>SRLM01000176.1:299598-683904 GCA_015708895.1 Populus ilicifolia
AATTTTTTTTTACTTCAAATTAATATTTTATTAGTGTTTTCATATTATTTTAATATACTAATGTCAAGAATAATATTTTAAAAATAAAAATAAAAATATATTTTAATATATTTATAAATAAAAAACACTTTAAAAAACAACTATTATCACACTTTTAAACATCCCGGATAATTAAAACTTTATTTCAAGAAACCCTAGAGTATATGTATCCGTTAGAATTTATAAATTAAAAGATAAAGATTCCAATTTGTTTATTAACTCAGAATCTTGTCTCAATTTTATAATTTTAAGTAAAAAGTTATTTATAATGATAAAATATATTTATAACAGTCAAAAATTATAAAATTTCTTAAACTAGTTGCAAAAATCTTGCTAAACATAGCCTTACTCGCTCAATACCTCGTGTGTGTGTGTCATAATATTACTCCCTTGTATTTTGAGTTTCTCGTTTATATATATATATATATATATCATGAATTCACCCCAACTTGTCTGAAGTCAGAACATAAAAATGAATTACTAGAGAAAATAGATAAATTTCGCAGCCTTTGCGTACCGCTATACATCCAAAAAATAAAAATAAAAATAAAAATAATACAATGAGTTCTTCATTTTAAATCAGGACGAGCTAAGGAGTGAGAGTTTTAACTGGCATGTAGTAAATCAGAACTCTCCTCTAATGCCACTCCAATGACCTGCCAAAAGACTAGCTTCCCTTCCGTTCTTCTTGTTGCCTCCCTTACACTGTTGCTTTCTGTGAAATATCTATGAGATTTGTTGAATTCATGACAATGTCACCAGCTTCCAACATCCGGAGCACCTTTACAAACAAACAAAATGATATACACACACGGGCGCACGCGCATATAATTTGTACTAAGTACATCTATCTATTAATTATCAAGTTATGCACGATCATATGCAGTAACAACAGTAATTAAGCAACATGAACTGAAGCACCGTTCACTGGATAAGCTCTATCATTCAATCTCCTATATGTACTATCCAGATAGTGACAAGGTCTGACGATGAATTATTTAGATGTGAATGCAGATGGCTGAACATTGATTGCAGCAACTACTATCACAATTTGGCTCCAAATTAACCTAAAAGCTCCTTTTGACAAAGACTACAGGTTGATGCCGTCGGTTTCCTCATGACTTCTTTTTCTGCTACTTTTCAAGCACTGTCTGCAGCTCAGCAGTAAATCATTTATTTCGACTTGATTAAGAATTTACAAAATGCTTGTTCAACAAGTCATCGTTGGTCATTCCTGGGTTGTGAGTCAAATGATTAACTTGACAATGTGGAACTAACACCAAGAAACAGCCAGGTGCGCCTTCTGTGTTGGCCAGTGCAAGTGATTCTCACCATAAATTAGTGGTCTAATTATCATCTAACCAGGTGCATCCTCCCATCAAGCATTGTTGTGATACTAGTTCAATCATAGGCAATGCATGCTTAATAGCAGGCAATTTCTTTCCTATCTGTAAGCGTTGACATGGTTATGAAATAAATCTGCTCATCGCATGAAAATTATGGGATACAATGGAAGTCGTGTAATGGAAATGGAAATTGATGAGTATTGGCAATTCAGTACACGAAACAACCAGCACTTGTGATATACAATATAGAAATGCAGTTCATTCTCTAGAACTTTTGTAATTACCTGTGACATGCGAGGCCTTGAATGAGGATCCTGCTGTATGCATGAT
Organism: Populus ilicifolia; assembly: GCA_015708895.1. Taxonomy (NCBI): domain Eukaryota; kingdom Viridiplantae; phylum Streptophyta; class Magnoliopsida; order Malpighiales; family Salicaceae; genus Populus; species Populus ilicifolia. The sequence goes on from SRLM01000176.1 coordinate 301,314, forward strand.
GAGGCACATTGCAACATGTTATGGACCTCTGGCTCTGAATAGCAGTTACTTAAGCGTGGATCCACCAGTTCATGAATAGCATGCTTTTCTAGGAGTGGACGTGCCTGCTCCAGATTTAATGACATAAGCAATTAACAAGAGACAAGACAAACCAGAGAACAATTCATTGTGTCTTTTAACAAAACAGGTTAAAACATCTTCATAAAAAAATTCATGGAATTTAACCCCTGTGTTAGATTTTCACATATTTAAAACTAGAGTTCTTGAACTGCTACCCATTCAGTTAGGAACTGTTGACCTTTGGGTCGGTTTATGTCAACAGCTTTCCGTCCTGTGATTAGTTCCACCAATACTACCCCGAATGAGTAGATATCCGATTTTTCTGTGATTTGGCCTCTTTGAGCATATTCTGGAGCCAAATACCTGAACGAAGGCAGGGATTTTGCACTTAATTTCTAATAATTAGTACATACAACAGATGAAAAGAAAAAATAGGTATAATCTTACCCAAATGTTCCAATTATTCTTGTGTCAACCTCGATGTCTCCATTTGGCTGCCACCTTGCCAGTCCAAAATCTCCAACCTGACATACAAAAAATGGAAGCCAGAACAAACATCAATTGAACAAGCAAAAAAATGACAGGTATTTCATGAAACAAGAATTAAAACAGAAGAAAACTGTACTGTGATGAGAAGAATGGTGATCAACAACAGAAAGCTAGCAATGAGGTCGTAGAGACATATAAGAACATGACATACTAATGGTTCAAAATCATGGGTGACGAGGATATTGTTCGGCCTCATATCACGATGAACAACACAGCCAACTCTACATTCTTCATGAAGATATCTCAACCCCCTTGCCGTTCCAACTGCGATTTTTTGCCGTAGAGGCCATTTCAACAGATCTTGATCACATCCTTAAAAATTTAACACAGTTCAGTTAACCATCTTTCCCACAGAAATGAGAGGATTTATTAGTAAATCAATTTTTACAATTACATAAAAACAAGGGTAGCACATTTCATTTCTAATGGGATTGTTATGTCTATCAGGGGAAATTTCCAGACCAAGTGATGCCATGATTGTTGGAAATTGATAAGCCAGGTGTGCTCGGTAAATCATTTTACTTCTAGTTATATTGCACTCATTGTACGAGAACTCACCAAAAAGATGTAAATCCAAAGAGCCATTGCAAATGTATTCATAAACCAGCAATCTTCTTCCGTCCTCCACACAGAATCCAATTAATGTCACTACATTTCTATGTTGTGCACAACTTAAAACCTCAACTTCAGAGCAGAACTCTATATCACCTTGAGAACTAGCCAATTTGTGTTGCTTTACAGCAACCATTTGGCCATTCATTAGCATTCCTCGATGAACAGAACCAAATCCTCCTATGGCTAAGAAATTTTCTTGTGAAAATCCATCTGTAGCATTTTCCAGTTCAGCATAAGTAAACCACTTAGGAGGACTTCCAAATATGGGAGTCTTGTGTCGACATACTGAACACAATGGAGGAGGATCAAGAGGAGCATTTGTGGACAGGGAAATTGCTTTTCTAACACTTTTGCTTAAGTTGATATCAGTCCTGTAATTCAGCACTCCAACGTCAGGTTCTCGGTCAAGCTTAGATAAATTCTCCAGCATGTTTTTATATGTGGAAGCCAGATCGGTGTCATTTGGCCTCTTGAAACCCTCCACCAGATTTTTTGTAAGTTCACCACTAGAACTAAGAATGTCATCTATCCATGGCTGGAAATATAACCTTGTCGATGAAGGAGCCAGCTTTTCGGTATTCAAATCAGAGTCAGATTCGTAAAGGCTTAAATTTCCTTCAGTAATAGATGAATGCTCTTTCTTCTGATTCCCATAAATTTCTGAGAGAAATAATGGTGAAGTCCCTGGATCTGAGCTTGACACTGATGATGTTCCAACATCTGTTGGAGTCAGTAATGATTCATGCTCTGGACTACTTGCAGGAGTCACAAATGGCCCTCTCAGTACATCTAGCTGTTCATGCTTACTGTCAAAGTCTTTTGAAGTTTCTTCTATATTGAATGGAAATGACAAAGGCATCTGTGGTTCCATCATTGGTGATCCAATCAAATTCAAACGGAGAACCTTTGCTCCAGAACGTTTCATAACCACAACATTGCATTTTAGCTCTCCCATGCAGCTTTTCTCCTCATGCTTCAGATGTCTGTCAAGAAACATGAGTGGCTGTTAATTGAACAGGTAGAATAAGTGGAAATAACACCAATATCTCTGCTATAAGGTTTTTGAACGTCCAGAGAGGTAAGCTCATAATAACTGTTGTGATATCAACTACCATGAAGTTGCAAGCTATGATTCTAATATCCAAAAGTTTTTTAAGAAACAATGTCCATGTTTTAGCATGCAAGAAAGTATGGTTTACATTATTTTTATTACTTGTCCAATATAATCCAGTTAGATTGAGCCTTCTTCACTTCAGCAGCCACAACTCCAGAAGATGAGCTAGAAACAACTTTTACCCTGATTTTTATCTGTTCAGACAAATCAAAAGGTGGAAACGACTCAATACAAGAAGGAAGTAGAAAGATTATATTTCCAATAAGCAGACAAAATTTCAAGTAAGTTACAACTTAATTCTGAAAAATTAATTAAATCACCTTCTCAGGGTCATAAACATGATGGAGTTGAAGCATCATTTCAGAGAACAAATCCGAAACATAGTCTTTTTGATCTAACCAGGTTCCTGATTGAGGCTTCCAGTGACCAGTAGTGCAGTCACTGGTTAATCTAGAGAATCCCCACGACTTTTTACCTGGAAAATAATATTTCATCCACATCAGTCACCAATGTCAACCTTGAAGTCAGTATAAATGGACATAGACGAAAGTGAGAAAATGAACACCACAGGTCCTCAACTCAACATCGCAAAATGTTTGATTAGATTCAATGTATAGTCAAGCTTATTACTGAGAATTTAAGTTCAACATTGGCAAGTAGCTGGTCCGATATAACTATGCTGTCTTTTATAGGTTTACTAGAAGGTCTGTTAACACCTTGAGACCGGAAAATGAAGTAAAGAACCTATATTGGATATGGCATTACAGTTAGTAAATCAAGATGATTTGACATCCTACGTCATGCGTGTGTTCCCTTTACTAAACTTTTGGAATTGAAGGATTTAAAAGACAAGATGAAGTTCCTAAGCTCAAACAAACTTTTCATCAAGCCATCTAAATCTGAAGATCATCCGTGTTCTGCTATTTCTCGTGTTAAGAAATAAATTATCGCAAGATGGACAAAGGCTATATATATTAGTGATGCAGAATTTAAAACATAATTCTGTGGCATGTCCACCAAATTCATACAAGAAGAATCCTTTACACAAAGATATTAGTCCAAGTATCACATGAAATAAAGCCCAACAAACAAAGGACAAGGCATTTATTGCTAAACCATCAATATCAGAATTTTTCTAATGATTATATGGGGAGGGAGGGAGGAAGAAAGAGCATTACTCTCAGAGTGAGCAGGGATGACAACCAGTAGTTTAATGAAGTCCCCAGGTTGAACAACATGAGTCAGAGCCCACACCAAAGCACTTCTTGGTATCTCTTTTGACGCCTTAACAGCGACCACCACCACTTTCCCAGCAACCACAACTGACGAAAATACTTTCTCATTCATATCCGTACCTTACACCACCAGCAAATCACCAAAAAAAATTTCTAAAACCCTCCACCTTGTTTAACACAACATTCCATAGCCACAAACCCATCAAAATTCCGCACAAACAAAATCATTGAGACTGCATTTACAATGTGACACAAAAACCAAGATACTTCCAAAGTGGCAATTGACATGCGTTTTTCCAACTGGGGTAGTTTAGTTTTCATGTAAACTACTTTGAATCAAGCAAAACTAGCGCAGCATACCAGTCCTTGCAAAGCACATGTTTCTTTCTTCTTCTACTGTTCATGCAAAAAGCGTGGGGATCGAGGTCTTAGGAAAAGAGGGGATCGACACAGAAGCTGAAGCTGGGGGTTCGATCACTTTCCACTCCGGCTTGTAGATAATTACGAGAGGCAAGGCATAAAACAAACAAAAAAGACAAATGGAAAGAGTCCGTTTTGCTTGACGACACTGGCTTCTTGATCCCACAAACACACGCACACACCCACACGCACAATCACACAATTTGACGGTGAGTTTTTCCACGATGCTATTTTACATCATTATTGCGAGTAAGGATACATCTTAAAAAAAAAAACAGGGCATTGAAATGAGAGATTTTATATATATATATATATATATAAAATCAAAAGTTTTGGCACATAAGAAATTGGATGCATATAGGTTTAGTATACATGATCACTAACTCATTGATAAATAATATCTTGACATTCACATACATTTTGATTATTTTCATGAATTAGATTAATTAAAAATAAATATATCAGTTTTTCTTAATCAAAAAGCTAATAATAGAATCGAATATAAGACTTCAGACCTAAAAATATTCTTGCTTAGAAAAATAATAATTAACTCATTTAATAAATAATATCTTTTACATTTCACATGTATTTATAAGAATTATTTTATAATATATGTGATGGAACCGGATTATTTTTATGAATTAGATGTATTAAATGTAGATATATTATTTCTTTAAACCAAAAATAGAACTGAAAATAAGATTTCAGACCTAAAAAATCTTCACATATCACATGAACAAAAAACTCCTGCTAAAAGATTTTAATTATATTTCTTCAAATTCCTTACACATAGTCTATCCAACCCCCTCTCTCTCAAATTGAAGAAGGGTAGGGCTTGCTCCCTTTATATGTAGTTTATAATATATTTTAAATTTAAAAATATATTAAAATATTTTTTTTAATTTTTAACATAAACACTTCAAAATTATTAAATAATATTTAAAAAATATTAATTCAATATCTTTTCAACTTAAATATACTTTTAAGATATATCCAAACACAATTTAAAATATAAAAACTAAAAAAATATATAAATAACATAGTTGAATTTTTTTTTATCATTTCCAATAACGGAACTAAAAAATATTAATAACACCAAAATTGCTTGTATATTCAGGTTTATTTGAGATTGTGATTTAAAGTATTTTTTTTGTTTAGAAATATATTAAAATATTTTTTTATTATTTTTAAAAAATTTATTTTTGAAATTAATATATCAAAAAAATTTAAAAATAAAATAAAAATTTTAATTAAAAAATTTACTTTTAATATATTTCAAAACACAAAACAACAAAGCTGCCACAACCTTAGTTGCGAAACAAAAATATTTTGAAAAGTTGCATAATTTTTCAAAAAATTATTTTTTAATCTACTAATTATCAGTACATTGCTGTCTTTGTATTCTTCATTACTAATCTCGAATGATTTACTTAGCTGGATATCATCCCCTACATACTAGGTTTGTTCCCTGGAATATGATCACCATTAGTACTAATTTTACTATTTATTTTATTGAAACACAACAACAAAAAACACACACATATATATTTACTTTGAGTAGAAGCGCTTCTCAAATTAGATATTTACTTTGAGTTTTTATTTTCCATTAACTCTTATTTTTTAAATTAGTATATTTCAAAAAAAAATTATTCCTACTTTAGCATAAAAATAGAAAATAGTAGTCGTTGCGCATGTAATAAATACATAATATATGAGTCTTATATTACAAACCTCACCTTTTTCTCTCATTTTCATTCATCAGTTCTCTCTCTAGCCATCTAGATATAGCAACGACCAATCTCTCCCCACCATTATTGTCATCACATTCATCATCATTGTCATCATATTTGTCATCAGTGTCACCTTTTTTAACCGATTTAAGATATATGCACCTTTTCTATATTAATTTATTATTTTACTTGGTGAATTTGTAGATTTTTTGATAAGGGCTTTAACGTTTAGGCTTGGGTTTTTATTGATTTTTTCCTAATTAAAATATAACTTGAGATTAATTAGATATAAAATTAGTTAAGTAGGTGTATACATTATCTTATGTAGAAAGAAAAATCGATGAATTTTATTATGTTCGTTGTATTAGTGCTAGGGTTTTAGGGTTTAGTTTATGATTTTATTGATTTTTAAATTGTTTAATGTAACTTGAATAATTTACTATATTAACAAATTAACATTATGTTTTGTTGTGATTTTCACAAAATATATCTTCTATGATGGGTGGAAAAACCATTGATAGCAATCATTGTATCTTTACCATATTAGAAGTACCAAGTTATATATCTTAAGACTAGACCTTTCTTCTGATGAATTTAAAAATTTAGTATGTTGAGGAATTGAGTGAAATTTGATTGAATTTGATGTTGATATTAATTTGAGAATGTTAGGTGATGGTCATCCAAATCGATATGGCAGTTGAACGATCAAAAGATTGATGTATTTTTTCATGTGCAAGAGTGTTGAAATAATAAATAACCTTGCAAGACCGGAACCGAACAACAAGGAGGTTAATTGTATATGTTATAAAAAACAATAATATAACAATAACAACAACAATAACAGTACTAGTAGTGGTGGTGGTGGTGGTAGTAGTAATAATAATAATAAAAAAAAATTGATGGGAACTTTAAGATAAAAGATCAAATGAGGATCAAACAATGATAAAAACAAACGTCAAGGTTAGAAGATTCACTAATGGTATTTCAAACAAGTGTAGTATAAATTCTTTTTACTACTCAACTAAAAACCACATACAAAGAAGGTTTCAATCGAATTATAAATTATTAACATGATTATATTAGTTATCTTATTCGAACAATACTGATACTTGTAAATATTGTCAGGTATTAATGATTATAACTTATGTTAATAATAAATAAAGTTCATTTCATAGCACAAGTATCGCTTACACCATACGGTTAAGTTATGAAAGTACCAAGTATTTGTTGTACTAAGTGTTATACAATATAAATCTAGATTAACTATTTAACAAGTAAAATATTAAAAGTGAACAATATAACAAATATAAAACATGTTAGTATTAAACATTAAAGTCCATATTAAGTTTACACTATACTTATTTTTACACCATTATGTAGCCTTTTCACCCTGACATAATAAATTTAGCTAAATATAATGAAAAAGAGAAACATAAATAAATAAGATAAGAATATAAATGAGATAAAAGTTAACTAAGTAAAGGAAAGAAAATGAAAGGCATAAACAAAATATTAATGAAAGCAAAATAACACGACTAAAAGATTGATATCTTCTCCCAAGTATATGAGTGTCGAAGTAATAAATAACTTGACAAGACCGAAATTGAACCATAAGAAGGTTTATTATATAAATTATAAATAACAACAACAACAACAATAACAACAACAACAACAACAACAACAATAATAGAAAAAGAAGAAGAAGAAGAAGAAAAAGTTGATGAGAATTTTGAGATGAAAGATCAATGTAAGGATTAAATAATAATAACAATAAATGTCAAGATTAGAGGATCCACTAATGGTATTTCAAACAAATATAGTACAAACTCTTATTATTCAATTGGAAACCACACATAAAGGAGGTTCCAATCATATTATAAATTGTTAATATGATTACATTAGTGATCTTATTCAAATAATATTAATACTTGTAAATATTATTAGGAATTCATAAATATAACTTATATTAATATTATCAAGAATTCATGAACATAACTTATATTAACAACAAATTAAATTCTTTTCATAACACAGATGTTGGTTATACCATATGGTTTGTGTCATGACAATATCAAGCATTTGTTGTACCAAGTGTTATACAACATAAATCTAGATTAACCATTTAACAAGTAAAGTATTAAAAGTGAACAAGATACAAATATAAATTATGTTAGTATCAAATATTAGAGTCCATATTATGTTTACACTATACTTATTCTTACACCATTAATGTAAACTTTTCACCCTGACATAATAAACTTAGCTAAATATAATGAAAAAGAGAAACATAAATAAACAAGATAATAATATAAATAAGATAAAAGTTAACTAAGTAAATTAAAGGAAATTAAAGTCATAAACAAGATATTAAGAAAAACAAAACTTAAGCATTACAAAAATACAAAGAGAGAAAGCAAGAGCATGATCTTGATCTGGAAACAAAGATGCTTAAATGCATGACAAATGCTTCCTTTTATAGGCTAAAATTAACTATTGATTTGATGACTAATTGATGAGTGGGTGGTTAACTTTTAACTTGGTAACAGTTCTTATCTTCTCTTATCTAAATAAAATGGCATTAATGTCAGAATTTGTACCAGACAAACACATGAAACTTCTAGAAAATTGTCTCAACTTTTCAGGAAAAAAATAAGATCATTTAGACTTCTAGAACTTATGATATGAGCTAAATACTGAATAGTGTTTGGGCTGCAGGACAGATTCAGACTTCTTTGTTGTTGCTATAATTTGAACTTGAAAACGGTCTTTTTAAAACTAGACCTTCACATAAAAGTTATAGGTCTATGTCTTAATTTTTCATCCGTATAAAATAGACTTAAATACAAGATCTACAACTTCAGATATGACTCAATTATGAAATAATTTTTGGTTTGGACTACATTAGTATCTCTTTTCTAAGTTTGGTTATCTTTTTGTCTTTTCAATTTTAATTCTTAAACTCATCAATTAATCCTTTTATTTATGTGATAGGCCTACATTTAATATGAATATTTATCATAAATTAAAGGTATCTTATATTTTTAGATATGTTATTATAAAACTTGCTTTAGTTAAGAAGTTATTGATACTTCAAGTGCTAAATGGTGATATAAAACCTTGATAAAAATGCACTTTTAAGTACTAATCACACACCCTAACTAGCTTATTACTAGACCCTAGTAATCAAAGCGTTAAAATATAAAAACAATTTACAAATTCCATAAAGTAAGGTATTCATCATTCAACTTCCATTAATCTATCCAGATAAATAAACTCTTATTAACTTTATATATATGCTTAATACCTCTTAAATAATAAATTAATAAACCTTGGGTTGTGATTAAGGTTAACTTCTTTGGGTTGTGATTATTTTCTTTTAATATTTATACGTATAACTTAAAACACAATGCATCTTTAACACATGTAATGTGCGTTCGGCTAATGACACCCAGATCAGGTGGTCTTAGGGCATTAGGTGTTGAGATACCCCTTCATGCTTAATAACTCGGGTTGCAGATATTGATACGTAGATAATGCAATGTTTGATTCCTTTAAGCTTTTCTCCTAAACTTATATAACAAGTGTTAGTCCAATAGCTCTCACGTCAGCTGACTTTAGGCTATTAGATGTTAAAACACCTCTTTTGGCTTAATTGCTTAGGTTATGGAGGCTACGAAACCAAACTTATCTATATTTTTATTATTATTATTATTATTATTTACAATTTATATACTATTTTTTTTCTTAGTTGTTACCTTTAACAAGAGAACATAAATAATATAATAATCCAATATGCAACCCATAATCATATGTTAAAGTATGTGTGTGAAAATAAAAGTTTAAAAATACTTGTTAAATGAGTATATAAGCAGAATATTGATAACAATACAAGAGTTTGTAAACCTCAATATTTCAAAAAGTATTTTAATAGATCTTGTTATGAATATTGCAAATAACCATTGAAAAATGTTGACCAAAGTACATCTCAAGAGTTAATAAAATTTCTCTATACTGTATCATTTTAATAACAACAATTTGCAAATGTTTTATGAAATAGAAAACATAGTTTTTTTTTTAATATCAACTACTACTTTTTCCCCTTAACCAAAACAAGATATTGTCCTTAATGTTCTATGGTAAAGAGATAGAGTACATAAGACATCACCTAAAACACCGAACACTGACAAACCTGAAACATACTTAAACAAATATAAGAAATAAAAAAATACAAAATAATATACTATTAAGAAAAATAAAAGAACAAAGATTCACAAATGAAAGTTGACACAACTAAAAGATTGATGTCTTCTCCCAAATGCAGGAGTGTTGAAGTTATAAATAACCAAGCAAGACTGGAGTCGAACCATATGAAGGTTAATTTATAAATTATAGATAACAATAACATAACAACAACAACAACAACAACAATAACAATAATGGTGGTGGTGGTGGTGGTAGCACTAATAATAATAATAATAATAATAATAATAACAATAATAATAAAAAAGTTGATGAGAACTTTGAGATGGAAGATTAACGTAAGGATTGAACAATGATAACAACAAATATCAAGGTTAGAGGATCCAATAATGGTATGTCAAATAAGTATAGTATAAACTCTTATTATTCAATTAAAAACTACACACAAAGAAGGTTTCAATCAGATTATAAATTGTTAACATGATTATATTAGTTATCTTATTTGATTAATGCTAATATTTATAAATATTATCAGGTATTCATGATTATAACTTATGTTAACAACAAATCAAGTTCCTTTCATAACACAAGTGCTGATTATACCATATGATTTGTGCTATAACAATGTCAAATATTTGTTGTACTAAGTGTTATATAATATAAATCTAGATTAATCATTTAACATGTAAAGTATTAAGAGTGAACAAGATACAAGTATAAAACATGTTAATATCAAACATTAAAGTTCATATTATATTTACATTATACTTATTCTTACACCATTAGTGTAACTTTTTTACCTTGACATAATATACTTAGCCAAATATAATAAAAGAAAGAAAAATAAATAAATAAAATAAGAACATAAATAAGATAAAAGTTAACTAAGTAAAGGAAATGAATTGAAAGATATAAACTTGATATTAATGAAAGCAAAACTTAAGCACTATAAAAATACAAAGAGAGAAAGCAAGGGCATGATTTTGATCTGAAAATTAAGATGTCTAAATGCATGGAAAATACCTCCTTTTATATGCCAAAATTGAAAACTATTGATTTGATAACTAATTGATGAGTGGATGGTCAACTCTTGACTTGGTGACAATCCTTATCTTCTCTTGTTTCCTAAAATGTCATTGATAATGTTAGAATTAGAACCACTTGAAAATTAAAATTATAGAAAATTATCTCAGCTTTTTTTTATAAAAAAAATAAAGGTCATTTGAACTTCTAGAACTCTAGATATAGGCCAAACATTGAACAGTGCTCGGACTTTATGATAGATTCATATTTTTTTGTTGTTACTATAAATTGAACTTGAAAGTGGCTTTTCAAATCTTAGGCTCCATATGAAAGTTGTAGGTCTATGTCATACCTTTTCATCTATATAAAGTAGATCTAAATCCAAGATCTACAACTTCAAATATAATCTAATTACCGAACAGTATTTCAGTTTGGACTGCACCAACATCTCTTTTCTAAGTTTAGCGATTTCTTTGTCCTTTCAATTTTAGCTCTCAAACTCATTAATCAATCATTTCATTTATGTGATAGGCTTGCATTTAAAATAAATATTTATCACAAATTAAAGGTATGTTATATTATTAGATATGTTATTATAAAACATGCTTTAGTTAATGAGTTATTGATACTTCAAGTGTAAAATGATGATATAAAACTTTGATAAAAATACACTTTTAAGTACTAATCAGTAAGCATGCAAACTAGTTTGAGTTTTCTTTACTAATATAACATCATATAACCTTTGCTTATCTTAGTGCAAGACATTCATGCTATTTTCCACAAGCACATTCATTTTTTTTTCATGTTTGTATGGATTACCTCTTAAACAAAGGTTGGTTAAAATTAAAAAAAAATACTTAATTTTTTTTTATGTTTTCAAATCGTTTTAATATGTTGATATCAAAAATAAATTTAAAAAAATAAAAAAATATTTTGATTTATTTTTGAGCAAAAAATATTTTAAAAAACAATTGTTATCACATTCGCAAAAACCTCATCCTTTCTTGAAAAAACTCTTGTTTGCCAATCATTTTTTGTATACCTACATACACATGTATCATTTTGGATCCATTTGTTTTTTATTTTTTCATGTATTTTTGAAAGCTAGACATGAGAGGCTCACTATAAGTGTGTGAGCCTAGATAAAAATGAAAGGACTTGTTTACCATTGGTTGGCCAAGGTTACCTAGCTAAAAGATGTTTGAATATAGGATTTTAGGTAAACTTAACTTGGTACTTAACTATTATAAGAATAAATCATATATGTAAATATGTACGTAGAGAAAAATATAAAACATAATATTTTATTTATAGAAAAAAATTGATAATCTTATTCATGATAAAATATCACTTTATCACTAAATAAATATCATATATATTATTTTATGATAATTTAAAAAAATTATGCAATCTAGACTTTGATTTTTTTTATTTCTAGAATCATAATCCTCTGTACAAATTAAATTCTAATCCTTAATTTCTAAAACTTATCTACAATCAAGTTATAATTAATTAATAATCTAAGTTTAATTTCTTACCAAAGATTCTTAATGTGTATGACCTATTAGGTTTCTTATATATTGACTAAATATAAATCTTAATTTTAAATGAAATAGAATTGAAAAAATTAAATAATTTAAATTATTATCAATTTAATTAATTAATTTATATTTAAAAAACAAATATAGCATCTAGTAATGTGTCATGATCCTCCAATTATCAGGAAAGTCATATGTGGTTTAACTTAATATTTTAATGATAAGTTTCTTAGCGTAACTATTATCTCTTCATTAGGAGTGTTTTGATTTGTACATTTGAGCATGAATGTGATTGCTATGCCAAATTATATTTGTTCTCAACACCATATTAATTGATTCTTTGAATAAAATTAAAATCCTTTTCAAATCTCGTTTCACATGTAGAATATTTTTCCTAATTGACATATGATGATGAATCCTGATACTCAAATGATTTTATATAGTTCATATTATATTCAATATTTGTTTATTTTGTTTACTTTTGATTAAGGTAATGTATAATTAGGATCAAAGCATAACATTTCTCATATAAGATAACTTGATGTCATCAAGTTTAAGGATCACTTACAACACTATTATGTGAGTTTTTCAATAAATACAAGTGATTTTTTTTTTCATATGAAACGATTATGCGAGTTAATTTAGTATACATGTCATTTGACAAACACCTATATATTAATTTTAAGTATTCTTTACATTTCAACTTATAAGAATATCTATTTTCTTTTATAAGTGAAATAACATATAAAATATCGAGTCATAATTGAGCATTGATAAAGAACATTTAAGTATAAGTTTTTGATGCAATATGAATCCTTGTAATTATAACCATTTTATAATTTCTTTTAAAATGTATTTTTTTTTCATTTTAATAACTTTATCTTTACTCTAAACTTATTAATCAAACAAAAATAAAATTAAAGATAAAGAATGTTTATTAATGATAAATATATTATACATAAAAAAAATTCAATGTCATATGTAGCAAACTAGTTTACTTTAGGGCATTTACACTAATAAATAGTTCATTCGATTACTAGAAAAGATGGCAAGCCCTGTACTTTGCTAACCTTTAAGTTCTCGATATGTATTATGTGTCTTCAAAATACCTAACTACCAATAAAGGTGAGTAACTAATATAATCAGCCAAGAGCCAAATCAAACAACGAAACACATACTTTGTCACCACAACTCATAAGATAAGACAAACTGCCCATCCAATAAGCTTTCCATTTGAAATTCCTTTAAAGGAGTGCTTGACATTTTTCATCCATCCCTTCTTATCTAGGTTTCCATTCTTCATTTAAAATATACTTGAAGGGTTTCATGTTGAACTACTAGAAATTATTAAAAACTTCTCTTGATATCTCTAAGTGACTAACTATCCATATAAAAAGAAGAGAAACACAACATCAAATCACTCCTTTTTCATGTAGTTTATAATGGTTATGGATAAGAATGTTTTAGCTAAAATAGCTTAGGTTAGACTATTTGTTTTTCTGTTAATATTCAACAAAGGCATTAGCAGCTTTAATATTGATAATCCCAGCAGTTTTTAAAGGAAACAAAACTAACCTGAAGATGGCAAAAACAACTGCCTATTATTTCTCTTTTCCTAGCTTTCCCTTTTCTCTATCGTCTTTATCTTATTCTCAATCAACTTACCCTTAAGTCCTCCATTTAACATCCTGTACTGATTAACTTGGTCTAGATGCAATAATTTTGCAGCTCCAACAACTGTATTCTTTATTTAGGTATACTTTTCAATGATAGGGTCAAGTCAATGTCTCTAAAAATAAAACATTTATAACCCAAATTTTAAAAGTGCATTAAGCATTAATTCATGAAATTTGAACTAGAATCCTTATTATATGGGCAATTCTCCCATACTTTCTCTTAAATAAAGTTTCATTTACATACCCAACATTGACATAAGCTTCTTTTATGCTTTCATGGAGCAATATACTTTGGTCATGTGTAATAATTTCCCTACCTTGATCTTTGATCAATCCCTTTTAACTAATTGCATTGTTTCGGATCTTTCCCCGAACTCAAAAAAAGTCATAAAAATTATAGTGTTAAATTAAAAACCCTATAGAGTTCAAAGATTTAATCAAGTCTGCCTTAATACAAAATGAATTATTAAAGAGCCTATACTCTAACAATAGGTTTTAGATTACTACATAAGGGGTAAGCTTTTTACGTAGTCTCAAAAAAGGTCTATAATCTACCCAAAAATCACCTTTTGTGAAGGTAGTATAGGAATTTACAAGGAAAGATTGCGGCACAGTGTGATTCCATTACAAAGTAAACGTCCAATTTAGATGTTTCACGAATCTGAACCTCGATTGAAAATTATAAGGTACATCGCTACTCTTCACCTAACCTAGAATTATATTTATTCAAAAATTAAGATGCATGAAGGTATTATTCCACACCAGATGCATAAGGAGTATATAAACTGCATATAAGAATAGAAAAATATGTTAAAATTAAATAGAAAAAAAATTCAAACAAGTAAACAAGCAAAGCTCAGTTCAATCAAACAAGATTTTCCTAATGAAGTCGTCATTATATTGTGATGTGTACGATGTCGAATGACAGGGCTATATCCTGAAATTGAAATGAAGGTTTTGGGTTTAATTATAAAGTTATGATTATAGGGTTCATAAGTTGTCACATAATATTATGGTCACTAAGAAACCTAATGGTCTATAAAAATTTAGGTAAGAGGACTAGTTGTGCAAAGAAAAGATGCATTATCTCCAATACACCCTACCAAGGTAAAATACATTGTTATTTGATTGTTTTTCTAAGTCATATTTTTATCCATTGGTCTCATCTAAAATTTAAAACATATCTTCTAACTCTTTTCAGGCCTAGATTTATCATCACATTTATTTCTTAGGTATAGCTAATTCCTAACATTTTGAACAACAAATTAATAGTTAGGATTTTTTTTTGTATTTTGACCAAACCTTAATGAATAATTATAAATTAGTTACAATATCTATTTTTAAACTTCTTAAAACATGATAAAAATATGATTTTATCTTTTTTAGAAAACATGCATAAAAAACCTTTAGGGTTTGATTATATGCTTGAAAAAAAATTTTTTTTTGTTGTTTTATAAATGAAGTTTATTTTTGAATTTTTTAGATTTTTTTTAAATTTTGAAGAAAAATTAGATATTTTTTATATCAAGTCTAAATCTTATAATGTAAGTTTATGATTCAATATTAAAAACAATTGTTAAAAAATACATATGATGGACTTATAATAAATTTGAAGGAAAGGTTTTTAATTTTTTTAAAATTTTGTGGATTCACAACAGAAAAAATAGTTGAAGTGGTGGGAAAGAGGAAGAACAATACTAAAATGTTGAAAAAATGCTAGTTTTTTTTAGTCACTTTGTACTTTTCTTCTTACCCCTTAATGCTCGAAATCCGCTTGTATTTATAAGGGTGAAAGAGGGATATTTTGTCATTATTAAAGACCAATCTTGACCTTTGATTCAAATAGGAAAGGTCTTAACCATTAGCTCTAAGTCATAATCATGAACTTCAAAAACTTAGTTGTTAAAAGTTGACAAGGTTAGCCTCTTTGCGGCAATGCTGTGATTGTTGCAAGGGAAACTAGCATGCTAGAATTATGCTAGGGTATATTATAATATCATATCATTACGATGGTATATTGCTTGTCTAGTTTGGTGGAAAGACGAAGCATTAAATGCTCTATAAAAGTAATCACTCGAGTAGCCTTTTAGATATAAAAGCTTGAAAATGATAAACATTAGTCAGATTACAAGTTGTTTGATATCTTTTTATTTATTTATTATTTTATGCTGATCAAAATAACATTGTTTTGTACCAAAACAATGCATTTTGATCAAATACATCGTTCCATTTAAATGAAACTGACACTATTTTGACTTTTTTAAGGTTTTAATTAGGGTGTTGATAAAAGTTCAATTTAATCCTTTAACTTTTTATTTCTTTTAATTGCACTCCTAATTAACTTTAAATTTTTATTTTTATGTGATTTTATCCTTATTGAACTCCAATATCAACCTTAAATTCCAACATCTTTTTCATTTTGATCTTTGGTTTTTAATTTATGCAAATTGATCCTCAATTTGTCATTAAATTTTTAACTTGCTTCAATTTTTACCCTTGTTTTCAACCAAATTGTGTTGTCGGAATTTAGCATTTTTATCAAAAAGGTTTTTGATTATGAATTTCTTTAATTTAATCTTTAATTGACACTAAACTTTAATTTTTTTAAAATTTAATCCCTGATTTTAATTAATTGACTTTGTAAAAATTGAGTTTTGGTTATCTAAAATCCTAATTTCTCGATTAAGCCCAAAACGAGGTTTTAAACTTAATTTTTTACCAATTAAGTCCTTAATAACATTAACTTGACCCATTAAAAGTATAATTAAATCCATGCACCTAATTAAATATTTTAATATGACCTAAATTAATTTTTAAATATAATTAAAATTTTAATTTAGCTCATATTAAATTAAATTGACCTATTAAAAATCTAATTAAGTTTCTAAACTTAATTTTTATGCAAATTCATTTAATAATTATTTAATTTGATCTTGAATTTGTATTATCTTTTCAGTCTTAAGTATAATAGAGTATGATTAGGTTCATAATTCCATCCAAAAATTATAGCGTAATTTTTATGCAGGTTGTTAGTCTTCTTGATATAATTATTTTTATTTTTTTATTAAAAAAACAATAAATTTAAGGGAGAAATAAAAAACAATTATGATAATATATAAGAAATAATTAATGATATCCTATTAATTACTCTTCCAGCCTACTTAAAAAAAAGGAGATAGACACATGAAGAAAGAGATAAATTAAATTCAGAATAGAATATTTCTCTTATCCTTGTGTTTCTTCTTTGTTAAAGTCAGTAAAAAAGACTAGGACTTGATATTTTCTTAGCATTATAGATATTTTCCAATCCAATTCCGCGGTATCCCCTACCAACCTACTCCTAATGGTTCTTGTGCTCAGATAATTTCTATGGTAGGCTAGAGTCATCCCTTTATAATTTTGTATTAATAATTGAGTGGGTGCTTGTTCCCAAAAATAATATGTATTTCCGAAAACATTTTGCATGGACAACTTTTTTTTTTAATAATTGAGTTATTTCTCTACATGTAAAAATCTATTTTGGAATAGTTTTAATTAAATATATATTTTTTTAAATTTATTTTTTAAAATCATGATTAATTATATATTAAACCCAAAAGCTATTAAAATATAAAATACAGACTTAATCTTTAACTTGGTAGTAATTTGAAAAAGGGGCCAAATAAAATACACACACATACAAAGTGGCAAAGCCCAAACATATATACAAATATATATACAGAGTTAAAAAATTTTAAACGAGGAAGCAAATTACTAACAAATTTTTAATATTATATATTATATAGACATTCATTTAAAATGTATATACTAAGCAAAATTAATTTAAAAATATTTTAAAATAAAAAAATTATATTATAATTATTTTTTTGAGTTTTTATATTTTGAAACTGTTTTATAATGATTTTGTTATTAATTTTATTGAAGATATTTTTTCTTAACATATAAAATTAAATTTTTATTCATTTATTTTCAAATCTTTCATGCAGAAACTAGAGAAATTATTGGCAACAATTCTTTGATGACTTATTGTTTTTATACAAGTGTATTAAATCTAAATATTAATATATATTTTTTAATTTTTTTATTGTGTCCTTAATTTTTTAAGTTGTTCAATACTTCAATTTTAATCACTAGTAAGTTTATCATCATTATTTTTCATATAAAATTTATAATAAAATACATATTAATTTATTAAAATTTATTTCAATTCATATTCATATGCATGTAATATTATCCATACATATTAATTTAACAAATTTATAAATTATTATAATCTCTAATATTTTTAATAACTAATTATTAAGGAATAAAATTAAAATGAGAAAATAAAATAAATAGAAAAAAATAAAAAAAAATCACCTCAACTCATGAAACATAAAGTATAAAAGGCTACTTATTTAACTAATTAATAATTTATGACCCGAAGAAAAATTTTGTAGAATGAAGAGAGCTGGGAACAACAGTTCAAAAAAAGTTGTTTGGATTAATTAGTAGTTAATAAATAAAATTAAACATATTAAGTTATTATATTAAAATTTTAATATAAAATATGTTCTTAAAAAATAATTAAGGAAGCACTTGCTCTCTTAATCTCCATTGTGGCTTTGTCAATGCGCGCGGCCGTGTATATATATTTTTATTTAGAAAATGAACTTAGAAAATTAATAAAAATAGTATGCACCAGTATGCACCAGTTTGAGATGAGAGATATCATTTTAAGAATATTTTATTCTTGATTAATAATATACAAATTAGTATCTTTTATTAGAGAACGAATATTTTAGATGGATATTTTTTTACCTCCTAAGTGGTGACAACGCTACCATGATTTAATTTTTTGTTTTTTCATTTGGGCCTTCCCCGACACAACCCAACCAATTCAGCAGGCTCGGAATCATGGGTCGGGCTCCGCTGTTACATAAACAGAAAGGAATAGCGAGGAATAGCGTATTAAATGTCATCTTATTCACACAGAAATATGACGGGGACGGGAGGCCATGGATGGCGGTGCCAGATTGAAGAGGGAAGACTGTAAGCGAACCAAACACGACTCCGGCTTCTTCAAATGGAAGGTTTGATCATTTTTCCCTTTACAATTTTGTTACTTTTTTAGTTTCTTGCTTGCCGTTGAAAATTGGCTGCGAAAAAACAAGTGTTCTAAACTGCTTTATATATAATATGCCTGCCAAATGGAATCTGGGATCTTCATATTTTTTTTTTCCAGATCGGTTTCTCACGCTTTCAGTTTGTTGATTCTTTGTATACATGATTCAGCTTCTTATTGGCCCTTCTGACTGGGAAGACTATTTCTCGGGGAAGGAAGGAGCTTCTCGATATAGGATCCACAATCTCCCAGCTACTTGTGGCCCGGGACTATATGAGCTTGGTATTGCTGTTGCTCGCTCTGGGCTGTCGCGGCGTGATGTTGGCAAGCTTTTCCGAGATGACATAGTGGTGGTTTACCTTGGACAAGCTGATAATGTTAGAACCCGACTCCAGCAATACGGTCGTTCAGGTGCCCATTTGGGTAACACTTACTCAACTGGCCATTTGAATGATTCTAAAGATTCTCTTCAAGGAGGGCTAGGTTTATTTGAAGAGATATTCTCAAGAGGCCATTCCATTGTGTATAGATGGGCTCCTGTAAGTGTTGCCTTTTACTGTAAGAAAAGTTCAGATTAAATTTTCTCACTTAGATGTCAATGATAAGTACATTTATAGTGGCAGATGAAATTATGCTCTGAATAATCATTTAGGTTTTAAACTTTTGTGGAATTATTGCGACAAACATGTTTTTCTAGGATCAAACATGGTGTTTGTTTAAAGAATTTCCAGTCTTCTATTCAATAATAGCATTATTGAATTAGATGTCTAAGATTTCCTTAGTTTCCATTCTTTTGTGTGCATAATAGTTATAAGAGCACAAAGGTGGCAGGGAGGTAGTACTCAATATCCTCCCTCGTTCGGAGTTCTAGGCTTCAAAGTTGACTTAGGGGATGGAATTATGCATATCAACAGTTGTGCCAGATACTTGTATATACATACAAGATAAATCCATATTCACCACCTGCAATTCTGATGCTTGCATTATAAATTCTTGGGCATATAAGAGGGATACATGCAAATCTTTTGGCATGTAAATTTGGAAATGTATTTCATCTTTCCACACTGTTTTTCCTGAATGTTGAACAGATGAAAGATAAGAGGGATGCCGAGGAAATGGAAGGTAAGCTGCTTGGCACTTTTGATTATGCATGGAATAAAGGTAGTAATGGTACACGCCGTCCCAGTGATGTCCTTCAGAAACTCAAATCAAGGACAACTAGACCTCCAGATATTTTTCAATGGCTTCCATTTTCCAGTCACAAACTAGGAGGTATTAAAATCAAAGCAAGCAAGCCTCTTTCACCAGAAAAGCATGCTGGTGTTGGTGATGAGTATAGCAAAAAATTATTCTTTGGAATTTTTAAGCTCAGCAGATCACAGCCTAAGCTAGTTACAGATAAATATGGCATTAATGAGGACATCGATTGTATATGTGGATTCATCATGGTTGATGGTATACCATGTAGAAGGCCACCAGTTCCAGGGGGAAAGAGATGCGAGGAACACAAAGGGAGGAGAGTTTATGGATCCAGTTACAAATCCATCGCACAAGGAAATTTACATTATCCACATGGAGCAAATCTAGATTCCCCATCTCACAATGACCGAGAACATGAAACCACATGTGGGGTAAATTTAGGTGATGGGACTTTTTGTAGGAAGCAAGCTGTGGCAGGGAGGAAAAGATGCGAAGAGCACAAGGGGATGCGGGTTAACACCTCTGTCTCAGATCCAGTAGCAGAAGACAATATTTGTGGAGTGATGTTGGGAAATGGTTCTTTCTGCAGAAGGCAACCCATTCAGGGAAACAAAAGATGCTGGCAGCATAAAGGCCAGAGGGTTGAATGTAACTTGTCTGGAGTAGACAGTTCAGAGCCAGCAGCAGAAGACAAAATCCGAATGTCCGCCCCCAGTTCAGTTTTCAATTCTTTTGCTGACAGCATAAACAACAGTGCCTCATCTAAACATAATGCATATAGTACCTGGGAATGTGGCTCTTCAAATAATCCTGTCAAGGAACATTTTCCCAGTACATGCGGAGTAATGTTGGGAAATGGTTCGTTCTGCAGAAGGCAACCCATTCAGGGAAACAAAAGATGCTGGCAGCATAAAGGCCAGAGGGTTGAATGTAACTTTTCTGGGGTAGACAGTTCAGAGCCAGCAGCAGAAGACAAAATCCGAATGTCTGCCCCCAGTTCAGTATTCAATTCTTTTGCTGACAGTATAAACAACAATGCCTCATCTAAATATAATGCATATAGTACCTGGGAATGTGGATCTTCAAATAATCCTGTCAAGGAACATTTTCCCAATACTTGTGGAGTAATGTTGGGAAATGGTTCGTTCTGCAGAAGGCAACCCATTCAGGGAAACAAAAGATGCTGGCAGCATAAAGGCCAGAGGGTTTAATGTAACTTTTCTGGGGTAGACAGTTCAGAGCCAGCAGCAGAAGAAAAAATCCGAGTGTCTGCCCCCAGTTCAGTATTCAATTCTTTTGCTGACAGCGTAAACAACAATGCCTCATCTAAACATAATGCATATAGTACCTGGCAATGTGGATCTTCAAATAATCCTGTCAAGGAACATTTTCCCAATACTTGTGGAGTAATGTTGGGAAATGGTTCTTTCTGCAGAAGGCAACCCATTCAGGGAAACAAAAGATGCTGGCAGCATAAAGGCCAGAGGGTTTAATGTAGCTTTTCTGGGGTAGACAGTTCAGAGCCAGCAGCAGAAGACAAAATCCGAGTGTCTGCCCCCAGTTCAGTATTCAATTCTTTTGCTGACAGCGTAAACAACAATGCCTCATCTAAACATAATGCATATAGTACCTGGCAATGTGGATCTTCAAATAATCCTGTCAAGGAACATTTTCCCAATACTTGTGGAGTAGTGTTGGGAAATGGTTCGTTCTGCAGAAGGCAACCCATTCAGGGAAACAAAAGATGCTGGCAGCATAAAGGCCAGAGGGTTTAATGTAGCTTTTCTGGGGTAGACAGTTCCTCGCTGAAGTTCAATGCACCAATTTGTGAGGTTACATTACGTGACGGTTCTGTCTGTTTGAGAGCCCCTGTTCAGGGGAGGAAGAGATGTGACCAGCACAAGGGGATGGGAGTCTCCACATCCTATCACTACGGAGAGGTATGTGTCGAAATTAGTAGAGCCCCCTGAATAATGTAATTTGTAGCATGTTGTCCTTGATATGGTTGTGCGCTATGGCACAAAAGGAACCGTAATAGCCAATTTCA
Source organism: Populus ilicifolia (assembly GCA_015708895.1). Classification (NCBI taxonomy): domain Eukaryota; kingdom Viridiplantae; phylum Streptophyta; class Magnoliopsida; order Malpighiales; family Salicaceae; genus Populus; species Populus ilicifolia. The sequence continues at coordinate 323,825 of SRLM01000176.1, forward strand.
GCTAATATGAGTTTGGGGCGTAGTAGTTGTAGCATGTTGTCCTTCAGAGATTTGGACAATGGTTGTATATTTTCTATTGCTAGACACTGTGCCTTTGTACTGCTGTTGTAAAATGTGAAGACTTTGCTGCACTGCCATTACCACCACCGGTTCCCAATACTCTTTGGTTCCACCTTTATTTCAATCTGTTTACCACCAGGTTCACATTTTTTGTACCCAGAAAAGATTGATTCTACAACAGCTTCAATGTCAAACGTGACAACCAAATGCCCTAAACCATGCATGTAGCCTTGTGATCTAGCGATCTGGTGTTCTCTCTGTGTTCTCGTCCTTCCTTGAGCCTTCTTGCCTTTACACTTCTACCATTGTGCCATTCAAACTGCAGTATCAGAATGCCACAAATCTCTTAAACCAAAATCTCAACCGATATGCCCAACAACTACAAAAGAAAATGTCGTTTTTTACCGTAGATTTATCAGTCTCTAACATGAAAGCCAAATTCTCATATCATATCTATCATATTGTTGCTAGAAAACTAGTACTTTTGACAGCTCTAGAGCTTGCGGTGGAAATTTATGACTTTGTATTGAACTAGCCATTTAAGTTTAACATAACATGCTTATAATTTGCTTGATGTATTATAGTCTTGATTAATCTTAAAAATAAATAATTAAATATTAAATGAATTTCAAAATTAGTTTTATCTTTATATTATATTTCACTAGTAAGAATTGATGTGATATACTTGCATCTTTACAATATTGTTGTGCATTTATGTAATATTCAAGCAATATTAAGCCCACAACTATCTTTGGATCAAATCTGTGGTAATGCTATTAAAACCATTTAAGAGCAACTAAAGCTCATAGAAACATGTATGACCAACATGTTTGGAAGATTTAAGCCTCTAGAGATTTTAAAACCATGCCATTTTAATGTTAAAGAAAATTGCAACAATAATCATTATATACATATTCATCATAAATATTACTAATAGGACCGATTTGTACAGTTTATGAGACTTGAGTTCACTTTTCAGCTTTAGTTTTTTTTTTTTTTCAATTCATACAATACTCAATGTGTTTTCATGTGTAGTAACCTCATTCTATCATAAAAACATTCATATAATTATTCATTCATTAAAACACAATGTACATAACATTCTCACATGTAAAATACACTATTTTTTTTTAATAATTCAAAATGATAGCTAATCAAGGTTCCTTGCTTCTTAAACACATTAAATTTAGGAGACAAGAACAAGAAAGAAAAGTTTTCTACTCACTTCTTTTCCTTCTCCAATTCTTCTTCAAAATCGATCTCCCTTAACAAAACAAACCTTGAAAATCTTCAATTTCCTTAATTCTTTTCTAACCCCTCTTTGACCCTTTTATTGATCTCTCTTTTATTCTTTAGCAAGAATTTCCATATTTACTTCAATATTTCTCTTTTTTTTCTCGTACAAATGGTCGACTAACTTATTTATTTATTTATATTGTCTTTATTCTCTTAATTATAATTCTACTCTTGCTTTTTAGTTCAACTATAATTTTTTGTTTTGTTTTATTGAGTATTCCTTTTTAGTTTACAGGTTAGACTTCTAGCATTTTTCTAATATCATAATATTTTAATCGAAATTAAACAAGTTAATTTAAAGTTTTCAACATAAAAAAAAAGACCTTGATTTCTCTCATGTAATTAGCAAGAACTATTTGAGGAGGAGAAATCATTGCTCATGATCATAGTATTATTGCGTTATAAAATATTAAAAAAATTACCTGAAAATATAATGAAATAATATATATATATATATTCAATTATTTAAAATGAATTTTTATAGATTAAAACTTCAAGGCTGGCAGGAGAAGTTGTAAAAAAATAATTGAGAGAGGATAATAGCTTTCTTGGAAGCCAAGAGCTTCCTCCTAGTGACGTAAGAAAGGAAATAAAATTTTCATGATTTCTTTTGTTTTTTTTTTAAATTAAAACACTTAAGAGAGGAAAATTCAAATATTTAAAGAAGTTTTAAAAGGTTAATAAAAAAAGAAACTTCAAATTTTGGGAAGGGTTATAAGCTTAAACTTAAAGGTGCTAGAAGTTAGATGGATAGAGAGAAAAAGAAGTGAAAAAAGCTTAGATTTTTCATCAATTGCTTTGTAATTTTTTATTATTAGAAGGTGTCGATCACTTTAACCATGATTATTTTTAGCTTTGGTATGTTTTGAAGCTTTGAAAGAATCGCATATTTTATAGAAAGTTGAATTTTCGAATGAATTGTGGAAAAATAAGGAAAAATTATGCTCCCTTTTGAATGAATATTTTAGCCAAATTATTATGAATATTCTAGAAATTTTTATCTAAATTGATATGAAATTGATGCATAATCATGTTATATGATGAAATAAATATTTAATGAAGAATTAATAAAAAAAAATGAAACTAAATTGACATTTGATGTGTGCACAAACCAATCAAATATTTAGGATTATCAAATAACTGGATAGATCAATTGACCAGAGAAGCAATGAAATTAGTTTTTGTCAAATTCAATCAATCAAATTGTTTAATTATTTGGGACACGAACGAAATTAAGTAGAATCTAGTTAACTAATTAGTTGTGCTAATATAAATCAGTTGATTATTTTAACTGACAATCAACTATTATTATTTTAAAAATGTATGTATGTATATGTGTGTGTTTAAATTTCATTGTTTCATGTTATTTATGATCTTGAGGGTGTTAATTTGTGTTTTAAATATGGGGTTATTACAATTAATGAAGTTTTATAATTTATTTTAATTTTATTTTTTTATTGGGTTATCCTGTCATTATGACTAAAGTCACAAGTTTAATGGGTTAACTCATCTAACTTGAGGTTTTTTTTTAATTTTTTATTTCATCCTTTAATTATTGATCAAGAATTACATTTCATAATTTTTTTATTTTTTTATATGGTTATTTTAATTTCATGATCCAAGTTGTGAACATGGTGAGTTAATCTAATTAACTTGGGTTATTATTTTCATTGTTTTTTCTTTTTTCTTTTTAATTTTATCTTTCAATATTAGATGGATTAGAAATTAGACTTCGTAATTAATTTCAATTTACTTCTTATAAAGTTATTATAGTCTAATTACATGGATCACATGACCCAAGTCGTGGACATGACGGGTTAATCCAATTTACTTGGGTTATTATTTTGATTCCTTGTTTTATTTTGTTTTTCAATTTTATATTTCAACATTGGATGAATTTGAAATTAGGCTTCATAATTTATTTCAATTTATTTTCTATGAGAGTATTTTAGTTTAATAATATGGATCATAAGTTTGGCTTGTTAATTTAAGTTGACTTTGGTAGTTTTTTTTTTTTAAAGTTTATAAAATTTGATCATTCAATTTTTGATTGATTGTGAATTAAGATTTATAATTTGATTTCATTTATGTTTTATAAGATTATCTCAATCTCATGATAAGAGTTGTGAATTTAACAAATTTGACTTCTTAATATTTTAAAAATAGAAACTGTATTGAATTCTTTTAAATTAAATGATTTTTTTAATTATTATTTGTATTTTTTTGGATTTATAAAGTTGATCAAGCCATATGAAATCAACGCTATATGATTAAATTTTTTTTATTAGAAAATACATTGAAAAAGAAGAAGAAGATATAATTCTAGCATACCATGGTTAATGATCTATTCTATATCCTATGAAAGTGGATTCTCAAAGTATTATTGAAGCGGCAGGACCCATTTCCATTTCTAAAAGCATTCAAGGGAATAAAGTGTAGGGGCGTTGTATAAGGTTTTATTTTTATTTTATTTTATTTCATGAGTGGAATATTCACAATGTCTGGTAGAAAATGGTGATTAGGATTCCTACTTATCGAACCCTAGGTCAACAAGCAAGCATCAAATGTCTGCTTGCCGTTGCAGCATACGTTTGCCATATCAAATTAAGAAACCTGGACTTGGGGGGGGCATCCTAGTCGTTCTTCATGCATCTATATTACTAGTCTAGAAGTCGTATCATAATAATAATAATATTAATAATAAAGTGTTAAAAGCATAAAAAAGTAGATGCGTGTATTTATTATTTTGGCAATAAAATCTTAATCTCAATATCCATATTAAACATGTTCCAATTTGCTACAGTATTTCTTTATATTTATCCTTTTTAATTTTTTTTGTTGGAGCACTTTTTTTCCTTTTCCTTTTATTTTTTTTGTTGTGAATTTGTTTTTAATTAAATTGCTAGGAAATAAAATGCATGATTGATTTTTATTTATTTTTTTATAAAGATAAATATTAGCTCAAATAAATATCTATTTTTAGATTAATACTTAATTTTATGAGCATATATTTTTTAATATAATTAAATAAAAATAATTTATAATGAAGTATTATTAACCTCAATAGAGTTCATGAATCGGGTCATGGGGGTTTTAATATGATAAAAATATTGTTTTTTATCTATAGTTTTTTCTAAAAAATTAAATCATGTTTTTACTAACCATTGAGGTAGTATTTAAATCCATGAAATCAATTGATTTAAGTGGAGGTATTTCTCATGTGATTTAATTGAAAAATTAAGTTAAACAAATAGTTGAGCTAAGAGGTTATGAAATTGATGCACTTAGGATGTGTTTATTTCTCGAAAAGTGGTTTTTAAAAAACTACTTTTTAAATTTTATTGTATTTGTTTGTTATTAATAAAGTTGGTTAACAAAAATACCTTCTAGTTAAAAAAAAAATTGATTTGGTTTTTAGAAAAGTATTTTTTTTAATTTATTTTGGATAGAAAACACTTTTAAAAAATTTAGAAATGCTATATTATTTGCTAATTATATTAAATTTAGTCTTTAAACTTTTGATAACTATATATATATATTTGAATATTTATCTTTTAATTTCATCCCTTAAAATTTAATTTTTATATTAACTTTGGTCCTTATTTTTATAACTATTATTTGTTTTTCTTTTATTATTTTTTAATTAAAATTTTATATCTATCAAATTTGATCCTCATTCTTTTTATTATTACTTATTTTATTTCAAATAATTTTTTAATGGTAATTATTATTATTATTTTAATTTCTTCATCTTATAATTTTTTTAGATTTGATCTCTATTATTTTGATTATTATTTATTTTATTTGAGATAATTTATGAAATTATATTTTCTTTTTAATTTCATTCTCATTTAAATTTTTAGTTTGTAAGATTTATTTCTTATTATTTTAATAAAATTTAAAAAATAAAATATTAATAAGTTATTTTCCAATTTATTTTCATGATATAATAAAAAATTAGAAAATATTTTTCAACTTGTTTTTCATTACACTACCAAATATCAAAAAATAATTCACTTATAAAGAAACTATTTTTTTTTTTATCAAAGAAGACCTTAATTAGGTTTAATAAAAAATTACTGTATTTTTAATATTTGTTTAAAAAATTAATTCAACCTGCAGTTTAATACACTATCCGACCCATCCAGCTCAGCTGCCCAGTCTCTCCAGCGTCGGTCCGCCGCGATCCAAATGCTACCTGAAAAAACTAAAATGGTTTGGAACATTCCCATGATAATCAAATGGGATTTTGCTAGCCAGCCATGTCGGAATTTAATTATGATAGAATAGAAGTGGTGGGATGCTTCAAAGCAAAGCGCGATTGACTTGGTAATTATATATATATATATATATATTTCTTTTTTAGTTTAGATTTTATGATAAATGTATAAGAAAATTTATTAATTATTTTAAGAAATATACCAAGTAAATATTAAGAGTGATCTCTTAAAAGATTTATCAATGCAAATGAACACATCATGTGTATAGATAGACACGTGTCAAGCTTGAAAGCTCTCAATCATGGATGCCAGTGCCACCGATGCTCAGTGGTGGTCGTAGTGTTGAATCTAGACATGTATATACGCCAAGTTAATGGACGAGCGGATAGACAAAGGTTGGCATTATATATAAATCTCTTCCCTGTTGCTTTTGCATTATTGCAGAGAAGGAATCAAAATACAAGGAAGGCATTAGATGTGCATTGTGAGGAACCGATTCCAGATGCAAAATCCCACATTTATGTTCATCCTTTTTACTCAACCAAGTGTGCCTGGACTACATAAAACCTGCTCGAGTGAAGGTTTCTTTGCAACTTGGATCATTTATGACCAGTTCTAGCTAGCTAGTGTGTTTGATCCGCGATGCATGCATCCACATTCTATAATGATATATATATGCCACATAACTAATTATAATATTCTTGGTTTTAATCTCTGTTTTTATACGATAGTAATGGAGGGAGAATATTAATAGGATTTAGCCAAAATGGCTTGTAAAAGAATCAAGTGGGGCTGGTAAAAAAGTTCAAGCTTGAGGAATTAGTACCATGGGAGCAATGAAGCTTAAGATTTATTAATTAGCCATGTGAAAAAATAACATCTTCCCCTCATATATAATGCCATGCATATATAGTAGAGAAGGGGATATGTGGAGAAGGAATAATAGCTGAAGAATAATTGAATAGGCATAGCTTGGTAAGAGCAGGCTTATCTCTAAACCTCTCATTCCCTTTTGGAATACTATCTGAAGAAAAGGAAAATAATGATAAGGGGAGAAAATACCATCAATGGCCCCACTCGTGCTGTCAGGGAAGAACAAGTATATAATGCCTCCCAACCCATGCACCAAAATCACCAGCTATATTGATAATCTCGTACAACTACTGTGTTAATCTCGCTGCTCTTCAGCTAATTGCTCTTCAAGGCTCAAGCCTTCCGTTCACTCAAGGTTAGCTTCTTCTTCGTTTTCCTACTTCCCATTTTTATAAAGGTAAGAGGGGTAATATATAAGCAACCGCTTGTACCACGTGTTACATATATATGGGGTTCTGTGCAGCTGCAATCCAGGTTGATGAGCCCTATGGTCTGGCATTCTTGCTGTATATGCTGCATGTCATAGGATCAAATGTTATAGAAAAGAAGCTAGATTCCCGTAATTAATCAAAACGCGTGTTCATATAGGTGATCTGTTCCTAGCTAGCTTAGCGGAAGGAGCATAGTAGCATATTATGACCTGAGAACTGCAATTCTATATAGCATGTTTACCATCAGATTTCAATGCCCTTGATTAGTAGCAGCTAGAACCAAGTATAAATCGAGGAAACTGATGATCAAGGTCTAATTGTCAGCATGCATGCTCATTCAGTCTTAGGCTTCGAGGACCGCTGAACACTGAACAAAGGGATGGGTAAGCGTGTGATGTTTCATATATTGTTGGAACAAGTCTATTACATTTTAGGTCCATGAGGTCTTTACTAACGAAACGCATGAAATGAAGTAGAGGAGGTCGTTCAATTGTAATAATAATTCATAAATTAAGTGGTATTGTGTGAATTATCCCCTCATCGTCGTAAAAAGAAGTGACATCGTAAAGTAGTTTTACTAATAATTAAGTTGCATTGTAAATGGTTGTTAATTTGTTTCGCGAATGGATTTTTCATCATTAATGGTTGTTTGTGTCGTACATAATTGTTTGTACTATAATGTTTTATAATTTTTATTTCGCGCTGTAATGCATGTCTGATTGTAACTTGTGTTTTGTACTGTAGGAGATAAAATGAGCTGGACAGCTGGAGGAGATTGGATGTGCAGCGCATGCCAGCACCAGAATTTCAAGAAAAGGGAAATGTGCCAACGTTGCGGGTACCCTAAGTACGGCGGCCCTGATCCGGCAACCTACATATGCAATGCAACAAAGGTTTTGGCTGGGGACTGGTATTGTTCCGCCATGAACTGTCAAGCTCACAACTATGCTAGCCGGTCAAGCTGCTATAATTGTGGTGCATTAAGAAATGATCATGCTGCAGGTGGGTATGGAAGCAACGCTTATGGATCTGATGGAAGCGATCCTCCTGGATGGAAAACTGGTGATTGGATTTGCACCAGGTGAGTTCACATTGTGAATCTGATTCTGGTTTAGAACACAGATAACATTACATTCCGCTGGTAACATACATTCTTGAAAACATTATTGTGATTCTCCTGCATTTCGCACAGACGATTGTTTTCGAAACAAGGGTTGTTTGTTTTTCACTGAAAACAGAAAGGATTGTTTGAAGCGGCACAGTCACTATTGCATGGTTTTACTTTTCTAAAAGGAATTAATTATAAATGGGAGAAGTAATAGCACGCAATTAGCACTCAATGTTTGTTGGCAACAAATTATTGCTATAATTTCATGGTACCCTACTGCTTTTCTTTGATTAATAATAATCTATTGGACAGATTGGGATGTGGAGTCCATAATTATGCTAGCAGGATGGAATGCTTTAAATGCAGAACACCGAGGGAATACAGTACGCAAATTTAACTCGCCGCTTCATTTGATTTCTTTGCATATGAAAATGGTTGGCTTGACGTTTCGGTCATGTTGAGAATTTTGTTGTTCATCTTTCTAGGTGGTGGATATTGACAGAAAGTTGTAATTACAAAGACAACGTGGATCTTGACTTCCTATGACCCTGGCTTCTCCTCAAACACTTTCTCTTGTTTCCAGTTTTGAGTTAACAATAAGCTTTAGGCTGACATTGATCCAAGGACCTTTCCCAGAAGCACAGGCATGTATTGGAGCTGAGAAATAGTCTCTGGCTTCCTTAATTGTGTTCTTGAAATCTATGAAGCTGAAGAATTTTTCCCTCCCTTTAATCGGGCATCTGCAACCAAAATCTGTATCACTTGGGGGGGTGTGTGTGTGAGTGTGGGTGTTCGTGTGATTGTTGCAACACCTGCTTTTGTGAGGTGGTCCAAGGAATGCATAGGAGTAGTAGTGGTTGCTAAAATTAAGTGAGAATCCTTGTCTTAATCAAGGACCGCCACTACACCGGTTTGGATTCTACCAAAGTAGAAAATAACCCAAATCAGACAACCATATTGAAGGAAAACAAAACTCAGACATGCATAAGATTCTAGGAATCCCTATGACATAATTTACTATGGAAGACAGGCTTTATCTCAAAGCAATAATTTACGGTCCCTTTAAGCATCAAATCTCCAAGAACTACATAATTATATATGCAGATAAGAACCTGATGCTCATTCTTTAAGAGCATAAAAGTAACACCTAGTTCAAAGTGAGTCCAGTCCAACTTTAATTCATTTCCTCCCCTTTTCCTTTATTTTTCATGGCTCATCACAGTTTACGAAAGTGCAGCCACAAGCTCACTTGCATGCATCCTTACCAGCTAAGTCACTCAGACTTGCGCTATATATAACTCTGCTAAAATGGGAAAGGTCTCAACTAAGCTTAGAACTTCATCAACTCATTCTAGGTTCCCCTTGTTGACTTAAGGAGCAAGTTGACTCTATCTCGTTCTGTTGCTGACGTCAAGAAAATGCCCCGTTTCATGTGAACAAGTTCTCTTACCATATGATTTGGGTCCATACTAACTCCTGGACCAGTTGCAAATATTGAGTTATGTTCCTCTTACGTTTCAGCAGTTTTTCCTATCTAAATCGAGAAAAGATGTCTGATCAAGGAGCATCTGATGTAAATGATACACGAGCTCAAAGATAATGAACGTAAAAGAGAGATTCAGCAGGCCGTTCTTCACTGATTCTGTAAACTTTGTCCTTCGCTGCGCGGGAAAAAATGCCTGCTCTAGGAGTCCGCTTATTTTGCTTTATGATGCTCAGACTAGGAATCCAAGCATATTCATATCTGATTAGGCTGTTTTTCTTCTTTTTTTTTTTTTCTTGTAATTAAAGTGTCCAAGTGTGTAATGTCACAAGTACTCTTAAGGAAAAATAAAGGATTGAAGCATCATACTTTTGCTTTTAAAACATGAAAATATAGATATTTTTATTGAAAAAAAAAATCTTCATATACTTGCATGTTGATCAATTAATAATATGAAAGGCCTCCTGGTGAAGAAAATGATGATGATAAAGCTTGTAAGATGATGTAGGGTTTAAGGTCATTGGCCTACAAATTCTTGGAACCCTTGATAGAAGATATTCTTGAAGATCCTCCACTCTGCTCTAAACTTTCAGGGTGTCAATACTATGATATGCAAAACTCAAGCAAATTAAATAATAATACAAAATAAAAAGGATTTGAAATATAAAATGATTCAGCAAAGCCTACTTTACAAAACTTCACTATCAAATATTGAGGTTTACAATCACAAATCAACCACATATGGACACCTCACTCCCTAAAACCTATGGCCATATTATATCCAAAATCACTCATTAGAAAATACAAAACTAATTCTTTTATTGACAAAATCACAAGAAAAGGTGGCCAACTCTATATTATTGTCGTCCCTTTCTCTTTTTTCTGTAAGATAAACACATACAAAAAGATCAATTTCAGACTACACAAATCCATATCCAACTAGAAAATATATGTCAAGCCAAAGTTCATATCTTATTCAAATTATGTAAGGGTTTTCTTAGGAATAGAGCAATTTCTTTACTTAATTAAATTTACCAATTAATTTAAGCCACTTTATTATTCATTTTAAGCCATAAGTTCCAACAAATCGTCTTAAATTGAGACAAATCATCTTCTACTTAAGGCTTTTTTTTAGAAGTATGCCACTCTACTCTTCTTCACCCATATTTTCTTGTTCCTTGCAAATTTCTTTGTACAAAAAATCTTCATTTCCACTATCCATCATAGTAATATTCACTCCGCAAATGCAATTGATGATGTTTTAATACTTCAATATACACTTTATTGCATGCACGCTAGTTCCATATTGAACCACTCTTCTAATTAGATCATTACCACTAGAAAAGTAAAAAATATTGACAAAATATTTTACTTGCCGATGGAATCAACAATAAAAACCTATCATTAAAAAGTGTCTCATCAAGGATTTTTGTTCTGACAACATTTCCCTCATAAATTGAAAATGCTAATGGAATACGTGTCAAAATAGTCCCATAAAAAAACTAGATTTTATCGACAATTTATTTTCTATGTAACATTTTCCACCTATTCTATCAAAAATCCCCAAACATTATATATGGTGTTATCAAAAGCTTCAAAATGCATGTGAAGATTCCAGTTAAATTGCCAACAGATATTCCAAAAAATTTCCTTTTTGTCGATGAAACCGTTGATATTTTCATAATTTTTTTGGTTTGTTGTTATAATTTTCAAGCCTACAATTATTGTATAAATACACAACAATAACCAATCAATAAACCATAACTATAATTCACAATAAACCATAACAATAATGCATATCTAAAATAAAATGTACAAATACAAAGCCCACATTTGATATGTAAAGAGACTAGATTACATTCCTTTTATATATATATATATGTATATATGAATAGTTATCATTTGTAGTATATTCTACTCTAGTATTTTGTATAACCCTAAAGGTATAAATACAAAGGATGGTTGTAGTTGCTAAAGAAAAATAAATTTGCATTTTTCTTTTTTTGCTCTGATACCAAGTTAAATCAAGAGATTGATTGTTTGTGAATTTCAATAATGGCTAATGACTGCAACCATCATTTGTATTTATACCTTTAGGGTTGTGTAGAATACAAGAGTGGAATATGCTATACATGACAACTATTAGATTATTAATGAAACACTGTATAACATTCAACATTTAACATAAAATTATAGTGGTATAATCATGTTAATAGTACTAAATGTTGGATTGATGAAATTGAATTGATGAAACCTAATCCTTGTGAAGGATGACGACAAAGTTTATATTAGCTAAGAAGGATGCATGGAATGATAGATAGATTGATAATTCAAGCAATGAAATAGAATATGACTTTCATGACAAAAGGATAATGGTACAATACAAAAGTTGGATTAAAAATTATAATAATAAAATTTCATTGACTATTGGAATACATTATAGCTGAGGGTATTGGTGACTGGATGACTTTGGTTAAACGAAAGATTAAATGGTGAACCTCAACATCTTTTACATATACTAGTCATTTACAACTGATCAAATCCGTTCTCTTTTCCATCCAAGTATATTGGTTTATTATGTTTGTCCTTCCATGTTTTATTATTAGGAAGATTGAGGGCTTGTTGCTACTTTTTTATAGAAGGGTTCACTTATTTCCTGTTTAGGATTTAGGCTTTGGTTTGCTATCCTCTATAAGAAGGTGGACTTAGAATTAAAAGAGTTAAAAGTTGGAATAGAGCAATCATTATCAAGCACGTTTAGAGGCTTCTTTTAGATATATCCTCTATTTGGTTAGATTAGGTACATTAAGTACTACTCAAAAGTAGATCATTTTAGCATGTTAGGCTACCTTTAATATCTTCTTGGTCATGATGAAAGATTCTTTAGAGTCGAGATTGGTGAAAAGGTTTGTTTTTCTCTTGCATTGGTGATAACACTTTAATTTTTTTATGACTAGATTATTGATTTTTCAAATGGACAACATTTTTATGACCTTTTTCCCTTTAAGACTTTATCATTTACTAGATTGTCTTAGGATGCAAAGGTTACAAATATTATTAAGGATGGTGGTTGGGTCTTTCCTTAGGTAATAAAAAAACCCCAGCAAATCTAGTACTACATCAGATTCCAACCCCAATTTAGCTCCCAATCATTATGTGTGGATAGGTCATTCTACGAGGTGGTTCATTATTAATTCAACTTGGAAGACACTTTGAGATATCATATGACACGACCAAAAGATTGATTTCTTTTCTTAAGTATAGAAGTATTGAAGTAATAAATAATTTGATAAGATCGAAGTTGAACCACAAGAAGGTTAATTAGTATTTAAAAATTTCTTTTACAACATAGGTGTAGGTTGATTAGTACTTCAAAGTGTATTTTTATCAAGGATATCAATATTTTTTACTTGAAGTATCAATAACTCAATTAAAACATATTTTATAATAACAAATCTGATACTATAAGATAACTTTAATTTATGGTATATGTTATGAAAAGAACTTGATTTATTGTTAACATAAGTTATAATCATGAATACCTGACAATATTTATAAGTTTAATATTATTTAAATAAGATAAATAATGTAATCATGTTAATAATTTATAATCCGATTGAAACCTCCTTTGTGTGTGACTTACAGTTGAGTAATAAAAAGAGTTGTTATCATACTTGTTTTAAATACCATTAGTAGATCCTCTAATCTTGAAATTTATTTTTGTCATTGTTTAATCCTCATATTAATCTTACAATCTCAAAGTTCTTTTTAACTTGTTGTTGTTGTTGTTGTTGTTGTTATTGTTATTACTTATAATTTATCTAGTTAACCTCCTCATAGTTTAACCCCAATCTTACCAGGTTATTTATTACTTCAACACTCCTACACTTGAAAAAAGACATCAATCTTTTAGTGGTGTCAAGTTTTTGACACCGTTGCCGGGGAGGTAAATTCTTATATAGATTATAATATTTATTTTATTTTCTCTTTTTTCTTTTCTTGTATTTAACTTTATTTTGTTTCCTTTTTTATTTTATTCTTTTCCTCCTTTTATTTTCTTCCTTCATATGTATGAGAGCTTTGTCACACATATTAAGTGGGAGACTTTGTAGAGTCTCCTTTTTATTTTTAGATAATATGGTCGAAAAAGATAACTAATTACTTTATAATAAGAATAATGAGAATAATCAAGTTAGAACACCTAAAGACAATATGAATCCTACAAGAACAAGTACACTGTTATGCATAGTTTTCTCCTCTAATACATTTCAACTTTTGCCTTCTTTTCATGACTTAGATCTAGAAAATTCATATTTGTATTTAAGAAAATTTGAGAAGGTTTGTAACACCTATAATGACTTAAATTGTAGTATGAACACCATCATATAAAAGCTTTTTCTTTTTCTTTTTTTATTAAAAGATAAAGCTAAAACATGACTATGAAATTTAAGACCATGATATATCATGCTTGTGATGAAATACAATAATAATTTTTAAAGAAGTTTGTCCATTTCATCGAACAAACTCTTTCAAAAAATAAATTATCACTTTTACTAAAAAATCAGAAGAAATATTTTATCAATATTGGGATAGGTATTGAGATTTGCTTAATACGTGTCCTCATTATGGTTTTGAAATATGAAGATTGATTTCATATTTTTATGAAAGATTAACACCTAGAGATAGGTAAATGGTTGAACTACTGTGCAATTGAACTTTTGAACATAAAGACCATGATGAAGCAATGAAGTACTTAGAATTGTTAGCTAAAAATGTTCAAAATTAGGATACTGCAAGTGCTTATGAGGTATCGGATAAAACTAAACCTCATATATCTAGTAGAGGTGACACGATCAAAAGATTGATGTTTTCTCCTAAATATAGGAGTGTCGAAGTAATAAGTAACCCGATATGACCAAAGTAGAACCACATGAAGGTTAATTGTATAAATTATAAATAACAACAACAACAACAACAACAACAACAACAACAACAACAATAATAATAATAGTAGTAATAATAATAATAGTAGTAGTAGTAGTAGTAGTATAATAGAAGAAGAAGAAGAATAACTTTGAGATGGAAGATCAACGTGAGGATCAAACAATGATAAAAAAAAATGTCAAGGTTAGAGGATCCGTTAATGGTATTTCAAACAAGTATAATATAAATTCTTTTTATTACTTAATTAGAAACCACACACAAAAGAGGTTCCAATAGGATTATAAATGGTTAACATGATTACATTGTTATAACTTATATTAACAACAAATCAAGTTCCTTTTATAGCACAAGTGTCGGTTACACCATATGGTTGGGCTATAAAAGTGCCAAATATTTGTTATACCAAATATTATACAGCATAAATTTAGATTAATCATTTAACAAGCAAAGTATTAAAAGTGAACAAGATAACAAATATAAAATATGTTAGTATCAAACATTAAAGTTCATGTTAAGTTTACACTATACTTATTCTTACACCATTAGTGTAACCTTTTCATATTGACATAATAAACTTAGCTAAATAGAATGAAAGAGAGAAACATAAATAAACAACATAAGAACATAAATAATATAAAAGTTAACTAAGTAAAGGAAAGGAATTGAAAAGCATAAACAAGATATTAATGAAAGCAAAATTTAAGTTTTATAAAAATACAAAGAGAGAAAGTACGAGTATGATCTTAATCTGGAAACCAAAATACCTAAATTCATGGTAAATGCCTCCTTTTATGGGCTCAAATTTGGAACTATTGTTTTGATGACTAATTATTGAATGAGTGGCCATATCTTGACTTGGTAACAATCTTTATCTTCTTGTTTGAACAAAATATCACTGATATCATTAGAATTTGAACCAACCTTACTCATAAAAGTTCTAGAAAATTATTTTAGCTTTCCAGAAAAAACAACTGAGGTCATTTGGACTTTTAGAACTCGAGATATTGACTGAACACTAAACGGTGTCTAAGCTACATGACAAATTCAGACTTGTACGTTGTTGCTAAGATTTGAACTTTCAAATAGCAAAATTGAGTCTTGCATTTCATATGAAAGTTTTAGGCCTATATCTTAGCTTTTAATCCATATAGAGCAAACCTAAATCTAAGATTTATAGGTCTAAATATGACTCAATTATCGAATAATATTTTAGTTTGGACTGCATCAACATCTCTTTTCTAAATTTAGCCCTCTCTTTATCCTTTCAATTTCAATATTTCAACTCATCAATCAATCCTTTCATTCATATGATGGACTTACATTTAGGATGGACATTTACTATAAATTAAAGGTAATTTATGATATCAAATTTGTATTATAAAACATACTGTAGTTAAGGAGTTATTGATACTTCAAGTGCAAAGTGATGATATAAAACCTTGATAAAAATGCACTTTTAAGTACTAATTAGTAGGTATGTATAACCTTAGAAAAAATCATGACCTCTAAGTCAAGTTTGCATCTTTAGCTAGAAAAGTCAAAGCATTAGAATTAAAAAAGAAAGGTCAATTAAAATTTATTTAAGACATTGTATGTCAAATCTATGAAACCAATAAACACTCAAATCAATGACTGTTGAACTTTACCTTCTTTTAAGGAATGCCTTCATAAATAAGCCTATATTTTAAAAAGTTTTCAAAGGTCCAATCATAACCTATACTTATAAATATATATTCCTGGTTGGAGAAATCACCCAAATTCAATTAAAAGAGTAATGTACAAACTTCATAGCCACCGTTTCAAGCACACCATAATTTCTAAAATTCTCATAGATATGCACATCCTTTTGCTCGTCCTTTTAGAAGAAATCTTGAGGAAACATTACATGAATTCATTGAAAAGTAAGAGACAATCAACAATTAAAATGCTCAAACCATGACAAATTTAAAATATGTTTTTTGCAAAATTTATATTTTCTCTAAGTTTTTAGAAGAAAGGTAAGTTTCTATTTTAACCACATGAAATCCATAGGGTAATATAATGCAAATGTAAATAGTTCTAGAAGCCAACATATGGGTCAAGTCAAATCAGTCACCACTCTTTACAACGGTAAAGTTATGGACAAACCCACTCACGAATCTTGTGAGAAAGATAATGAGTTAATCTCTAGGGGTAAGGAAGGGGTTGAATTTGAACATTGTAAAGAAAAGACCGATTTCCTGCTAGCACTACTATTTCTCATGCTATGACCAAACAAAGATAAGTAAATCACAACTCTAAAATATTTAAAACTTTGAAACAATTAAGGATCAATATACTTTTGCTAGATACTATTAAATAAGTTTATGCACTGTATAGAAAAAACTGTATGTGAAAAAGAAAGCCTTTTTAGCTGAACAAGTAATTGTCATTCTTCAGAATAATAATGCTTTGAAATATAAAGACCCTGGTTATTCTATAATTTCTTGCTTTATTAGAGAACATAAAATTGAAATAGCCTTACTTAATCCTAGAGCTAGTGTGAATTTACTTTTATATTTAGTCTTTTAAAGTCTCAATCTAGGTGAGTTAAGACTAACTTCTATAACTCTTTTACTTGTTGATAGATCTATAAAAGTGTTTAGAGAAATAGTTGAAGATATGTTAGTACAAGTCAATAAATTCATTTATCGTATGGATTTTATTGTCTTGGACACACAACCTATTGAAGCATGTAATTCATTTCCTGTTATTTTAGGACATCTATTTCTTGCAACTTTTAATACAATGATTAATTGTAGGAATGGACTAATAAAGTTATCATTTGAAAATAAAACATTGAAGATGAATATTTTTAACATTTGCAAACAACCTGAAGATGATAATGATTTAGAGGAAATAGACTTTACTAAAAAATTAGTTCATGATCAATTTCAAACCCTTTCTAGTGAAACTAAGATTAATGAATCTAACGATTTATAAATGGTTTATTTTCAGGAAAAAATCAAAGGCAAGTAATTGGAGACTAAAGATTAAAATTACCATTATGATCAATTAAGTCCATACTTTCAAGTGTTCAACCACCCAAACCTAATTTGAAGTCGTTACTATTCAATCTCAAATACTCATTTTTGGAAGAAAATGAAACTTTTCTAGTAATAATCTCTTCCAAACTTAATGCATATCAATAAGGTAAGTTATTACAAACTTTAAAAATGCATAAAAATGCATTAGAATGAACCATAGCTGACATAAAAGAAATTACTCCTTTAATTTCCCCACGTGGAATTTATTTAAGAAAAATGTTATACCTTTTAGGGAAATGAGATGAAGGTTTGATCTTAATATGAAAGAAGTAGTGAGGAATGAAGTCATTAAGATTCTAGATAATAAAATCATTTATCCTATTTCTAATAGAAAATGAGTAAGTCCTACCCAAGTTATACTTAAAAATTCTAGAGTCACTATGACAACAAATGAGAAAAATAAGTTAATTTTAACTAGGACTATTACTAGTTAGTGCATATGCATTGACTATAGAAAACTTAATTCAATGACTAGAAAAGATCATTTTCCTTTACCTTTTATAGATCAAATCCTAGAAAGAGTTGCAGATCATGAATTTTATTGGTTTCTAAATAATTATTCATGTTATAAACAAATTTAAATTAAATTGGAAGATCAAGACAAGACTATTTTCAATGTCCATTTGGTATTTTTACACATCAAAGGATGTTTTTTGGATTATATAATACACTGACCACATTTAAAAGATGCATAGTCAGTACATTTAGTGATATGGTTAAATGTTTTTTAAAAATTTTTATGGATGGTTTTTTTTTTGTTTTGGGCGATTCATTTGATGATTGTTTGACTAACTTAGAAAATATTTTAAGGAGGTGTGAAGAGAATAATCTTGTATTGAATTGTGAAAAATATCATTTTATGGTAACAAACGATATTGTACTTGATCATATTATTTCATTGAAAAGAATTAAGGTTGACAAATCTAAAATCGAATTAATTGCTAACTTGCCAATACCAAAATCTATTAAAGATGTTAGATCATTCTAAGGACATACTGATTTTTATAGAAGGTTTATCAAATATTTTAGTGTAATATCTAAGCTCTTGAGTAACGTTTTAACAAAAGATAATATTTTTGAATGGACTCAAAATTATGAAAAAATCTTTGTTAAACTTAAGAACTTGCTTACTTTTACTCTTGTTATTCAACCTTCTGATTGGTCATTACCTTTTGAAATAATGTGTGATGTTAGTGATTATGTCGTGGGTGTTGTTTTGGGACAAAAAAAAGATAAGAAACCCTATGTAATTTACTATGCAAGTAAAACTTTAAATAATGCTCAAATGAATTACACCACCACTAAAAAAGAATTACTTGCAGTAGTATTTATATGTAAAAAATTCATGTCTTATCTTGTTGGCTCACTTGTTGTTGTTTTTAGTGATCATGCATTATTGAAATATCTTCTTTATAAGAAAGATTTTAAGACTAGATTGGTGTGGTAGATTTTGTTACTTTAAAAATTTGATATCACATTCAAAGATAAAAAAAGGCATTGAAAATGTTGTCGCATATCATTTTTCAAAATTGACATTAGATTCAAAATCTAACATCACACCAATTGATGACTACTTTCCCTATGAGTTTTTACTTTTTGTCTCTACATTGCCTTGGTTTGCTAATATTATTAATTTTCTTATTTTAAGACAATTGCCAACTTATTGGAGTACCTAAGAAAAATGAAAGTTCTTGAATAAAGTGAAGAACTTTTATTGGGATGACTCTTATTTATTCAAATATTATCCTAATCAAATCTTTCAAACATGCATTCCTGACATTAAGGTAAGTAGTATCATTAAATTTTATCATTTTGTGGTATGTAGGAGGTCATTTCTTATCAAGAAAGACAAATAAAAAAAATCTTACAAAGTGAATTTTACTGGTCCGCCATGTTGAAGGACTTACATGCATTCTACAAGACTTGTGAAAGTTGTTAAAAGTTGGGATATATTTCAAAACCTCATATGATGCTCTTAAATCCTATTCTTGTCATTGAGATCTTTGACTATTGGGGTATGGATTTTATAGGTCCATTTTCTCTATTATTTAGTTTCTTGTACATATTACTCGTACTAGACTATGTTTCAAAATAGATAAAGGCAATTTCAAGTGAAAACAATAATCACAAAACAGTGATAAAGGTTTTGAAAGAAAATATTTTGAGTCGATTTGGAATCCCTCAAGCTATGATAAGTGATGATGGAACATATTTTTGCAACAAATCATTCAAGTCTTTCTAATAGAGAGATCAAATAAATCTTGGAGAAAATGGTGAACCCTAATAGGAAAGGCTGGTTTTGAAGACTTAATAAAGCATTTTGAGCTTATTGAATTGTTTACAAAACATCATTAGGTATGTTACCTTATAGACTAGTCTATGGAAAACCTTGTCACTTACCTGTGGAACTTGAATATAAAGTTTATTGGGCTATTAAAGCTTTCAATTCAAACCTTAGTGATGCTAGTCAATTACAAAAATTACAAATTAATTAGCTTGAAGAAATAAAAAATGATGCATAAGAAAATTCAAGAATTCATAAAGCAAGATTAAAAGAGTGTTATGACAAGAAAATACTTAGAAGAACATTCAATGTTAGTCAAAAAGTCTTAACATCCATACCTTTCTGGATATGTAAGGCAAGAAAATAAAATAAGAAAAAGCATGGAAATCATAACTTTCAAAGTCAAATGTTGTAATTTGCCAATGTTGACCTAAAGCTATAGAAGTCCAATTAATTCAAATCAATGTTTTTAGATTCCTGACTAAAAGGACTATAACTGCTTAAAATTTTAGCAAAAAAAAAAGTTATATAAGAGAAATATGATTTTTCAAAGATGATAATTGAATTCTGCGTGTAAATAGTTTTTGTGAAGGAACATATCCAAATTACGTTTTAAACAATCTAAACCAGCGTTCAAGTTTTTATTTTAGCAATTTAGCTCCTCTGAGTTAAAGCTTGAAAATTTAATGCAAGGCTAATTCTTTCTTTCAGAAAAATAATTATTAAAGTATTTAAATATAAACTATCAACTTAAGGGAGGATTATTTTGTAAAATAGAGACTAAGGTTTCTTAGCATATAAAAAGAAAGAGGAAGGGAAAAAGGGCAGAAAAGAGGCAGCAACTAGAAGTGAAGAAACACAAACTCTCCTATTTATATGCCAAAAATAATGCTTTTTTCTATCTTTAAGAGTAATTTTTCAATAGATATGTAAGGTTAAACTTGTTTTCTTGGTTGCAAAGACGCAAAAACCTTCAGATTTTAAGAACTATGAGATTTATTCTTCCATTTATTTTTAGATTATATTATGAATGAGTATGTTTGTTTTCTTATGCATATTTCCTATGATTATTTATCTTAATTATTATAGCAGACTCTAAGTTATTATTTTGAACAATTTATCGCTAAGTTTGATATCAAAACTGGAGTTATGATATATAAACTGGTGAAGCAACTAAGCTTGATAATTGTGGTGGAACTACGTTATTAAACTTAGGAAGAACATTTGATCAAAACAACACAAGCTACGGACAATTTGGTTGTTAAGATTAATGAATTTATCTAAATTTTAAGGTTGCCATTGGAATAAATCATTAGTGAGGACACTATGATTATTTGTTAGTTAAGATTAGTTTTATAGCAGATCTGTTAACTAATGAACATTATGAAAAGGTAAAAAAAATCATAATATAAATTAGATTTTTGTTTCAATGATTAGTTCTGATTTTTGTAGGTGGATGGGTGTTTATGACCAAAGTTTATTTTCTTGATAAGTTTTAGTTTTAATTGATTTTATTTGCTAGTTTAATTTTTATCATAGTTTAAATCATTATAAATCAAACCCTCTAATTGCATAACATATAGCAGAAAAATTTGAATTAAACCTTCCTTGTGGAATCGATCCCTTACTTGCTCTATACTATCTTGTGTGTTTTAAGCTGAGGTAATTAATTTGTGCGACCGCGACATCGCAACATCATCTTAAATGTAGGCCTATCATATAAATTAAATGATTAATTGATGAGTTTAACTACTGGAATTGTGAAGACAAAGAGAGGCTAAAACTTAGAAAAGTAATGTTGGTTCTGTCCAAACTGAAACATTATTCAGTCATGGGTCATATCTAGAGCTGTAGATCTTGGATTTAATTTGGTTTATCTAGCTAGAAAGCTAAGGTATAGACCTAAAACATTTATGGGATTGCAAACTCGATTCTATTGTTTAGAAGTTCAAAGCTTAGCAACAACGGAGAAGTTTAAATCTGTCTTGTAGCCTAAACACTATTCAATGTTCAACCCATATCTAAAGTTCTAGAAGTCAAAATGACCTAAAATTGTTTTTTATAAGAAAGATGAGATGATTTTCTAAAACTTTTATGATTTAAGTTTGTTTGAATTCTGATGTTAGCAGTAACATCTTATTCAGATAAGAAGATAAAAATTATCACCATGTTAAGAATGGCCACCCACTCAACAATTAGTCATCAAATTAATAGTTTTAAATTTTAGCCTACAAAAGAAGACATTTGCTATGCATTTAATCAACTTGGTTTTAAGATCAAGATCATACTCTTTATTTCTTTATTTATATTTTTGTAATGTTTAGGTTTTATTTCATGTCATATTTTCCTTAATCTCTTATTTATGCTTGTTATTTTCTTTACTATACTTATGTTCTTATGTTTTTATTTATTTTTTTCTCTTCCGTTATGACTAGTTAAGCTTATTATATCAAGGTGAAAAGATTACTTTAATGGTGGAAAAATAAGTATAATATAAACTTAACATGGTTTTTAATGTTTGATACTAACACGTTTTGTAGTTGTTATCTTGTTCACTTTTAATATTTTGCTTGTTAAATAGTTAATCTAAATTTATGTTATATAACACTTGGTACAACAAATACTTGACACTTTCGTAGCCTAACCATATGGTATAACTTACACCAGTGCTAAAGGAACTTGATTTGTCGTTAACATAAGTTATAATCATGAATACCTGATAATATTTACAACTATTAGCATTATTCAAATAAGATAACAAATTTAATCATGTTAACAAATTATAATCCGTTTGGAATATTATTTGTGTGTGGTTTCTAGTTGAGTAATAAAAAGAGTTTATATTATACTTGTTTGAAATACCATTAGTACATCTTCTAACCTTGATATTTGTTTTTATCATTGTTTAATCCTCACATTAATCTTATAATGTCAAAATTCTTTTTAACTTATTATTATTATTATTATTATTACTACTACTACTACCACTACTATTACTATTATTATAATTAATACTATTATTGTTGTTGTTGTTGTTAATTATAATTTATATAGTTAACCTCGTTGTGGTTCGTCCTCGATCTTACCAGACTATTTATTATATCGATACTCCTACACTTGAAAGTAGATATCAATTTTTTAGTCATATCATAGGTTATACCATACGATTGGGTTATGAAAATGCCAAGTATTTGTTGTACCAAGTGTTATACAACATAAATTTAGACTAACCATTTAACAAGCAAAGTATTAAAAGTGAATAATACAACATGTTAATATCAAACATTAAAGTCTATTTTGAGTTTATACTATACTTATTCTCATACTATTCGTGTAACTTTTCACCTTGATATAATAAATTTAGCTAAATATAATAAAAATAAGAAACATAAATAAACAACATAAGAATATAAGTATAATAAAGGAAATGAAAAGCATAAATAAGAGATTAAAAAAAATATAACATGAAATAAAACTTAAACATTACAAAAATATAAAGAAAGAAATAAAGAGTATGATCTTCATCTGAAAACTAAGATGCTTAAATGCATAAGAAATGCCTCATTTTATAAGTCAAAATTGAAAACTATTGATTTGTTAATTAATTGTTGAGTAGGTGGCCACATCTTGACTTGATGACAATCCTTATCTTCTTCTCTGAACAAAACATTATTGCTACATCAAAATTTGAACAAACTTGATTTATGAAAGTTTTAGAAAAATATCTCAGCTTTTTTAAAAACTTGAGGTCATTTGGTCTCTTAGAACTAGAGATACAGGCTGAACTCTGAACAGTGTCTAGGATGTAAGATAGATTATGACTTCTTTGTTGTTACTAAGATTTAGACTTTTAAATAGCAAAATTGAGTCTTGCATTTTCATAAATGTTTTAGGCATATGTATTAGCTTTCTAGCCATATAAACTAAATTGAAATCCAAGATCTACAGCTCTATATATGACCCAATAACTAAACAATGTTTCAGTTTGGACTAAATTAGCATCTCCTTTCTAAGCTTTACCCTCTTGTTTTCTTTTTAATTTTAATAGCTAAACTTATCAATCAATCATTTAATTTATGTGATATCTCTATATTTAAGATTAATATTTACTATAAATTAAATTTATTACTATAAATTAAATTTATCTTATAATATCAGACTTGTTATTATAAAACATGCTTTAGTTAAGGAGTTATTGATATTTCAAGTACAAAATAATGATATACAACCTTGATAAAAATATACTTTTAAATTCCAATCATCATGCCTAACAATACCATGCACCATTTTCTTTAGTTTCCAGGACATGTCCTACGATACTCTTTCATCTTATAGCTTACCATTTTGGGTCAACTATACACGATGGATAGACTACAAACTTTTCATATCATCAACTATGTGGTATGAATCATATGTGGTTCACATATGGAGACTTATAATCATATATCTTTTAAATGTTTCTTCTCAAATTTAGTATAAAAAAAGATTTCAGACATGACTTTCTATATCACGATACCATTTTCTTTAGTGGGCTTCCCTTTGGTTTTAACAAAGAAAGGACTTTACATATATTCTAGCACGATTGTCACTCTCAACCACAGTTTACTTTATATGATATTAGATGAATATTTGTATCTTTAACCAACACTGCTGATCACCATATGATGTAGTGAAATAGATCTTTAGGTTGTTGAGATTACAACTTCTAGACATAGAAGTCCAATACTAGATATCTACAAATATCTGATCTACTTGGCATGTTTGATTTCTATATTTAATTATATTGTTTCATTTTGGTTTGATGTTGTTTAGCTTTTTTTAGCTTTCTTGTAGTATAAAAGCACTAATTCATGATTTTTTGATCCAAATAACAAACTCTTTATATTTCTTAGGGTATGCCCCTTGCATTCCTGTTTATATTTTTTCCCTATATGTATCTTGACTTACTCCATAAAAAGGTATATTGTATTTCAAATTATTTTAATAAAACGTAATTGATATAATATGAGAACTATTTATTGTATAATTATAGAATGTCATATTAATTATTTTGATTAATATAATTATGTTAACAGAAGGGTTGTATGATTGTTGACATGTTATGAATTTGATGGCCATTATAATAATGGAATGAAATTCTATTGACAATGAGGATGTTTATGTGTGGCTAGCGATTGATAATTGTTTTGTTCAATGTAAACAAGGCAAAAAAGTTTAGCTACAATATTAGTTATACAAGGAAAAAAAATTTGCTATGATATTTTAATTCCATGATAAATGAACTATCAATGTTAGAAATTAAGTATGTACTAACTGTAAAGTTATTGAAGTTTAAATATTTATGTAATTATATAAGGTAATTGTAAAGCAATGATATTAATGTGTTTTACCTAAATTGCCATGAAAGTATTGGGATGATATCTTGAAGTCAAACATATATAATTGTAATACTGGATATCTTATGTTTTTTGCTATGATTAAATTTAAAATCAATAGGTAGTAATTAGTTTATCATGAATTCTTAACTAATTAACTTAACTAGTAAAAGTATCTAATTTTCAAATCCTCGTCTGATTATTTCTTACTTGAAAAACATAAATCTTGACTACATTAACTTCCTATGCTTGTTTAAATATCTTGAATAAATTGCACCTATCTTGATCTTGATTATATTATATAACTAAATCTTTCATGTTTAATGAAAATTATTATATGATTAGGGTTAATTGATGCATGAATGTCAGGTTAACTAAAAAATAAAGACCGGTAGAAAAATACTTGTTTTTTTCATGGTTAATTTATTTATTATCACAAATTATAGTAGAAAATATATCTAAATTCAATTATCGATATTTAATTATCCTTGAAAAATACCTCTTATAATAAATGTTTTTCTTTCTATTGTTTTTATATTCTGTCAATTTTCCTCTTATTGTTTTGGAATTGATTTCTTTTTTTTAGCCTTTTAAATTATTTTAGTTAGTTTAAATCATAGATAAAACTCTAATTTTAGTTATTTTTAAAATTGACATGTGTTTAAATTTAAAATTTGCATCTTTATTTGGTTTTCTTTAATCTAAACATAAAAACATGTCTTGATTAAATAATTAAGTTCTAATACTTGTTTCTATATAGAATGATACTCTTACTTTCTATACTATAAATTGTTAATGTTAAGTGTTCAAATTTACATAACTTTAATACTTGTCATTTTGTTAGCATTGTTGTCAGAGATACTAATTCTTCTTTACTTGAATCAATCTTGTATTTTTTTAGTTTAGCTTACTAGTATTTTATGACATAATAGAATATATTCTGGTCTATGCACTGCACTAACTATTTTTTAAAAATAAATGATAAGTATATTTTTTATAATATGCAGAAAGAATTACTTAGACTAATATGTATTTTTCTTTGGAAAAACCACCTCCTTACTCAAATCAATTAGACTAATATTTATTTTAATATTTCTAGTTTCTTTTAATTACTATGGTGACTCCAATTTTTCATTTTTTCTTTTTAATTTATAAGGTCACAATAGTTATGTTGGATGTGTTATATACACATATAGGTAATGTTTCAATTCAAACTATAAATTCCAACATACATTGTCCTGTAAAATCATGACTTTATTTAAAACTAAAGAAGAGCTTTTTTATGTTGGTTTTCTCCCTTAAAATCTACTTCTAGACTTTAGACTTCATTTGCAATTATAGGAAACAAGAAGCCTAGTAGTTCATCTAAGGTTAAAGTATCTTGAAAAGAAGATACTTGTGTTAGAGAAAGTCATTACTAAAATCCAATGAAAAAAGAAGTAAATTAGCAAACAAGGCTTAACTTATAACTATACGTATAAATGGTCATGCTTGGTTAAACCATACTTATAATTGACTACTGCTCGAACATCATTATAAAGGAATTGCTTATAACTTTTGTTAAAAGAATAGTTGCTAACACTTCTTCTTTTTAGTGAGCTGATACTTTAATTCAAGATTGTTCTTTGTATAATTCCATACAAAAAAAAGAGAGAGGAGAGGATCACTCTTTGCCTCTTCCTTTGAAGGATTTATTTTTTGTCTGGTTTTTTATTTTTTGGGTTTAACATTGAATTCTTTGAATAAAAATAAAAATAAAAATAAAAATATTGATCATAAATAAGCTTAGAGAATTAGTAGGATATTTTATGGAAATTAAAGGATAAATTTATAGGGGAAAAAAGTATGGTAAATGTAACATTTCATTTAAAAGAACAATGTAAAGGTCATGTTGATTTTTTCTTACACATAACAAACTCCTTACTAAAATTACTTAGACTAGTAGTTATTTTAGGATTCTTTGTTTTCTTTAATTACTAAGTAATGGCTTTATTTTGTTCACCTTTTTCTTTTAATTTAGCAAGTCATTACTAAAAACTAAATAAAAGAGAAGTATATTAAAAAAAGAAGGCTTAACTTATGACTAAAGGTAGGAGTAGCCATGTTTAGTTAAACCATGCTTACAACTAACTCCTATTTGAACACCATTATAGAGTAAGAACTCGAAACTTTAGTAAAAAATTTAGTTACTAACACTTTTTTTTTATGAGCTGCTACTTTAATTCAAAAGTGTCCTTCATATACTACCATGCCATAAAAAAGAATAAAGGCTAGCTTGATGGCTCATCCTTTGAATATAATATCATTGGTGTAAGCTTCATCAATATCTTTTTTAGTAGTAGTATTTGTCCTAGTTTCTCCAACTTATCCCTTAGTAACTTTTATATATATATATATATATATAAATTATAGTAAAAGATACTTATAAGGATAATATTAATATTTTCATTAAAGTAATCTAATTGCACTAGTTCCATTATAAATAGCTCTATAAGATTATACCAATAGATAATAAATGATTTAATAGATGCTTAGAGATGAAGATGAAGATTCATCTTGAGCATTTTTTAAAGTAGATAGAATTACAAATGATGTAACTTTAGAGATTGATACTTGAAAACAAAGAAGGATAAGGGCACGTGTTGCATTATATTGTCATATTCGTACATAAATAGAACTCTTCAAAATAAAATGGGAAAAATATCTATAAAATTAGAGTCACTACCTAGTAATTAAAAAAAAATAAAGATTCTAAAATAAGCACTCATCTAGAGATTTAGGTAACCAAGTGGTTATATTTAAGGGAGAAATGATGTCATCCTTACTACATCTTTTTAAATAAAAGGTTATATTTACTACATATTTTCTCTCAAATTTATCTTTGAATTGTAATTAAATATCCTAATAATGTTCTCAGATAATTTATAATTTATATTTTAATTTATTTCTAATTATTTATAAGAAATTCAACATTAGCTCTTGAAAATAGAAGACTTATCAATTTGACCATACATAGAAAAAAAAATTTATGTCGATCTTTTTTTAAAAAGAGACTTGTCTTTCATGAAAGTTTTGACATCGAACCCTTTAAAAATGAAACTTATCAATTAGACCATTCATGAAAATTATGATATCGGTCCCCTTAAAAAAAATACTTGTCAATTAGGTCATTCATAAAAATTCTAACATTAATAATTTTTTTTAAAAAAAGACTTATTTATTAGATCATTTTTTAAATGAGTGCTGGACCTATAAAAATGGTATACATGGAATTGGACTTTAAATCATTTATTTTATTTATTTATCAAAATAGACCTAAAGGTTGTCACTCTTACTTAAAAGGCCTTAATGAAATCATGTTTACTCATCCAAAATTATTACATCATAAGTGCAAAAAGTATTAAAAATGCTAAAATAGATTTACATTAATAAATAATTTTTATTTATTTTTATTTTAAGAATTTTTTGTTTAATTTTTTATGAGAATGTTTTTACTAAAAATATTCGGGACTTATATAACATCGACTAATCGCCTTCACATATCAAAGTATCATATACAAAATCAAACACTTAAGTAATAAAAATATTCATTTGAGTTTCTAAAATCGTTATTTAAGGTAAAAACAATTTAAAAGATGCTACAAAATGTAATTGGGTCATGGGACACTTTTGTAGTTCACATGCTGGCCTATTAACTTTTTAAAAATGAAGCATGCATGTTTGTCATATACCAGCTAACAAAACCTACAAAACATTAAAGATTGAAAAAAATTCTAATTCTCTCATATGTGGGATATTCACAGAGAGAAAGTTTGAGGGCATATAAGTCTTGGCTTCGATTTTAAACAAAACTAAAACTAGGTTATGGTATTGGTGTTTCTTAAATAGTAATTTAAGGTGGTTTTTAAAGGGAAATTAAGGTTATGATCTGATAGTAAAAATGTGGTAGTATATGAATTTTGTTTGTACTAAGAGATGCTAATATGACTGTAATAAAGAAGGATGCTACTATGACTAGAAGAAAGGAAGACTAAAGGTGTTTTTGGTTCTTGTGAGAGAAAAAAACATGGCTTTAAGGCGTTAAGATTGAAGAAGAGGAAAATTAAGGATTGTATTGGTGGGTTGTTGATGTATTTTGCGTTATTGGCATGACTATAATGGTCTAAGATTGATTATTTGGTTTTATGTAGAGATGAAGGATATAAAATTATGGCTATAAAAATTATGCATATTAGATTTCAATTCAAATATGATAGGTGTTAATTCAATGAGTGTTGTAAACTTAGATAAAGTCCATTGTTGATATTATGTTTATAAAAAATGAGGATTAGAAAAGTTAGGGTGTTTAGTGGTTGAGGTTTTAAGTGAGGCCATTTATAAGGCTTGGACTCTTGAAACAAGAGCTAACTACTAGAGGTAAAAGATGTGAGTTTGTTGGGACTTGCTTAATTTATTGTTAAAGATGGTTTAGGTGTGATTATCTTGAGAAATAAATAATAAAGGATAAGCATATGAAGAAAGGATCTACAAGGTAATGATTGGATGAGTGTTTATTTAAGATGAGGTAATGTGAGTGATAGTATTTTTTAGGAGGTTTAGAGAACCTATCATTTGTAAAAATGAGGGGAAAAGAAATAATAGTGCATGTTGCCATGAGATTCTTGTGTAGAAAAAAGAGATAATAGATTGTAGTGACTAGCTTTTTGGTTTTTGCAAAACAATATACTAGAGCTTAATATAGGTTCAACTAATTCATTCTTAATATTAGATTAAAGTGATGTAATTTTAATCGTACTTCCATATCTTGAACTCCAATGGTGACTTTAACATCCTTATATATATAACCTACACATATAATTTTTTTTAATTGTGTATTAATAACAAAACTTTTATTTACTCTAATAGATTGTATACTTAAAATATTCTGAAATCTTGCCACAAACAAATATATGGTACCAAGATCAATCAATGCATACACTTGTTGGGAATCTAACAATAATGTACCTATTATAATGTCGGTGATAGCTCACCCCTTAATTTTAATCTAATAAATTTAATATACTAATAAAACAATAAAAAAATTTAAATAATAAAGAAGAATATAAAATAAAATGCAGTTACTACTTTAAATTTCATGTTCTTTTCTAACAAAACATTGTAGTTCATAAACTATAGTTTTCATACCAAAAGGAAGTACTTAAAGTATCATATTACATTATCCATAACTACAAAATTATATACATATAGTTCTTATAAATTAGAACAAGCTGGCAATAACAAAAGTGTATTATTGATGATCTTGTAAAGAACCTGAAACAAAAATTAACATTATAATGCACTGCTCTAATTTTAATCAATCTTAATTCTTTTTTTTTTATGAATTCATTTTCATTCATATTACATTTTTTTTTGTCCTAATAATTCAACAATGAATTAAATTTAATATTGCACTAGTTTCTCCTGTTCAATTGGTCTATTCTACTTGAATGGTTTTATAAATCATCTACTTCATTTCATAGTCGATTTGTTTGGTCATTCATGTTAAGTATTGAATGATTATGTAACACTCATTTGGTTACCCATAAATATAATAATCCTTGTATTTATTGTTTATTATAGCATTTCTATTTGGAAGGGAACAATTTCTGGTAATCCCAACTGGATACTACTTAATCTGACATTTAACTTGAATGTCAATTATCTTGGCATTTTTATTTGGAAGCTATTAAATCCAGTAATCTCAAATGTATATCAATCAATCTAGCATCTTAGTTAAATGTAATTATTTTATTTTCTATTAAAATTTCTTACACTAACATGATAATTATCAATCATTACTAATTCATAAACTCATTGATATCGAGAAAATAATAGTAATTATTGACTTTTAAAAGAAGAATTAATATCTACTGAGGTGTTAATTATCTATATAAAATCTATTGTTGTCTAACTGTCCCTATCAGTTAAGTAGCATTTACAGTCTCTCATGTATCATCAAAATCATAATTATTTTTAATTCAAAATCCTAATCTTGAAATTCTCTTTTAAAAAATAAATAAATTTTGATCTTATATCCAAGGTGATTTCATAATTATTAATCTAATTTTATGCATTTAAATTCAATTAATCTATAATTAACTCTCTTATCCTAGCAAATTTGTTTTCAACTTTCTTTCAAAAAAGGATGCATGGTTTTAACTCAAATTTCTTTGAAATTAATGTATTTCTTATTCATTAAGCATAACATAAATCCACATGATGTATTTAACTATTTAAGCAAACAAATTTGATCCCTTTTATCATTGTCTTGGTTAGACATTATGTTATGAAACCATGAGTTTCAAATTAAATAATAATAGTTCATTGTTAATTAAAATGATTTTGGTCTATATTGACATAACCAATCAATCGGCTAGTTATTACTAATTGTACTAGCATCTTGAATGGTCAAACAAATTGTCAATTGGTTTGGTCACACGGTTCAAACAATAGTAAAATTTATTATTCTTCCTACCAACCGAGTAAACAGATAATTTGATAAATTCTAATTGCTTAATTGATTAATTTGTACAGTTTATAAGATGTCATTTTAGTTTTCAGTTTCAATTTTTTTTCTTTTGATTTCATGCAATACCCAATGTTTTTTCATGTTTATCGATCTCATTCTATGATAAAAACATTCATTTAATCATTCATTCATGAAAAACACAATTTATATAATATTCTCTCATGTAAAATACACTAATTTTCCTTAATAATTCAAAATTATAGCTAATCAAGGTTCTTGCTTTTTAAACTTACTAAATTTAGGAGAGAAGAGCAAGGACGAAAATTTTTTTACTCACTTCTTTCCCTCCTCTTGTTTTTCAAAGCTGGCCTCCCTTAACCAAACAATGCTTGATAATCTTCCATTTCCTTACTTAATCCTTCTATAATTCCTTTTTAATTCTTTTTATAAATCTTCAATATTTATACATTATTATTCATTTCTTTTTATCGTCAAGTAAAACTTTTAGCATTTTTCTATTATAATAATATTTTAATTGAGGTTTTACACATTTGGTATTTCCATTCCTCATCAAGGTATTTTTGCATTCTATTAAGCCAATTAATGCAATCAACGAAGTCAATGTTAGGTGATGTTGGAATCAACTTTGTCTAGATATTTAAATTCCTATGGTCATCTTAAAGTGGAAGTCAAATGAAAAGAGATTATTTTTTTCTATGACTACTTCTTTACGGTAAGGACCAAGACATTCCCCATTTATGTTTCTAGGCATTACTTATGATTTCCCAATTATTTCCCAATTTATATTAGGAACACAATCATTATGATTTAAAAAATGGATGATAAGGGATGGTTTTTGTTGAAAAGATCTCATGGAATATGCTATTTTTATTAAACAAGTAAGGTTAGGTTTTTCAATTTATTTAATTGCTACAGAAGATTTTGAATTTGTAAAAGAAGATGAAGAGTTGGGTATTAATTGATTAATTATTAAAGACTCAGTACAATAATTCTTATCATTCTAAGTTTGGGCAACAATTCATTTAAAATTTCTTAGTTGGCTGATATGTTAGAAAGAGAAACATATCTGAAATATGAGGATAAAAATGCTCGATTTTCCATGTTTTCCATTATCGATTTGTTAATCAATTTAAACACTGAAGGCATGTAAGAATTTCTTCATTTATTTTTAAAAAAAATTGTAAGAGACACTGTTCATATAAAAAATAATTCATCCATGTGTCATGTAATTAGAAGTTCTAATTGTTTACTTTATATTTTCCGAGCAAGATAATAAAGAAAGTTGGCATGGATTGATTTGTCAATCAACTTAAATATAAAAGGAATGTAAAAACTTCTAAACAAAAAAATACAGGAGGCATTGTTCATATAAAAAATAGTTCATCCATGTATCATTTGATTAAAAATTCTACTTGTTTACTGTATGTTTTTCAAGTAAGATAATAAGGAAAGTTGAAATCAATTATCAAGGACTCATAATTCACAATAGCCATCGATTATCAAGTTCTAGAAAAATAAAAGTCTTTAGCAATTAAAATAATGGATATTGAAATATGACAAACGCTTTTACAACTATTAGAAAGGGTGTGCATGAATAATAAATATAAATTATATTAGCATATAAATTGTAAAATCTTTATCTATCATAAACAATTTGTATAATGTTAGAATTTTAAGTTTTTATCTAGCCATCGAAAATGATAGTTAACCTCATTTACACAATTTATGTAGAAGCTTTTTATAATTAACTGTTTTCTTTCATTCTTTGTAATTTATAGTTTTTATTTATCATTTTTTTTTACAACTTTCTTTTATATATATATATATTATCCTTTCTTGGTTCATAACATTACTCCTTTCTTTTCATGACCAGTTAAACTAGGTTAAAAAATTTATATTATACTTGATTTATCTAATTCTGCTCAGCATATTAATAAAAAAAATAAAACAAAAAAAGAAGAAGAAACTCAATTATAGATCAATAGATTATTATTATTGTTAAAAAATTATTATTTGCTAGGTATAGTTTATCTAATAAGACTCTATGTTTATATTTTATATTTGCTTTCTAGAAACTATTAGTTTGAATCCTACAAGCATCAAGATCAGTGAAAGCTTGTATAATTATTAACTTCAAGACTTATAGAAGTAGTTAAGGTATGTAAAAAATAACTTGGATATCCAAGATTTTTTTAAAAAAAAACTAAACTTCTTCTTATTTGGAGTACATAATTTTTATTGAACCAAATATAAATCAAAGACAACTCTATTTCCAAAATGTATTGGCTATAGAAACTAAAACTTAATAAAGGAAAACACATTAAGCAAAATAACTAACTAGAATAATGAAATATGATCTTTCAAGTCATTACTAGTCTTTGTTTGGACATTGAATTGAAATTTCTCATCATCCCTATCTACGGTGTCCTAAACTTGGACTCTCGCTGCGTCTCACCTGGATAGAAAAGCGTCAAGTCACTATAAACCAAGGGAATAATAAGCCTGCTCTATTGACGGGAGGTCTTATCTTTCCATGATTGTTAAAAAAATGTCAATGTTTTTTCAAATTATCAAGTGTAATTGTCATACCTTTATTGACATACGAGAGAAACAGAGCACTGGCGGAAAAACACCACCGATAGCTAGAATCTTTTCTTTAGGGAGGACGAGAGGGAGATCGATAAAGAGAGAGAGAATTGAAATTATCCAACTTTTTGCAATTAGGTCTTGCATGATTACTCTTCACATAGCTTCTTTTTTTCTTTCATGTAATGATTGTAAGGTAATGAGTGATTATAGTTATGATCATTCATTGTGTGATGAATTTTGAAAGTTTGGACAACCAAACGTAGGAAAGGGAATGTAACGAAACATTACATTACATGAAACCAGACATGCCATGCCATAACATTAATTAGAAGTGAAGCACCTTTATCTAAAACAAAGGAAAACGTCAAAGATGAGAACACTATCGATAATGCAGAGGGTTACATTAATTCACGCAAGAAGTTGTAACTAAAGGTGTGACAAAGCAGGACCTACGCTACATATGTCAAGCAAGTTAAAGAATCCAAGGCAACGAAATTAATACGGCTAGTAATTAATATATGCTTACTAGTTAGCAACGCCTAACTGAATCGAGCTACCAAAAATGAACGTTCAGCAGGAAACCAAGCAGTACCTTGCGTCACGGCTCCAAGGTATTACCTCTATGACAGCTTTGGCTATTGAGCTTTGCAATTGCAGGATTTATCATTCTGGAATTCCCACTCATCCGTACTCTGCAGACTGCAGATTATGTGCCCATTCTGCAATGCCACATCAATGAACAGCTGGACACAAGCAACAAAGCTACCCCCAACAACTCTTAAATCAAATCTCAAAACAGTTTATCATATTTCCATCCAAATTAAAGAAAAAAATCCAACATTTCTCATATTACAGCAACTTACAAGTGCATGTTTCCTCGTTTTTTTGACAATAATGTCGTAATATATGACACAACACGAGTGCTGAGAAGCATGGGAAAAAAATATATTAAATCCTAAAGAATAACAGCAGAGGAGAATCTGTATGCAACTGAAAGAATCTGTAATCCCTGTAACCAACTTCATTCCAGTCCTTTTCATGATGCAGAATCTAAAAGAATAACAAACCATAATAATTGTAAAGCCGCTTATCTTCTTAAAATAAATTATTGGTGATTCTGGCGGAGAGACAGTAGATGCGCTGCAAAGGTGTCATAGTCAGGAAGTTTTGGGTGAACATGGCTGGGTTTATTAATGGAATTCTCCCTGGATGGCGTCTCACCATGTGTACTGGAAGTCTTGGAACTTTGAGCACTGTCTGTTGCTACTGGCTTAGGAGAACTAAATGGCTGTTCCTGAGCTGATGAATTGAGAGTTTCCTCACGCAAAGACCTCTTGAATTCTGAAATTTGCTTAGAAGCTGCTTGTTCTGCTGATCTAGGTGACTGCCTAGAACTTGTCCAGTAATCTGAACTCTTTGACTGAGATGGTGGTTTTTGCTGACTAGACATAGCATCTGAACTCCCTGGTGATAATTCTTCATATGAGAACCTCTTGGGCTGCTGAATTTGCTTAGAAGCTGCTTCTTCTGTTGACCTACATAGCTCAGAACTTCCCTGGTAACCTGAGCTTCTGCTCTGGGGGATTGATTGAGCGTCAGCAGTGTAGGAGCTACTTGAGGATGGTGTTCTTTCCACAAAAGAGTCTGCGCTCACTGGAGACTTGGAAAGTACTGAAGGTTTTGAAGAATAATCTTTATCAGAAGGAGATGCCTTTGTTCGTCGAGAAAACCTAGTGCTGAAATGAGTTTTGCTAGATGAATTTGGCTTAGAAAAATCAGAATCACGATTATCTGATGTCTTTGTGCTTGACCTATCATTCCCTTCAATAACTGATTTTCGGCCATGTGACTTTGGACTCTTGCTAAAATGTTGTTGTGGAACTTCCTCGTCAGAATCGTCATCATAATATGTAGCTGGGGTTCTTGAGCTTGCTTTTACATCTACTTTTGGGTGCAGTCTCTGATTGTTTGTCTCCTGATCATGAGCTCCAGAGCCAATATCAACCTTGACAGGAGAAGAGGTCCAACCAGTCCTTGAATGAATATTCTCTATTGCTTGCTCAGATGATGAGGAATTATTTGATAGATTCCTGTGGTATGGCGGATGCCTATAACCCCTGTTTCGAAAGCCACCTGTCAATATTCCCAAGTTCAACTCTGTACCAGTTTCCAAATTGCATTCCTCAATAGGATCAGCATTCTTTGTGGTGATTGGTAATTCATAATTTTGAACATTTTTCACTACTGGATGCCCTGAAGTTGGTAGGTTGTCCTTCAAGTCATTAGAACTTGTGCAAGATTTCACAGGTATGGGAGAAGCATGACTCGTGTCCAATTTACTGTAAGTAAACTTATTATCCATTTCAACATCAACTACAGTTCCCAGATTTTTCTTAGAGAATACTTCTTGGACATCTGAATCAAGTGAAGCTGTCTGTAAATGCATTTTACAGTTGGATCCCAAACTTTCCTCGTCTGCTAGTGAAAATCTTATTGAGTGAGGACTCCCACCATGCATGGGGTCAGAGTTTCTGGTGCTAACACTCTTTGTATGAGCAAAAATGCCGGTACTTGAACCACCAACCACCTCATAGGTATCCAGATCCACTTCCCTCTCTGAACTTGCACTGTCAGAATCATCAAAAGTCACGGGTAACAAGTCATGTGGTTGGGAAGGAACAGGGTCAGCGGTAAAGTCTTGAGAAAAGAATGCCGAGGTCAACAGTGTCTGCGAACTAGACTTTCCTCCTCGAAACTCATCTATGTTTTCCGTAGGGCCCCAAGCATCTGTATTTGCTAACAAATGAGAAGATGACTTTCTACCTTCTGATGAAAATTCCGAATCATAGTCTGGGTCATTATGTTCATCCTTCACATCGAACTTAATTTCCTTGTCTGAAGAAGAATCATCAAAAACCATGGCATTGTCATAAGAATTTGTTCCTTTTGCATCTCTTTGCTCCTTATCAGTCTCATCCCCCATTGTCTGCTGGTTGGTATTGGAAAATACATTGTAATCATCACTGAAAGTTTGTGAATGCAAATGTGAGGAAACACTGCTAGACTGTTTTCTGATTCTTGCTTTCTCAAAATGATTGACATTCTCTGATGTCATTCCATCTTCCAGTTTACTCACAAAGCTTACCTCCGATTCCCTAGATTCTAGCTTTACACTAGATTCACCCACTTCGGAAGACCTCTTTTGAGAAAGCCTATCAGGCATTGGGAGATCATCAATTAATGGATTATCATCCACAAAAGAATTACTGGAATTTGAGGAAGCTGACTGACTAGGTTTATTAGAGCTCTTGAGATTGTAAAACCTTTCAGTCAATCCAGCCAGGTCATCTTGCTCATTGCCTTCTCTCTCCTCACGATGTAACCCTATATGTCTTTGGTACACGTTGTTACTAATTTGATCTTTGTCAACATCTTCACCTTGCAACTTTGAGCCAGTATGGTTTGGAGGTCCTCCATCTCTTGATGCAAAAGCAAAAGCCTTCCGTGATTCAGTTAAATGCTGCCTGGTTATCCTTCCTTGACTAGAAAGTTCAGCAGCAGCTCTGGCAGCCATGCTTGCTCGTTCAGCAGATTCAGCAGCTGCCTGTGCAGCAGCCGTGGCATCCTTGAATTCCATATTCCAATTCTGTGGACCAGATAAGACCTCACTGTGGTTCCCTGCATGTGTACAAGGGTTAACAAGCAAAAAAAAGAAAAAGGCACAGGACAGCTTTACACATATTTCATCTAACAACAAACAAGCCAGGCAAATAGTTGACAAACCTGAAGGCCTATGATCTGGATAGGAATGAGATGAAGATCTTAAATCGGAGCCATGAGAGTTTGCAGGAACATCATGCTTTACATAGTGTTGCGACGGATCATGGTAATTATGAGATCCATGATCAACCCTATTCGGTGAGGCTTGGGCATTAGTGGGTTCCACATGGACTCTACTAGCCTGCTCAAATGTAGCGGGTCCATTCTGCTCAAACATATTTACAGATAATGCAAATATTGAGGAAATAGATTTTGAATTTCTGTGTTTTGCACCACAAAAGGCATTACCAAGAAAAAGTTGAAAAAATTGTAACATTTTATCTTACCAGCATGTCCTCAGGAGGTTTGGTGTCTTTCTCTTCAAATGACATAGGATCCCACTTGATATTGTGTTCCTCAGCGATTGCAGTCAAAATTTTAATTTTGGTAGGGCCATCAGGTGCTTTGGAAGATAACTTCTCCACCAACTAAAAATATAACACCAAAAAAGTTTAACAACAAAACTGAGCTGCAGAGTTTCCACTTATCAAAACAATAATAATAAATAAATAAAAACCTACCAGGCGGCTAACACCACAGTCTGGACGTAATTCAACTGCTGCAGATACAAATTCTTTCCCATATTTTGCTGTTAAATGCTTCCGAATGTCCATCAATTCTGGTACATCAGCACATCTTGGAGAGGCAAAAATTACACTTGAGACCGCTTCCTTCAAGTCAATGGGACAGTTTCTGAAATGATACAAAATTGATCAACAAACGTAAGCAGTCATCATAATAAGCCAACAAGATTTACCAGTACAACATTTTAGTCTGGCTGAATGAATAAAATATTAAAAATGTATCATTCATGAAGAAAGAATCAAGAGCAGGTATAGTATTATGATGGCAG
Source organism: Populus ilicifolia (assembly GCA_015708895.1). Taxonomy (NCBI): domain Eukaryota; kingdom Viridiplantae; phylum Streptophyta; class Magnoliopsida; order Malpighiales; family Salicaceae; genus Populus; species Populus ilicifolia. The sequence goes on from SRLM01000176.1 coordinate 362,754, forward strand.
GGGCAAGAGAAATCTAGATCAAACAATCCTTAAATGCCACACAACAAAAGAGGTCATATTCCATCTCTAAAAAAAGATCCCAGAATAGTCAATAGACATGTAAGACTGCATTTCATCTACGAACCAGCAAGAGAAAAGGTTTGATGGATGATAGCATCAACACACAGGATCCTTCATTACATAGGATTAGAATTAAGAAAAATAAAAATAACAATTATTCTGGATTTGGGAAAAGATTGCATACTTCTGCGACTCAATGATGGGCAAACGCGCCACAATAAGCTCGCAATATATCTCGATAAGTTCATATGCTGCCAGAGTCTTCTCTTCCCTAACCACATGTTCAACCTATGAAGGAAAAAAATTAAAAAAAGAAAGAAAGAAAAAGAGCTGAAACCACAAATATATATATATATAAAGAACAATAAAATAAAAATCATCTGATAGGTAGCTTACCCTGATTCTGGCAGTCCGGTCTTGGCCAGCGTCCAGCAATTGAGCCAATTCTCTCTTGAGATGCTTCACCTGTGCTTCTCTCTTATTCTTCAACAGCTTTATTCGCGAAGACGCTAACTTCAACGATGTTTTGCTGCATCAAGATTAAACCATGGAAGACTGTAAATTATTCAAATTACCTAATTTCATTCAACAACAACAATAAAAAAATTAACACAAAAACATCAATTCAATTATATATATACAAGCAATTCAAAACCCCAATTAATATTTCAAGAAATGAAATTGAGATAAAGAGGAGAAAAACCTACCATTTGGCAGGCTTGAAACTCCGATGAAGCATACTTAATAGAATATTCAATCAGTGCCAAACAGAGCAATCTAGAAAGATTTCTTTAGGGTTTGATTTTGAAGATATAAGAAGATCTACTCTGTATTAATAATTACTTATTTACGACGCAGATCCTGAAGAGGAAGAAATAGAAGAATAAAGGGAATTTTACAAGAGTGAAGTTTCGCGGAAATTTTCTTCCGTGTCGAAAAGTCTTTGTTCCAGTCGTTTAAGAAACCGGGTCTAACCACAATCTGCCATGGTAAGACGCGTGGAAATCGTTCATTGAACATCTTTTTCCTCCATAGTAGATTTAATAATAATGATCATACCCCCACATAATTTTTTTTTTAAAATGGTTTTAATAGCCTAAGAGGAGGCTTTTAGATTTGAAGCAACATTGTTTCTGCTACTGGCGCTCCAAGCAACAATTGTCATTCCTCCCGTGATTTTCACAAGCCATTACTGCTACTATGATATTTGCTTAGACATGGTTTAAAAAACCACCTCAGCCTCCCAGATAATAATAATTAAATAAAGCACGTCTTCATCGCACAGGCAGGTTTGGTCCCTTGCTTCAATAATAGCTTCCTTCTGTTATGCCCCTACAACTATTTAAATAGCCAAATAAAAGAAAAAAGAAAAGAAAAGAGGTTGCTATACTGGCGTTGCTTTCTTCACAGTCCGCTGCATCTCTTTTAAAAAAGCTTATCATTCCTTCCTTCGTAGGTGTCTTCCTTTTATATTTCTTGTCATCCACTGCTTTGTTGATACAGAATAAGTTGAGATAATAAGTGATTTCGAATAGTTGTATGTAAATCTATAATAATTAAATAAAAATATTATAAATAGATTATATAGATAATATAATAAATATATTTATAGTTTTTTAAACTTAAAAAGAGATCTGATCACTTCATACTATAACAATAGCCTAAAAAGACATAACTTTTAATGTAATTTTTTAAATTAAATTTAAATTTTTACATAATTTTTAGAAATTATTTTTTCAATAACAATCCTTATAGAACTACACAAATTATCAGATCATTAAATATAAAAAAACTCACCTTGAACCTTTAATTTGGGCTGATTTTGTATTTTTTTTCCTTGTTTTTTTTTAATTTTATATATTATTTTGGATTTTATAATTATTTTCTTTATATTTTTTTTAATTGAGGTAAAAAAAAATTTTAATTAAATTTTTGTAAATGTTTTAAAAAGGATACTATGTTAATATTATTTTCTAGATAATAAAATTATAAATTTGAGGTTTATATGTACTAACTTTTGGTGGTCAAAATTTATATGCTTAAATCTACATTTCTTGGCAACGTGTCAATCCATCTTGGTAAGGAAATGTTTGTACAATAGATAAATGATTGTAGGTCAATCATTTCATGTCGTGTTCTATAATAATCATAGAAATTATTTGATATTCCTGTAGTGATGAAAACTTACAGAGGAGATGCCCTATCAAGACTTGCAAAATAAATAACTTTTGAATGGTCAAATAATAAAACGTGAGGTACTGTTTATTTTGTATATTTTAAAAGGTTTTAAAAAATTTAAATTTTTTATTTTTTTTTCTTTGCTTTAATTTTTTTAATGTTTTTAGTTCATTTTAATGCATTGATATTAAAAATAATTTTTAAAAAATAAAAAAAATATTATTTCAATATATTTCTGAATAAAAAAATTAAAAAAACAATTACAACTATACTCCCAAACATATTTTTAAGCCTATCAATCACCTTTGCATATGCATTTTAAGCTTGCTCTTTGCATTTCTTGATGTTATTTGTAGTTTAAAGGTATTTTTATTTTATACAAAGTGATTTTTTAAAAAATATTTTTTAAATTTTCTTCTATTTATTTATCATTATAAAAACTGATAAATAAAAAACACTTTTCGATTAATGAAAAATACTTTTCAGTTAAAAAAATTATCTTGATTCTTAGGAAAATGTTTTCATTTTATTTTGAGCAGAAAACATTTTTTAAAAGTTATAAAAAATTTAAAAATATTATATTATTTATTAATTATATTAAATTTAGTTCTCAAACTTTTGATGTTCTCTCTCTATATATAAATTTCATTTCTTAAAATTTTATTTTTATATTAACTTTTATTTTTTTTATAATTGTTATTTGCTTTTCACTTATCATTTTTTAATTGAAATTTTTTAACTATCAAATTTAATTCCCTTTCTTTTAATTGCTACTTTTTTATTTGAAATAATTTATAAAATATTATTTATTATTATTATTTTAATTTCTTCATCTTTTAATTTTTTAAATTTAATCTTTATTATTTTAATTATTATTTATTTTATTTGAGATAATTTATAAAATTATATATTTATTTAACTTTATTCTTATTTAACCTTTTAATTTGCAATATTTATTTTTTATTATTTTAATAATTTTTTTAAAAAATATATTAATAAGTTATTTTTCAGTTCATTTTTTATAACATAACTAATATATTGAAAAATATTTTTTAATTTATTTTTTCGTTATATTATCAAATATTAAAAAATAATTTATTTTAAAAAATATTTTTTAAAAATTTATTTTTTTAAAAAATTACATTTCAATAAATAAACAGGAATAGAACAATTTTTGCTTCTTCTTTTTTTTGTCATTAATGCGCGCATTTATCCCATTTTATGTCAAGAAAAGAGAACAAAAGGGGTTTGCATTAAAACAAGTTATAGGAAGATGTGCCATTTTCTTTTGACTGCACTCCACTCCATGCCTTTACTGTGTGCTTACATACGTTTTCTCAACTTCATGCGATACATCTTCAGATCTCTTTCTCGCATTTCCATCGTTTCTTCACTACAAGATCGCTAGGTTTTGAACCTTTTGCTGCATTGCCTGGAGATGTGTTTCAAAGCTCGAGCAGGACTGCTGAGGAGAAAAATGAAATACTTCTCTACATTTCCAGTCTTTTTTTTAATCTACTTTGGTGCCTTTGTTAGCAATTAGCAGTAGCCTATACTCTATATTGATATAAAATGTAGACACTTTGAATTGCTTTGCCCTGCTGATTCAATCATGCACTGTTACTATAATTTGTGAATGATGTTAATGTCGGTTTAACCATGCTATATTACATGGTAGTCAAGACATAGCACGAGACGCCTAGCTAGTATCAATACTTTTCAATCATCAACAAGTCCTGTTAAACAATGGCAATAAATATTTTCAGAAAGAAAATAAGGGCTAGTATAAACTGTGCCAGAAATCAAGTTCAACTTCAGAACATGAAGTTGACAGGACAAATCCTAGCAAGCCCTGCACTCCTGCTACCACTCAATTTCGGTAGTTTCAGCACACTACTTTCCATTGATCATCCTAAGGAAAAGGTTATATAAGAATTGAAGTCTAATTCCCAAAAAAAAATAAAAAATAGCCTGAGGCTGGAATCATTACTGATATACAAATGAGTGTCCCAATATGATACATATTTCCATTCTGCCTTATGGGTTTCCCCTTGTTGATGATCCTGCTATCTCATCTAGGGACTAGTTGCTGGAGATGATAAAAGCCTGAGATGATCATATCTAAATTGAGGCATGCTAGGAAAATTGGAGGATGAAGGACTCAGGTAAGGAAACTTCACGTTCAAGAAGTCTTAAAGACTCGAATTGGCTAAATGAAAAAAGAAAAAAAGGAAAGAAAGAATACAATGCCTGGTATTGCTCTCTTCGACTTTTGAAAAGTTTATAGTTCAATCTTTGAGCTGCCTAATTGGGAAAATAAAATAGCCATATCCATTCCCTGCACCATAGTAGGAACAGCTGTTTCATAAGGGCAATCCCGAGAAAATCCAATCTTTCCGGATTTCTGGACTTTCTTTATGCAAGATTTGAACTTCTCGTGGCACTTGATATTATTCAAACCTGAAAAAAACAGCATTTGTAAGATAAACTATTACCAATACCATGATTCACATTGAGGCATAAAAGAAGCATGCATTGTTCCGCTCTGATAAAGTATTTCACTATAGCATGGGCACATTGCTTCAATTTTTACTCTTTCACAATAATAATGGGTAGTCATCATGTCATAAACTAGACCAGAATCGAATCCCACACAACCAGGTCTGAAGGAGGCCCCAATGGCCATACCCCTAGCGCATTCACATGAATTTTTTTTAGCAGATGACAACCAAGCTAAGCCTCCAGGAGTGATATAATCTCTTTCGTCAACACACTATAGGAATCCTTCTTTATATGCTGGTGGTTTAGCCAATAAAATCCGAATTAGACCACTTATGTCGCATGTTCTTCTTCACCCTCTTGCCCCCTCTCATTTTCTGTCTCCTGGTAAGTCAATTCACCTTGTTCTAGTTAAGGGATTATTCTAAATTCTCAGAATCCTCCAAAATGAGGAAAAGAACCAGAATAGGCAAACCTAGGATTCGAGTGCCATTCTAATCGCCTTACGATCTTTTATATTGTTATACCTACCGTCGCGTTCTCTAAACTTCAGCCCTTCATTTGTTTTTTTCCGTACTATTGTAAAGGAGGGAACCAGGCCCGTTTTAGATGGATATAATCACCATCATATGAATGTGGACCGAAAACAAAAATCCTGTGAATTCAAGGCCTTTTTAACTACTAACTAAATTATTAATCTAGCAAAACAAAAATGGCCTACAAAAGGCAAACATCAAATTATAAAAACAAGAAAAAAATTAAAAGCAAATTAAAAGAAAAGGAAAGAAATTTAAAGGTACCTTTCTTCTCAACGCACTCATCGTGAATCTTACAACAGGCATCGACATCATCACACGGTTTCTCTCCAGGACACCCAGTCCATCCTACTCCACAATACTTCCCGTATCTAATTCCAACCGCTTTTGTTCAGAAAACAAAATTATTAATAGAATTATTCTAATTCAATAGGGAAACAATTTTTTTTTTTTTAACGGCACTTACAATTACAGTTCTGGGCAACACAGGTTCTACTGCATTTCTCCTGTATAAACAAACCAAATCAAATCAATACAAAAAACCCCATCGATATTGATCCATAAACAAAGGATCGAGAGACAATCAGCTAATTAAATTACCTGAGAATCGTTGTTGTTGGCGCATTCAGCGAAGAGGGAGAGGAAGATGAATGCTGAAGCCAATGCAACAGCGACACGGGCTCCAACAGAGAAGCGCACGCCAACGAACATCCTATCGAGATTCGCTCCCCCTTTGTTTCTTCTCCAATTTGCCCGCTACAGTTACAATTACAATAAAACGACTCCCTCTCTGGCCCATGGTATGACGTGCTTCCCTCCAATTACCTAATGCCACTTCAGCTTTACAGTGGGATTAACCCACATGGCCAAATAACCGAACACTCAACCAATGGGCCTCATAATAAATAACAACAGAAACTACTCGATATAGCTTGTACAAAAGATCTTTCATATAATACTTGCAAGCAGTATCTTTTTTTTTTTCACGTCTTACTTTTACTTATTAATTAATTTTTTAAAAAATATATTTTTTTTTCATAAATTCAAGATGATTTTTTTTATAAAAATAATTGTATAAAATGTATTGATATATATATATATATATATTTTTAAAAAAGAGAATAATCATGTTTGAAAAAGTTATTTGAATGGGAAAGATTTATAAAACTTTATAAATCAAATCAATAATTTTCTAATAATAAGAATAATATAACTAAAAATATATATTTAGTCTAAAATACAAAGAATTATCATAAAACATGAAGAATAGTGCTAGGATGGATGATTTATAGGGAAGTTCTCGTGTTGCATCCCTTTCTGTTTGTCTTTAAGGGGGTCATATGGTGACAGGAAACTTAAAATCTGCATAATAGATCTCGAGTTTAAATCAGGGTATCATACATCTCTTGTAAGAGTTTATGACAACTGAGGTTTTACTCACTTACCTGGGCTTATAAAGTGTGCTATTTGAGAGATGAAATTTTCTTGAATAAAAAAAAAAAGTTGTCTGGACTAAAAAAATATATAATAAATTTTCATAATATCAATATAAAAACAAATAATAATAAAAAAAATAAAATCAAATTACTAAAAACAAAATAAAAAAAATTAGCATACATGACTGTGCAAGAATGGGTTAGATGCACATCGACCACCTGATACTAGGTAGAGAAAGAGATGGACTATATGTTGTTTACACAAAATATTCATTTGAAATCAAGCCTCGTTGGTTTCTATGCATCCAAATTCAATTTAATCATCCTTTTTAGCTCAAATTAGTTTACAAGTTGTATTATATTAAGAATCAGATTATTTTAAAAAATATATATAATAAAAAAACATTAAGTTTATAAAAAAATATTTAATATTATTATTAAAATCAGCCTAATAAATTAACCTTTAAACTTTTAGACCTGACTTTTTTCTAACTTGGATTTTAAGTATTAAATTTTTTTCTTGTTTTTCTCTCATATATTATAAAGTAGGGTGTCTTGGAGAGAACCATTTACTCCATTAGCTTAATAAGACAACCATTTACTTTACATATTTTTTTTTATATTTAACTTTAAGTATCGGAAATTCTCTTGTTTTACGAAGGATTTTTTTTAGATGAACTTTCACCATTGATTAAGCCTAATAACTAAGACCACATAGCCTACGCCTAGTAATATAGTCAATGAAAAGCCTAATTTATATATGAAGTTTTTGTTTCAACTTTATTAATGGCACTATTTATAGAAACTAAATAAAAAGCTAGTTCATTTTCTTTTATTATTCACTAAAACACTTTTCATGAATAAGAAAACATTAGGATAAGGTAGAGTAATTGATCTCTTTATTATAGGGATTACAACACTTGTAGGTTTTTAAAAACTCTCCCATCAAGTACAAGTACTTAATGATATTGTTGTAGCAATACGAATGCATCTTCATATACTTTTACCAGTATAACAACAAACACCATTAATTGTGCAATGAAAACTCTAATTCCTTGAAGAGAGATGATATAATGACATGTATACAAGTAATGCTTGCATTTCTATGATTAGAAGAATCTACACACATCATTCTTACAAGAGATGATCCAGTCACAAATGATCTCTATATGAGACTCCCTTACACAACATAAAAGACCTAGGTATGAGACAAGCTTTTTGAGTTAGTAAGGAAAAAACATAGCCTCACTAAGTGGGAGAATCCCTAATTTGTAACTTAACATTACATACTTGACTTTTTAAAGATTTTCTGTGTAAAGGCCAGCATAAACAATCATAAAGGACTCATAAATATAAAGAACATATATAAAATATAAGAAGCATCATCGAACTTATTACATATGACAATAATGTTATGTGTAAAGTTCTTTCAACAATGTTTTGTGAATCTGCATGAGCATTATGCCACAATCTAGAGCCTAGTTCTATTCTTTAGTTTCTTAGCTTCAAGCTCATCTCTTATTTTAAAATTAGTATACCATCCAAAAAAACACATAACAAAGCTCTCTATTATCATATGACAAGAAGATGTGTAACATCCTCTATAATTATAATGCAATCATTACTTAATTTCTTATGAATATTACAATGTTCAGAGTAAAAGTTTTGTTTTTGAAATGTTAGATTTGAAAATCTACCAAAATTTCAACAGAATCTCCTTTATACCGGGAAATCTCAAGTTATCAACTAAAACCTATTATGCTTTAATATTTAACCGATTCACATTCCAAAAATTGTTCAATCATTTTAGACTTATCACATCACAATTCAACACATCATATCCATCACATTTGATTATGGTTCACTACATACATATATTTATCAACATAAAATTCTTAGTTGGAAGTTTTCAAATTTAATCATCTATAGAAATAATTAGATATAAATATATAGAAATAATTAGATATAAATAAAATTAAGGATCATTTAATTGCTATGTTAAGAATTTATTACAAACATTATCAAATTACAATCTATATAAAATCATCATAGATTTAATTAATATTTAAGTCCAAAATATTGTAAAATTATAGCATAATAGTTACAACAAAATATTTACATTTATATTATCATTCCATAAAATTACACATAGTATTCAACATCATTAATATTGTTATAAAATATAAAATGCAAGAGTTTCGTCATCTATTGATCCTACCAAGGTTGAGAGGATCTGGAAATTATTTTATACCATAAAATAATTAATTACTATGACAAAGTTTTTGACACGATAAAAATATTGATGTCTTCTCCCAAGTCCAGGAGTGTCAAAGTAATAAATAACCCAACAAAACCGGGGTCGAACCACAGGGAGGTTATTGTACAAACTATAAATAACAATAATACAACAACAACAACAATAACAATAACAATAATAATAGTAATAACAGCAATAATAATAATAATAATAATAATAATAATAATAATAATAATAATAATAATAATAATAATAATAATAATAATAATAATAGTACTAATAATACTAGTAGTAATGATACTAATAACAACAACAACAATAATAAAGAAAAAGAAGAAGATGAGAACTTTGAGATGAAATATTAAAGTAAGGATTAAACAAGTGTAATATAAACTTTTATTGTTTAATTAGAAACCACACACAAAGGAGGTTCCAATCATATTATAAATTATTAACATGATTACATTAGTCATCTTATTTAATTAATGCTAATACTTGTAAATTTCATCAAGCATTCATGATTATAACTTATGTTAACAACAAATCAAGTTCTTTTCATAGCTCAGGTGTCGGTTATACCATACAGTATGGGCTATGAAAGTGCCAAACATTTGTTGTACCAATTGTTATACAATATAAATCAAGATTAGTCATTTAACAAGCAAAGTATTAAAAAGTGAATAAGATAACAAATATAAAACATGTTAGTATCAAACATTAAAGTCCATATTAAGTTTATACCATACTTATTCTTACACCATTACTGTAACCTTTTCACCTTGACACAATTAACTTAGCTAGACATAATGAAAGAAAGAAAAATAGATAAACAAAATAAGAATATAAATAAGATAAGAGTTAACAAAGCAAAGGAAAGGAAATGAAAGGCATAAACTTGATATTAATAAAAACAAAGCATAAACACTATAAATAATACAAAGGAAGAAAACAAGAGCATGATCTTGATTTGGACACCAAGATGCCTAAATGTATGGCAAATGCCTCCTTTTATAGGCCAAAATTAGGAACTATTGATTTGATGACTAATTGATGAGGAGGTAGCCAACCCTTGACTTGGTGACAATCCTTATCTTATCTTGTCTGCCCAAAACATCATTGATGACGTCAAACTTAGAGCCACTTACATGAAAGTTCTAGGAAATTGTCTCAGATTTCTTGTGTAAAACATTTAGCTCATTTCGACTTTTAGAACTCCAGATATGGCCAAAATACTGAACAGTGCTTGGGCTGGAGGATAGATTCGGGCTTTTTTGTTGTTGCAACAATTTGGACTTGAAAATAGCCTTTTTAGATCTTGGACTCCTATGAAAGTTGTAGGCCTATGTCTTACCTTTCCATCCATATAAAGTAGACCTAAATCTGAGATCTATAGCTCCAGATATGACTCAATTACCGAACAGTGTTCCGGTTTGGATTGCACTGATATCTCTTTTCTAAGTTTGATCATCTCTTTGCCTTTGCAATTGAAGTTCTTAAAGTCATCAATCAATCCTTTTATTTATGTGATAGACCTGCATTTAAAATGGATATTTACCACAAATTAAAGTATCTTATATTATTAGATAAATTATTATAAAACGTACTTTAGTTAAGGAGTTATTGATACTTCAAGTGCAAAATGATGATAGAAAACCATGATAAAAATGCACTTTTGAGTACTAATCACAGCCCCCTACTAGCTTATTAATAGTCTTTAGTAATCAAAGCGTTAAAATAAAAAAATAATTTGTAAATTCCACAAAGTAAGGTATTCATCATTTAACTTCCATTACTCTATTCAGATAAACAAACTCTTGTTAAATTTATATACCTATTCAATACCTGTTAACAAGATATTCATAACCTTTCTTTTGTGCTCAATGTATCAACACATAATTATGAAGCTTTTCTTGGAAGAAAATAAAATTTTTGTTCTAATGTTTAAGGTTAATTTTCTTGGATTGGAATTATTATTTTTTTCTTTTTTTTTAATATACATATAATTTAAAACACCATGCATCTTTAACCCATGTAACGATCTTTCAGCTAATGACTCCTAAACTAGTTAGTCTTAGGGCATTAGGTGTTAAGACACCCCTAGGAGCTTAGTAACTCGGGTCGTAGATACTGATATGTAGATAGTGCAATGTTTAATTCCCTTAAGCTTTTCTTCTTAACCCATGTAACAAGCGTTGGACCAATAGCTCCCAAGTCAGTTGACTTTAGGGTATTAGGTGTTAAAACACCCCTTCGAGCTTAATTGCTTAGGTTAGGGAGGCTACGAAACCAAACTTATCTATATTTTTATTATTATCATTTTCTTCTTCTTTTTCCTCTTTTTTTTTGTTTTTTTAATTATATATTATCCTTTTCCCTTAGTTGTTACCTTTAACAAAAGAACATAAATAATGTAATAATCCAATATGCAACCATAATTATATGTTGAAATATGTGTGTGTAAATTAAAGTTTAAAAATATATGTTAAATAAGTATATGAGCTGACTTAAGTGATAACAGTGCAAGAGTTTATAAATCTGAATATTTTAAGAAGTATTATGATAGACCTTGTTACGAATAATTACTAAGATGCGTCTCAAGAGTCATAAAAGATTCTCCTTACTCTGCCATCATAGTAACAACCATTTTGTACATGCTTTATGAAATAAAAAACACAGTTTTTTTTTAGCTACTACCCTTTCCCCCCAACTAAAAGAAGACATTGTCCTCAATGTTTAAAGGTAGAAAGATAGAGTATAGAAGATATCACCTGAAATAACAAACACTAACAAACCTGAAACACACTGAAAAAAATATAAGAAATAACAAAATCAAAAGACACAAAGATTCACAAACGGAGGCTCAAATCCAACCTAAGCGTTTTACAGCTTTCTTGAGTTGACCAATTTATGCGACTCATGGAAGGATTAATTATAGGAATGAAAGATTGTAGTTGGTCAATCAATTATTCAGCAGTAGCAGCAGAGATTATGATTTGTCGTGCAGAAGATGTTAGAAATTCCTGTTCCACAGCGTGATCAAGAAAAGACAACAACTTATCATAATAACCATTAACATTTAACAAACCTATGGGTTTATGGTGAATGTGCAGTTGGGCCTAAGAGGAAATATGAAAGATCTCTTCCAATGTGCCTAGACCACTTGGTAAAGCAATGAAGGCATCAGCATGGTTAAACATTGCATTCATTCGAGGTGACATTGTAGAGACCTGAAGTTCCTCTCTAATTGTTTTTCCAATGATGTCCCCTTGTGCTAAAGCTTCGAGGACAACCCCCAAAACTTGACTACCTTCTAAAAATGCAGTTATTGACACACCTTCCATTAACCTAAGACTGCCTCCCCCATATACTAAATAAATCTTTCTCTCAGCTAGCACTTGACTAAGATGATTTGCTGATTCTAAAAACTCCTTTTCTTTCCCAGGACTAGATCCATCGAAAACACAAATATTTCTTATGTGATGACCTGAGGAACTTGCCATTTCTACACACTTTAGTATTTGTTAAATGTATGGATTGAGTAAAAATGAAAGGAAGGAAAAGAGGGTCTTATAAATGAGAAATTAGAAAGACAATCATACCACCTATATGTAGGTTAGCTAGAGTCTCACACTCTCTTTTTTCCCCCCCTCTCTCTCTATTTATTTATTTATTTACTTAAAAAAAACATGTATATGTACAAGTAGTTGTGATTGTGGCTCACATCTTCCTTTGGTTTTTCATCCAAGAACGACTTAAATGCCCTCTATGGGTCGGGGATAGGCTTCCCATCCAGTTTTCTTAAAAACTGGCAAACAGGGCCTTTTTTAGTCAGATTCCCAAGACTAAGTTGATCATGTTCTTTATGAAATAGTGGTCATAAATCATGAATTGCACGATGCACATCTCCACTAGGATGCGTCTCAAGAGTCAATAGAAGGTTATCTAAAGACTCCTTACTTAGGGTCATCCTTAATGAATTGTATTTTATCTTCACAGTTTATAGATACCATTCCTAAAGAACGACATTGTGTATTACGAGTCTATCTAGCATATTGATGACAAACTTTCAGTCATTTTGCACGATGTTTCTTTGCAAAAGTGCTTTTACCTGTTCTAGGCATGTGTGAAATGAAGGAGTTAGAGGACTCACCTGATAATCGGACTTTTGCTTCAATCAACCAGCGAATATCTTCAGGAATTCCATGATTCATTAACAATCTCAATCTTGCACATCTAGCACGGTAAATTTTTGTAATCGCATTCTGAGGCAGAGCGGGAAAATACGTTTTCAATTTTGCAAGATTAGTGTCCATTTTCAAATAAGAATTGGAAGAGAGATTCAAAGAATTGCAGAAATGTATATACAAATATCAGTTATTGTGGAAACTGAAAGAACCGACTTAAGTCACGGAGTTCCGCTATCCGCTATTTGACCGAGGTGAGAGAAACTAACAAAAATCACTCAAAAAGAAACACAAAAACAATGTGAAAAAAATAAAATAATCAACCTTTATCTACAAGATTATTCAAACCAAGTTGATTCATTTTCACTAGGAAAATTATCAAAGTAAGCTTTCAAATGATGTCTATTTTTCTTAAAAACATTATCATTCATTGAATTCTCAATATAACAGGCCTTATAAGGATTGTTCCATCTTGATCTTAACTCTCTAGGAAATACATAGAGTTGAGAATTATAAAACAAAACTTTTTGACTAGTATCAACTTTTTGACAATTTTCACAAGTTTTGCAGAACGCATGCATGTCCTTGAACATGATGGGCCAATAAAATCCATTTTGAAAGATTTTTACAGCTATTTTTTTTACGAGAAATAACTTCCACATGCTTTAGAATGACAAAGTTTAATGACACTACTTACCTCATTGTTAGGAACGAATCTTTGAAATATTTGATCAGGACAATATGTGAATAAGTTAGGGTCATCACCATAAAAGTTCTTCACTTCGTTCAAAAACTTTTCTTTATCTTGGGTACTCCAATTAGCTGGCAAATCTCCTAAAGCATGAAAATTGATATTTTTATCATACCAAGACATTGGATTAAGAGAAAGTAAGGATTCGTTAGGAAAGTAATCATTGGTTGGTGTGATGTCAGATGTTGAATTTGTTATCATTGTTGACAAAGCATTCACATTAATATTTTTGGTGCTTTTTTCATCCATTATTTCTTTCTTAGAATAAATCATTTGCAAATCTCCAGATTCATTCAACTCATTTTTACTTAAAATAGATTTAAGTTGATCATAAACTAATTGATCAATATGATCTACTTCTTGTAAATCATTATCATCTCCAAGTTGCTTGTAAATATTGAAAATATTCATCTTCAATGTCATGTTTCTAAATGATAGCTTCATCAGTTCATTCCTACAATTAATCAATGCGTTAGTAGTTACAAGAAATGGACGTCCTAAAATAACAGGAAATGAATTACATGCTTCAACAGGTTGTATGTCCAAGACAATAAAATCCACAAGATAAATGAATTTATCGACTTGTACTAACACATCTTCAATTATTCCTTTAGGCACTTTTATAGATTTATCAGCAAGTAAAAGAGTTATAGAAGTTGGTTTTAACTCACCTAGATTGAGACTCTAAAAAACTGAATATGGAAGTAAATTCACACTAGCACTAAGATCAAGTAAGGCTCTTTCAATTTTATACTCTCTAATACAGCAAGAAATTATAGGACAACCAGGGTCTTTATATTTCAAAGCATTATTGTTCTGAAGAATAACACTTACTTGTTCGGCTAGAAAGGCTTTCTTTTTTACATTCAGTTTCCTCTTCACAGTACATAGATCTTTTAAAAATTTAGCATCGAAAGGAATCTGTTTAATAGCATCCAGCAAAGGTATATTGATTCTTACTTGTTTGAAAATTTCAAAGATTTTAGAGTTGTGATTGACTTTCCTTTGTTTGGTCATGGCTTGAGGAAATGGAAGTGCTGGTAGAGAATCAGTCTTTTCTTTGCAATTTTTAGGTTCAACCTCTTCCTTACCCTCAGAGATTGACTCATCGTCTTTCTCATAAGGTTCAAGAGAGGGTTTTTCAATAACCTTACCACTATACAAAATAGTGACTGATTTGACTTGATCCATGTGTTGGCTTCCAAAACTACTTGCATTTGCATTGTATTGCCCTTTAGGATTTTGTTGTGGTCGAGATGGAAACTTACCTTTCTCTTGGAAACTGAGAGCAGATGTTAATTTTGCAAGAGTATCTTTAAAAACTATCATGTTTTGAGCAAGTTGAGTATTGATTGTCTCTTGCTTTTCAATGAATGCATGCAATGTTTCCTCAAGATTTCTTCTAGAAGGTGGAGCATAAGAAGGTGCATATCCATGAGAATTTTGAAAATTATGGTGTGCTTGAAATGATGGTTGTGAAGTTTGTGCATTGTTATTCTCACTCCTCCAACTAAAATTTAGATGATTTCTCCAAACAGGGTTGTATGTTTGTGAGTATGGGTTATGGTTGGCCCTTTGGAAACTATTTAAAGCATGGGCTTGTTTATGGAGACATTCCTTAAAATAAGCCATGATTGAACAGTTATCAATTGAGTGTTCATTTGTTTCACATATTTGACATGCAATATTTTCAACAGATTTTAATTGACTATTTTTTTTCAATTCTAATGCCTTGACTTTTCTAACTAAAGATGCAAACTTGGCTTGAAGGTCATGATTTTCCCTAAGGTTGTACATACCTCTACTAGATGTATGAGGTTGAGTTTTACTCGGTGCCTCATAAGTACCCGCGATGTCTCAATTTTGAGCATTTTCAGCTAACAAGTCTAAGTACTCCATTGTTTTATCTAAGTCTTTATCTTTAAATGTTTTATTGCACATCAATTCAACCATTTGCCTATCTTTAGGTGTTAACCCTTTATAAAAATGTGAAACCAATCTCCATGCTTCAAAACCATGATGAGGGCAAGTACTAAATAAGTCTCGATACCTATCCTAACATTGGTAAAATGTTTCTCTTGGTTTTTAAGTGAAAGTGGTGATTTGTCTTTTGAAAGAGTTTGTTTAATAAGATGGGAAAAACTTCTTTAAAAACTGTTGTTGCATTTCATCCTGAGCACGAATGGATCCTGGTCTCAAATTTTGTAGCCATGTTTTAGCTTTATCTTTTAATGAAAAAGGAAAAAACTTTAATCTGATAGTGTTCATGCTACAATTTAAATTATTATATGTGTTACACACCTCCTCAAATTTCCTTAAATACAAGTATGGATTTTTCAATTCTAAACCATGAAAAGAAGGTAAAAGTTGAATAATGTCTGACTTAAAATTAAAATGAGATGCATTAGGAGGAAAAACTATGCATGATGATGTACTTATTCTTATTGGATTCATGTGGTCTCTAAGTATTCTAACATGGTTATTCTCATTATGAAGTGATTGATTATCTTCTTGAGCCATATTTTCTCAAAAAGATGAGGATACCCTACAAAGTCTACCACTTGATGTACGTGACCACACTCTCATGCACGTGTAGGAATAGAATAAAATGAAAAATAAAACAAAAAAAGACGAAGCAAGAGAAAAGAAACAAAGTTATATACAAGAAAAGTGAAAAGAAAAAAATAAAATAAATGTTATAATTTATATAAAACTTACCTCCCTGGCAACGGCGCCAAAAACTTGACACGACGAAAATATTGATGTCTTCTCCCAAGTGCAGGAGTGTCGAAGTAATAAATAACCCGGCAAGACCGGGGTCGAACCACAGGGAGGTTATTGTACAAATTATAAATAGCAATAATACAACAAAAACAATAATAACAATAACAACAATAATAGGAATAACAACAATAATAATAATAGTACTAATAATACTAGTAATAATAATAATAATAATAATAACAACAACAACAGTAATAAAGAAGAAAAAGAAGATGAGAACTTTGAGATGAAATATTAAAGTAAGGATTAAACAATGATAATAACAACTGTCAAGGTTAGAGGTTCCACTAATAGTATGTCAAACAAGTATAGTATAAACTTCTATTGTTCAATTGGAAACCACACACAAAAAAGGTTCCAATCATATTATAAATTGTTAACATGATTATATTAGTCATCTTATTTAATTAATGCTAATACTTGTAAATTTCATCAAGCATTCATGATTATAACTTATGTTAACAACAAATCAAGTTCCTTTCATAGCTTAGGTGCTGGTTATACCATACAGTATGAGCTATGAAAGTGCCAAGCATTTGTTGTATCAATTGTTATACATTATAAATCAAGATTAGTCATTTAACAAGCAAAGTATTAAAGAGTGAACAAGATATCAAATATAAAACATGTTAGTATCAAATATTAAAGTCCATATTAAGTTTATACCATACTTATTCTTACACCATTAGTGTAACCTTTTCACTTTGACACAATTAACTTAGCTAGACATAATGAAAGAAAGAAAAATAGATAAACAAAATAAGAACATAAATAAGATAAGAGTTAACGAAGCAAAGGAAAGGAAATGAAAGGCATAAACTTGATTTTAATGAAAACAAAGCATAAACACTACAAAGAGAAAAAACAAAAGCATGATCTTGATCTGGATACCAAGATACCTAAATGCATGGCAAATGCCACCTTTTATAGGCCAAAATTAGGAACTATTGATTTGATGACTAATTGATGAGTAGGTAGCCAACCCTTAACTTGGTGACAATCCTTATCTTCTCTTGTCTGCCCAAAACATTATTGATGATGTCAAAATTAGAGCCACTTGAAATCATGAAAGTTCTAGAAAATTGTCTCCGCTTTCTTGTGTAAAACATTCAGCTCATTTCGACTTTTAGAACTCCAGATATGGCCAAAATACTAAATAGTGCTCGGGGCTGGAGGATAGACTCGGGCTTCTTTGTTGTTGCAACAATTTGGACTTGAAAATAGCCTTTTTAGATCTTGGGCTCTTATGAAAGTTGTAGGCCTATGTCTTACCTTTTCATCCATATAAAGTAGACCTAAATCTGAGATCTATAGCTGCAGATATGATCCAATTACCGAACAGTGCTCCGGTTTGGATTGTACCAACATCTCTTTTCTAAGTTTGATCATCTCTTTGCCTTTGCAATTGAAGTTCTTAAAGTCATTAATCAATCCTTTTATTTATGTAATAGGCCTGCATTTAAAATGGATATATACCACAAATTAAAGGTATCTTGTATTATTAGATAAATTATTATAAAATGTACTTTAGTTAAGAAGTTATTGATACTTCAAGTGCAAAATGATGATAGAAAACCATGATAAAAATGCACTTTTGAGTACTAATCAGTTTTTCATATATAATTTAATGAATTTATCGAGTAAGGCTGTATATCTATTAGGAATTTAATTGACAATTTAATTTAATCCCTCTTAATCTTTTCTTCATACCTTTTACATCAATCCTTTAAACATCCAAGAGATTTTTCCCTTAACCTGAACTCGATAATTGACCATCCTTCAAGGTAATGTTTTCATCATCTATAAACAGGGCATTAATTACATCTAAGATATCCAAATTCATATCCCATAATATGACATTAGTCCTTACAATAGGACCTAACTATCCAATCCATAATAGAGCACTAACTTTAAACCAAAAAATTAATCATATAACATAGAACATGTTGCTAGACCTTAAACTAAAGAACTAGTCATATTAAAGGACTAGTCATCTAGCAAAAAACAAAGCAATACTATCATGTCAGATAATAATTCAATCGAATAATAAAAAAGATCTAGCTACAATATTTTAACAATTATATATAATAGAATTAATAAGATGTCAAGCACCTACAGAATGTGTGAGCTCTATTTATGGGATCTTATATCAGTATCCCTTCAACAATATCTCCTACAAATTTTAACAGGTCAATGTTAAATGTTTTGAATTCTCTTGGCATGAAAATCAAGAAACTCAAGTTTCTTTTGTGATAATTCTCTCTTTCAACATATTTGATACAATTACTATTATCATAATTTATATAACATTTAATGGATATGAAGTTTATTCCATCTTACTTCAATTACAAACACAACTAAAAGCATAATTGCCACTAAAACTCACTTTAAGTTCAACAATTCCTTAAAGATATTATATCCTTAAAATATCAAAAATTCATTTTCATCATATGAAAATAGAACCACTTATCAAAACAATAATCTATGTTTTTAATTATTACAATTTCAATATAATTTACAGGAATAACACAAACATATAGATCCTTTTCTTTTTTATATCTCTCAATGGTCAGCCCTTAGGCTTCATTACCTATCTAAATTTTTTTGTTATTTCAACATGATTTCACTAGCACTATTACCTAAAAGGATCCTAGAAACCTAATTTCTAAGAAATTCACCCCCTGAATTTAATTTCAAGAACTCTAATTTAATTTTGATCAATCTTTGCTCAAAATTACTAAACTCTTGTTGAAATTGATATAATGAAGTTCCAAGCACTATACCTTGTTACAAAAAATGTTTTGAACATCCATTCGACAAGACTTTCCTAAAATTTCTCTTTTTCCCCCTTTTTCTTTGCTTTATCTCTATATTTCAATATTTCCTCTCTTTTATATTTTTAAATTTCTAGTGTAAATGTGTTTTTTTCTCTCAAAACACTCTCTTTTCACTCGTTTCTAGTCCTTTAAGGTGAAAGAAAAGAAGAAGAAATGAAATTGCCCCTTTTTATATTGCCATACAATGTCAGGTTATTATAGATACAATAGTCAAAATAATCTGGATGTTTTGAAACATGATCTAACTGGTTTATGTAAATCGGTCTAGCCATTTCTCAAAATGGCTAGAACATTTTCATTTTAAGATAATGGATATTTTCAGTTATGAACTCTTCTTTTTTTTTCTTAATAACTCTTTTTTTTCTTTTTTATTATGTCATTGTATTACATCTTAATTTTTATTACATTATTATTTTCAATTTATCTTGGGGTTTACAAAATAAGATCATTAGATCCTTTATACAAAGGTTAAACAAAGACATACTTAATAAAAAAAGACTTCTTCAGCATATTGCTATAAAAGCCTTGATTAACAAAGTTTACAATAATTCTTTATAGAAAAAGTTGTATCTCTTTCTGACTAAAATCTTCTTAAAATCAAACAAGTAGTGGAAAATTACATTAGGTTGAAGAAGATAGCATAACTAGATATGGACACTCTCATTTTCATTTAATAGTAGAGTCTCTATAATGGTATTAATCTCCTATAAAGGCATCCAAAAGTAGTACCAGGGGCACATCTATGATCGTTTATGACGTGAACCCTGTGAATATAAATATTTACAAACCTATAGTTAAATCAATCATTTTTAAGAAAGCTAAATTCAGGCTCGTGATTGAGTTTGATATAATGATAACCTATACCGAGACACCAAGACTATAGAAATCAAACCTCGCCTAATGCTTATATAGAGACCCAAATAAAAATTATAGAAAATGCCACAAAACTTAGTTAATTCTTTGATAAATTAGAGTAGTTCAATAAAGAACCAAAATATGATAATCCTTTCACAATTACACAATAGATTATTTTAAAATTAAAGTGTGTATAAAAAAATCTAAATACAAGATAAATAACATTATTTATAAATAATTCTAGAAAAATAATAAGATATTTCTAAATAAAATAGGGAAAATAATCATAAATCAATTAGAAAACTAATACAAATCATATATAGTAACTTTTAGACCTTGTCATAAGGTCTTCTCGATGTCTTATTGCTATGGAATTGTAATTATATATAAAAATGACCTATAGAAATTTCTACTAAACTTTTAGCTTGATCCAATGATAGAATAAAAAATTATACTAGTTAGCGTAAGATTGTGTACTAAGAAAAATAAGCTATAAAGTAGAAAGACTGGACCCTTTTTATACATAAATTAAATTGACTAAGATATGGTTATCACTTGTTAAAGATGTAGCCTCTTTAAAACTAATCTTGTCCCCAATACTTTAGATAAGCTCATTGTATTTATCTTTGAGCTTCTTTACCCTTGACTTTGTAATTAGCCCAATTAGAACTTCTAACAAATTTTTTAGTATGTCTTAGATTGTATTATCCCCTCTCTCTTCAAAAAGTTAAACCTCATCTACATTAGATAGAAAAGATAAAAAAAAATATTAAAAGTAACAATAACACCATACTCATAAGGTAAATCAATTTTATAGGCATTTTCAATAATTTTTTCAAAGACTTGGAATAGACTATCTTCTGTTGACATCAACTTAGATCTCCTATATTTAGGAAACCTCTCGTTATGTATATGTACTCAAACTTAATTACTTGTTAGATCCAAGTAATTATGTACATTGTTATTAATTATTTCAAGGATTTGGAATGGACCATTTTCTTTCAGCATCAATTTAAATCTCATACATTCAGGAAGCCTCTCCTTGTGCATATGCACCTAAAACTAATCACTGGGTAGATGTAGATATTTATAGGCATTATTATTAATTCTTTCAAGGATTTAAAATCAATCATCTCCTCTCAACATCAACTTAGATCTCTTACATTCAGGAAACCTCTCTTTGCATATATGCACCGAAACCTAATCATCTGGTTCAAATTTAACCTTCTTCTACCTTTATTAGTTTTGCATGCATATTGCTCAATTTTTTTTATATTTATTATTATGCACTTTTATAGAGAGCTGTCACTACTTATGCTTTTCTATTTTCATCAAGACTAACCCTTTAATCAATAAGTAAATGAATCAAATTCAAATAAGTTAAAAAGGATTATAGCCACAAACCATTTTAAACGAACAATAATAAGTAATAGAATGCACACTCTTATTATATACAAATTTAACAAATGACAATCTTTGTAATTTTTTAAATTCTTCTAAATGATAATTCTTAATAACATAGTTAAAGTCCTACTAACCACTTCAGTTTAACCATCTATCTATGGATAATAAGTAGTAGAATATAACAATTTTATTCCTAACTTACCCTATCAAACCTTTTAAAAGTAGCTGAGAGATTTAACATCATGATCAGAAACAATGCTTCTAGAAATTCTATGATGTTAAACTATCTCCTTAAAGAATAAATCCACTATGTTAGTTATATCATTAATTTTATGACCACATATGAAATGTATCATCTTAGAAAACCTATATACAAATATAAAAATAGAATCTCTATCCCTTTTCTACCTAGGCAAACATTAAAGTCCTAAAAACTTTAAAATTTCCCATTAAACAGCTCTTATGAGCATCATGAACAAGCAATTCATGTATGGAATAATTAGACACACACAATCTTTTATATTTAAATAAATAACCAAGAAACATACAATGGTGTCTAATTAGACACACCTAGTTTTCTATTCCTAATAATTTGTTATGATAAAACTACTAAGTTTTCTATTCCTAATAATTTGTTATGATAAAACTACTAGTTGTCTATCTAAATGGTGAGAATGAATCTACTGCAATGAGTTAAATCCTAGGTGGTGTGTTTAAACCTAATCATTATAAGATTTGGTTCATATTTACCATACCCAATTATGATCTTTAAATAATACTTGGTGAATTACTTGTCTATAATTGGTGACTCTTGATCATGAACTGTGACCAATTGTCTATTAAGTTATACTAATGAATAACTAATAAGCTTATGTTGTGCTCAGTAAACGTAACCCAAATCATAGAAAGGATTCATGGATGATACCTCATTAAGATTTATCTATCCTATAGTACTCAACATTCATTAATAATAACAAAAATTATATATCCCAGTCTTATCCAAGTAGCGGCCATCATAGGTTTTTCTTTTTGGAATAAAATCTAGTAATATGAAGATCCTTTATGGACTAAGTTTTGACAATGACCTTTTCAGAGTTCATTTTTTAT
Source organism: Populus ilicifolia (assembly GCA_015708895.1). Lineage (NCBI taxonomy): Eukaryota > Viridiplantae > Streptophyta > Magnoliopsida > Malpighiales > Salicaceae > Populus > Populus ilicifolia. Next base: position 385,642 of record SRLM01000176.1, read on the forward strand.
ATGCTTTTCCATTTTACAATAATGTCTTTCCATTTGAATTTTAATTGGTTGCCCATCATCAATGTTTATACACACTAATGCTATTACTTGTGTATATACTACCACAACAAGTTTACAACTTATTCAAAACCAAGATATTTACATCACATAAATAAACTACTAAAGTGTGGTGGTAATGACAAAATAACAATAATCTGACTTTGACATGCGTTTGAAGGGGCTATCATGGTGCATGTACCACTATTGTATGGTCAACTCAATCTTTATGGTTTACTGCTCCATGGTCTTTCTTATATTTTTGATGGTGTTGTCCGCCAACATTAATATAAAAAGATTAAAGGTGTTGAAGGTTTGATGGTCTTTTCTCTCTTAATTGCTTTGTTTTCGAACTTTTAAATTTGCCCATGAAAATATTATTGGGTTACATGAATCATATGGTTGTGTAGATCTATTTAAATGGAGAAGAACAATGGTGGTCTCACCTTATTTGGAGGTTGAAAGAAAGAGTAATCAAACAAAGAAGTTTTAAGGGTTATTTTCTCTCTCTCTTCTTAGTTTATGATGATGTAGATGTTGTTGAATTCAATTGATAAAAAATGAAGGCTTTTAAGAAAATAAAAAAAGAAGATAGAAATTTAGGACTAAGTTTTGATAATGACCCTTTTAGAGTTCATTTTTCATATGCTTTTCCATTTTACAATGATGTCTTTTCATTTGAATTTTAATTGGTTGCCCATCATCAATGTTTATACATATTGATGCTAATACTCATGTATATACTACTGACACGATGAAAGATTAATGTCTTCTCCTAAGTGCAGGAGTGTTGAAGTAATAAATAACTCGGCAAGACCAAGGTCGAAACAGAGAGAGGTTAATTATATAAATTACATATAATAATAATACAACAATAATAACAATAATAATAGTAGTAATACTAATAATAATAGTAATAATAATAATAATAAAAATAATAACAACAATAATAGTAGTAGTAGTAGTAGTAGTAGTAGTAATAATAATAATAATAATAAATAAATAAATAAATAAGGAGAAGAAGGAGAAGAAAAAGATGAGAACTTTGACATGAAATATTAAAGTAAGGATTAAACAATGATAATAACAAATATCAAGGTTAGAGGTTCCACTAATGATATTGATTGATACTTAAAAATGTATTTTTATCAAGGTTTTATATCATCATTTTGCACTTGAAGTATCAATAACTCCTAAACTAAAGCATGTTTTATAATAATATATCTAATTATATAAGATACCTTTAATTTATGGTAAATGTTCATTTTAACTATAGGCCTATCATGTAAATGAAAGGATTGATTGATGAATTTAAGAACTGAAATTGAAAGAATAAAGAGATGACCAAACTTAGAAAAGAGATGTCGGTGCAATCCAAACCGGAATACTATTTGGTAATTGGGTCATATCTGGAGCTATAGATTTCAGATTTAGGTTTATTTTATATGAATGGAAAGATAAGACATAGGCCTACAACTTTCATATGAAGCCCAAGATCTAAAAAGGCCATTTTCAAGTCCAAATTATAGCAACAATAAAGATACCCGAATATGTCCTCTAGCCTGAGCACTGTTCAGTATTTTGACCATATCTGACATTTTAGAAGTTGAAATGAGCAAAAGTTTTTACGAAAGAAAGCTAAGACAATTTCCTACAATTTTTCATATTTTGAAGTGGCTCCAATTTTGACGTTATCAATGATGTTTTGGGCAAACAAGAGAAGATAAAGATTGTCACCAAGAAGGTTCTAATTAGATTATAGATTGTTAACATGATTACATTAGTCATCTTATTTGATTAATGCTAATACTTGTAAATCTCGTCAAACATTCATGATTATAACTTATGTTAACAACAAATCAAGTTTCTTTCATAGCTCACGTGTCGATTATACCATAAAGTATGAACTATGAAAGTGCCAAGCATTTGTTGTACCAAGTGTTATATAACATAAATTAAGATTAATCATTTAACAAGCAAAGTATTAAAGAGTGAACAAGATAACAAATATAAAATATGTTAGTATCAAACATTAAAGTCCATTTGACAATGACTTTTTTAGAGTTTATTTTTTATATGCTTTTCCATTTTACAATAATGTCTTTTCATTTGAATTTTAATTGGTTGCCCATCATCAATGTTTATACACACTAATGCTATTACTCGTGTATATATACTACCATAATAAGTTTACAACTTATTCATAACTAAGATATTTACATCATATAAATAAACTACTAAAGTGTGGTGGTAATGACAAAATAGCTATGATTCATCTTTGACATACACTTGAAGGGGCTGTCATGGTGTATGTACCATTGATGTATGGTCAACTCAATCTTTAGGGTTTACTACTCCATGGTCTTTCTCATATTTTTGATGGTGTTGTCCGCCAACATTAATATAGAAAGATCAAAGGCGTTGAAGGTTTGATGGTCTTTTCTCTCTTAATTGCTTTGTTTTCTAACTTTTAAATTTGCCCATGAAAATATTGTTGGGTTACATGGATCATATGGTTGTATAGATCTATTTAAGTGGAGAAGAACGGTGGTGGTCTCACCTTATTTGGAGGTTGAAAGAGAGAGAGTAATCAAACAAAGAAGTTTTGATGGCTATTTTGAAGTTTTGATGGTTATTTTCTCTCTCTTCTTGGTTTATGATAATGCAGAGGTTGTTGAATTCAATTGATAGAAAGATGAAGGCTTTCAAGAAAATAAAAAACAAAGATAGAAATTTAGGTTTTAAAGAGAAAAGGATGAGGCTAGAGTTTTTTTATAGAAGAAATGTAAGAGAAGATGAATTGTTTTCTTTTATAGTTTATTTCTCTAAATTTTAGCTCATATTTTTTCAAAACAAATTTATGACGGCTCTCTCCTATAATGGCTAGGGTTTTTTTTGTTAAGGTTTTAGAAAAGGATAGAGGAAATAATCTTTTTATTTCTCTATTCTCTAAAATAAATTATGATGGCTCTTTCTTACGGTGTTTAAAGCTTTTGGTTAGGGTTTTAAGAGAGTTTGGAGAAAGAAATGATGAATAATTCCTCTTTTCTCTTTTTTTTTCTATAGCATAACAATTTTTTTATTTTCATATTACTTGGTTCTAAGTTATTTAATTATATTTTAACCTTTTATTTTTTTATTTTGTACTTTAGCCCTGTGTATTTTACTTTCTAATTTTATTTTTTAATTATTTAGTTTTGTTTTTGAAAAACAACATCAACATCAATTTGATAAGATATCAAGAATTATAAAATATACATGAGTGCATTGAAAACATATCTCTTTAAATTTAACTTTTCAAAAAGACATCAATAAAAAAAAATGAACGAGAGAATAATTGAAATGCATTAAAAATATATTTTTAATTTTTCTTTTTGGATTGATGGAACTTATTTTGAAATTGGAGTTCAAATTTTATATTATAACACTTATGATATTTAAGATAAATAGAAATCTTAAAGTGGGGTTGGGTGCTCCATGCACACCTTGACTTATTAGTGGAGGCTAAATAAATAGACCCTTTCCTCTGGACCTAAAACACCTAGTCTATTTGCTAAGTTTTGCATTTTCTAGAATAAAATTATTTTTAAATCAATTTACTAAAATTATACTTAAATAAAGACCCCATATGCCATAACTTTCATTAACATTTAAGTCTTTAATGATAATTTTTACAATCTTTTTGTAATAATTATATGCTAACTTAGACTGTATAATTTTTTAATATACCATTTCGTTAATTTTTAATAAGAATATAATATCTATTTTTTATTGAATATTGAATATTTTAATATAAATTTGTCAAATTTATTATTCTTAGAATTATTCATATGAGTGTGTGTGAAAATGATCATATTCATAATTTTTATTTTATTTATTAAAACTTAATTTTATGATCATAATTAATAAATGTTTTTGAACATATCAAAACATGTTTATATATATATATATATATATAAACATGTTTTGATATGTTCAAAAACATTTATTTATTATGATCATAAAATTAAATTTTATTGAATATTGATTATTTTAATATAAATTTCTCAAATTTATTATTCTTAGAGTTATTCATATGAGTGTGTAAAAATGATCGTATTCATATATATATATATATGAACAAGAAAATAGGTGTTTTTTATTTTTTTTAAAAAAGAGATTAGTTCATTGCTAATTTTGATGAATAATTTTTAAGTACCACTAACTTTTATTTCATTAACCATGCTACTAATAAAAAGATATGTTATTGTTAGAAAAATAAAATTTACATGAATTAGAGATGGTAATTTTAAGTTATTTTTTTTACTGCTAAAATCTTAATCATTATTTTTTTATGAATATCTATTTTAATTTTCATATAATTAAATAGAAATAGATTTTTAAAAGTACCATACATCATGAAGTAAAATATTTGTATTTGTATATATATTTTACATTTTACAATGATGGGTAACTTCATGTTTAGTCTTTAAGCATCATTAGTCAATTTTTTTACAATTTACTAGTAGATAGTTTTTCCAATTCACTTTAATAAGTGAAAGCATTATTTTTTTCAATATTCATGATGCTGTGAAAACATTAATAATGATAAAAAAAAATCCCTTCTCTAGAAGGGCTCTTGAGATGGATGCAATTAAACAAATCGATATTTAGTGATGAATTTGTGACTTAAATAATTTTTATAATAATAATAATAATAACAATTTATGCAAAACTGTATGCCCTTTAAGATTCATCATTATATATATATATGATCGATGGGCACTTTTTATTAGTTTTTTTTTTATTTTCTTTCTTTTTCTCTGACAAAAAATGCATATTATTTGGAAGGAAAAAAAAATCAATTACAACTCTTGGATCCAATTGATAAGAAAGTTTGCAGCCTGCGCAGCCAAGTAATCACGTAACCTACATTCTAAATATGTTGAGGATAGTAGTTGAGCCCTAGCACACCATGCCATATCTTGCTGACATTTTCATTCTTAATGATAGTATTTGAAACTTATTACTTTATTTATTTATTTATTTATATCATGTCAAATCGAAAAACAATCTCAATATGAAATCATCTCAATAGGACCAACTCTATGATATAATAATATACATCACCCTCTCTGAATAAATCCTTGTTTTGCTGCTTTTGATCACTCCTAATAATTTAAATGATATAATGCATAGAACAATTTAATTATAAGCAATCACAGGTATATCTTCCAAAGTTATAATTATTTATGGAGTAATATAGAGTTCAAATGGCATTAGAGACTGCCTTCTTATGGAGATCCTCAAGTCAAATCACTTTTATAATAGCAATAATTAATAATAAATGATGATGATAATGAAATTATGTTATTCAAAACTCAAAATCAAATACATTGCTTGCTTGAGAAACAACAGTGACCAAGTCCAGGACATAATAGGGAAGATCTTCTTGGTCAAAACTTCTTCAAGTGGGGTTGTAGTTGGAGTTTACAGAGAACTTTCTTAGCAAAGCAGGAAAACAAAGAATACACACACACACGCGCACGCACGCACACCTCTTTGCAGAGTTGGGTTTGTCTCGTTCTAGTGTATGTCAGATTGAAATCACCCACATACATACATGTATGTATGTGGGTGATTTCAATCTGACATACACTAGAACGAGACAAACCCAACTCTGCAAAGAGGTGTGCGTGCGTGTGGGTATATATATTCTTTGTTTTCCTGCTTTGCTTTTTCTACTTCGCTATATATATATATATATATATATGTGGTTGATTTCAATCTGACATACACTAGAACGAGACAAACCCAACTCTACACAGAGGTCTTTGTCATCCAAAAGAATCAAAATGGGTGGGGCCATTGAAAAAAAATGGAGACTACTGCTGCAGAGGAAATTCAACGGCGTGCTGTTTTCCTTTGTTCCATGAAATTATGTATTCTCTTGAGGGCGACTTCAAGTGTCTCCTCGCTCATGTTAGCGAAGCATACCCTAAACCATCCAGGTTCAGAGCAATGGCAAGAAGAGCCTGGAGATATATTTAGCTTCACTTCATGAAGGATAGACTTCCAAAGAGCCACTTCACCTTCTCTTGTTGGTGTCTCCAACAATGGACTTAAATTCATCCAGCAAAACAGTCCGGCATTACCTTTCAAACACTCTATCCCGGTATTTCTCAATCCTTGAATTATCATTTCATATCTCTTCCTTAGTCTCTCTCGATTTTCCTTGATGTACTTCTCGATGAACTTCTTGTTAGACAACATGGAAGCCAGGAGATGTTGTGTTTGAGAAGAAATCAAGGTGAAGCTAGACATCCTTCTCGCAGTGGTGACAACTTTGTCATTATATGAGTATATAGTTCCAACTCTAAAACCTGGAAGACCAAGATCTTTAGAAAGACTATAAACTATGTGAACTCTTTCTGAATCTTTATATCCACGAGCTTCAAGGATCTCAGCAATGCTTATAAATTCAGATGAAGAGAAGGTGGATCCTGAGTAGATCTCGTCGGACACAAGATGGATGTTTTTGCGGGTGGAAAAATCAAGAATCTCTTCCAGAACAGAGCGCTGGATTGTGGCTCCTAGTGGATTTGAAGGATTGGTTATAAGTACCCCTCTCACGTTGATGTTCATGGCTACTGCGCCCTCATATGCAGCTTCCAGGGCTTGAGTAGTGATCTGGAAATTGTTTGAGATATCACAGTGTATCGGTACAATTTTTGCTCCGGTCCTCCACCTTAAATCTCTGTCAAATCTGAAACATGACCAATTGGAGATCAAAAACTAGTACTCATGAAATGATGTCCTTTCAATAGATTTCATCGAGGACCACTTCTCACCCTGGATAGTATGGAGTTGGAACTAGCAAAGCATCACCAGGATTGGCTAGAATGAAGGTTAACAACTCGTTAGCAGCAGTTGCTCCTGCTGTCAGGACTACCCTGTCAGGGTCAAATTTTGCTCTTCCACCTCTGATTTGCTCCATGAAACCTGCCATTGCCTGCTTACAAATGCAATTGACATGTCAGGGTTTTCTTTCTACTATACGTTTGTTTTGAAATGCAAAGCTGCAAAGTTATCCTTTTTTTTTTCCTTTAAAAAAAACGAAGGCAGTACCTGTCGGAAAGATTCGAGTCCATGGTAATCTTGAAACAAGGCATTTTCTCTAAACCCTGGTGATCCCTTTCCCCAGCTAGATGCTTCTGAATGCTGTTCCAAGTACTCTTCTAACAAATCAAACGAAACCTGATCAAGGAAGAACAACAAGGTGCATAAGCTTAAGTGAGAAACTCTGGGAAAAGTTTGAAATATAAAAGCTTTAGTCCTTGCATGACATATTGTCTTGCCGGGACTTACTTGATTTTCCGCCAGTCCCATCTGTATGACTCCTGATGGATTAGATGATTCATCGTAAGGGTCTTCATCATAAGCTTTCCAGCCTGCGAAGTATGGGGAGTCCTCTCCGTGAGTTTCAGAAACTGCAACTTTTGAGAGTCCAACGGAGGGTTGCTCAATCTCTATGGCCATAATCCGATTTCTTGCACGAGATAGTAAGGGCCAAGGCCTCTACTATAATATTAAGAAATCTGCTAGGTGTGGAAGTTGAGAGGGAGATGGAGAAGGAGAAGGAGAGGGAGGGAGGGAGCGAAGAGCAGAAAAGGAATAGAATTGTTGAATGAAAACTTTGTCACTAAACCCTCTTTATAGGGGAGTCTTGGAGGCTTTGACATAGAACAGGTCCCACAAATATATATATATTAAAGAGCACAATATCAATCGCCGATTCTTGTAATGCGAGCAATATCAAAATTAATCTCACCCTTTTTTCACACGATATTTTTATCTCCAATGACAACTGTTCATTTCTGTCATCTTGTTAAAGCTTCCTTCATCTAAATCTTTCTATAAGATCCACACCGAATATGGTGGTTGATGGCGGGTGCGTGTTAAATTTTTTCTTTTGAAAGGCTCAAAATTAACGATGATCGATTCTTTTAAGGCCTTATTGTTATAATAATAATAGTGGTCTTGTTAACATTTCAGCAAGTCCCCACTTCCCAACCTATGACTAACCAAATCCTTGATGCATGAAGAACTTAAGACTCCAAAATTCCATACTAAAACCAATATCTACAGCATGAAAATATTTCAAGAGATCTAAGAGTGGTTAAGCTCTGATTATCTGACAAAGATACCAATTCACACAAGATTAAGATTCTGATTTGGGAACAAAGTTGGGATAAAATAGAAGGTTTGATAAGATCTTACTGGCCTACATGTAGCAGAACTGATATCAAGCAACAGATTTCGTAACATCATTAGATTTTCAAGTATCGTATTTTCGAACCATCATGTAAACTGATCTAGTTTTGCAAGTCCTACTTGTGTCTTGGCAAATTAAGACATATTTTTGGTAAACAAGTGCTGAATGTATAGAAACACGTAGAGATGAGGGATTATCCGGTGTCGCTGAAGTCAACGTGGCAGGAAAGTGTGTGCATGCTCCATCAACAACGTTAATGAGCAACAACATAATATAATTAATGAGCATAGGTCATTAATTAACTTGCTTAATTAATCACTTAACCGATGGCTTATATATATCACACAAAATGCATGCATGTTGAAGATGCATATCTATGAATATCTATACAGTTTGTCTGTCGCCTTAGCATGCCAGCATGTAAGGGTTAAGATACTTGTCTTGCGGATTTCAACTGACAAGCCCAGAGGATTAAAAACAGTTGATGGGGAAGGAATAAAAACAATAGAAATAAGAAAAACACGTTGGATAATTAATTAAGAAAATATTGTGCTTCCTTTTCTTCTTCCTCTTCTTCTCTCTTGAGATGGAATATCATATTTCTTAATTTAAATCATATATCGACGTGGGGTTCGATGAATATCCATCTCCCGTCGATGACGGCTAATCGGCGGCGGCTTTGGCCTCTAAAACAGAGACGAAGATCTTGTTCTTGAATGCGAGATATATATATATATATATATATATATATATATATATGTGTGTGTGTGTGTGTGTGTGTGTGTGTGTGTGTTTTGTCCGGAGTAATATTCTTGCTATAATTACCGGTTGCAGCGTTACATTTGCTCAAAACTATGATGTATGGCTTTTTACACGTGGATGAATGATATAATTTCAAGAGTTTCAACCTTTTCTTTTCTTTTTTTTTTAAAAAAAAGGGATAGTTAGAAGAATAAAAGTGCTAGTATTGAAACTAATGATTAAATAAATTATTATTATTATTAAGATGCTAGTGAGAGGGAGTCTTTCAACCACATATTTCATATTGAATAAATAAATAATATAAAAGTAATATATAAAACTATATATTTATTATGTGTGGTCCCACACCATGTAATGATGGGACCACCACATTAATTTTCAAGAGACACCATAAAAAATTGAACAAGAGAGTAGAGAAAAACAGGAGAAAAGAGAGAAGAAGAGGCAGTAGAGTAGCCTATGTTTTTCCTTTGATTTCCAGTTCGTTCATCATTGGATCAGGCTGAGATTTTAATAGCAACTTCTAGACACATTACTCTTCATTCTGGATGGTTGGATCGAAGATTGGTGGTGTGAAAGCTGACTGTTTTGACAGAAAACAGGGCTGTCAATATTGTGAGTTTTTCTCAAATAATTCTCCTTTAATCTTGTTGTAATTTGAGAATAAGTTGTTCTTGATAATATATATGTTGTATCCTTTAGTTGAATCTGAGAAAGAATGATTGTGAACTCATTATTTGTTGATAGTGGAAGTTTTTAGGTGGACTACAGTCCCGTAGTTTTTTCCTCGTCGGGTTTTCCACTTTAAAAATCTTGGTGTTGATTTTGTGATTATTTGCATTATATTTTTTCATTGTTTAATTTTGATTTTACTGCACAAAGAGAAAAAGAATTGAGACTTGTGAATTGTATTCCGTTGAATTGATCTGTATAAATTGGTGTTCGGTTGTTTCTAGTTTTCCCAACAAAATGGTAGTAGAGCATTGGTTGTGTAGATTGAATTTCTTATGTAGTTAAAATGAAAAAAGAAGATTCAGGCATGATGAAGGATCACTTATATTACAATCATTTGACTTTGCTGATGGAATGTAAAGGAATAAAGCCAGATGATATGGATGATGTAAAATGGAATGAGCTTAATAGAAAAACTACTGCTAATGTTAGAAAATGAGTATCTTCTAAGTCCATTAATCATGTTTCTTAAGAACATGACTTATATACAGTTTGAAAGATGTTGGAAGAAACATTTGCCAAGGAGAGTGCACAAAACAAGGTTTTTATAATTAGAGACCTTGTGAATTTGAAGAATAGAGATGGTGAAGATGCTTCAGTGCATATAAATGTATTCCAAGGGTTCTTGAATCAACTGTCATTGATGAATCTGGAGTTAGCCGATGAAATACAAGCACTAATCCTATTGAGTTCATTACCTGATAGTTGGGAGACTTTGGTGGTGTCACTTAGCAATTCTACTCCGAATGGGAAGATCACTTTAAAAACAATGAAGTATTGTATTCTCAATGAAGAAAAGAGGAGGAAAAGCACAAGCACTTGTTACAGAAAGTCGAGGGAGAAGTCTAAACAGGTTCTCTCATGGCAAGCAAGATAGAGAATCCAACAATAGAAAAGGTAAATGGAAGCCAAGAGGAAGATCTTAGTCAAAGAAGGGTTTTAAGTGTTATTATTGTGACTAGCTTGGGCATATGCAAAAGGATTATAGAAAGTATAAAAGAGATAAAAAGGGTAAAGATGAATATAAGAATGAAGAGAATGATACAGCTACAACTGTATTTCATGATGATGTTACCATTGTTTGTGATGATGATTGTGTTAATTTTGCATGTCAGGATACCATTTGGGTTGCAGATTCAGCAACTTCTTACCATGTTATACCTCTATGTGATTTTTATGCACCCTACACTACTGGTGACTTTGGTCAAGTTAGGATGGGAAATCAATGGATGGCTAGTGTTGTGGGCATTGAAGATATTTGGTTGGAAACCAATACTAGATGCAAGTTGCTACTCAAAGATGTTAGACATGTGCCTAATATGCACTTACACTTGATCTCTATAGGTACTCTTGATAAAGAAGGCTATCACAATTGCTTTGGAGATAATAAATGGAAGCTCTCTAGAAATTCCTTAATTGTTGTTAAAGGGAAGAAGATGGGTCTCTACATGTCACAAGCTAAGGTGATCAAAATGAAGGTGAATGCAACTGAAGATTGCTCTACTGTTCTATAACATAAGCAGCTTAGACATTTGAGTAAGAAATGCCTTGGCATCCTTGCCAAGAAGAACTACCTTCCATTAAAAGGTATGAACTTAAACTTATGTACTCATTGTTTAGTTAGCAAATAGTATAGAGTTGCATTTTAAAGATCACCTTCACATAAAAGATCACATGTTCTTGATTTAGTTCATACTGATGTTTGCTCTATGTTTGATAAGTCTCTTAAGCGTGTATTATACTTTGTTAGTTTTATTAATGATCACTCTAGAAAAATTTAGGCCACTTGTTTGAAATCCAAAGATCAAGTACTTGATGTCTTTAAGGATTTCTATGCCAGAGTTGAAAGAGAAACTGGTAGAGAGCTGAAATGTATTCTAGTTGATAATGGTGGTGAATACAGGGGTCTTTTTGAGAAGTATTATAGGGAACATGGTATCAAGTTAGAGAAGACAGTTCCTAAGACTCCACAACATAATAAAGTGGTTTAGAGAATGAACAGAACCATTGTTGAAAGAATTAGATGTATGTTCTCTCATGAAAAACTACCTAAGTCCTTTTGAGGTGAGGCAATAAAGACTGCAATTGTTATGATCAACCTTTCTCCATCAGTTCCTCTTAAATTTGATGTTTCAGATAGAGTCTGGAAAGGAAATGATGTCTCTTATGCATATTTAAGAGTGTTTGGATGTAGGACATTTGTATATGTTCCTAGAGATGAAAGGTCTAAGCTTGATAGCAAAACAAAGCAGTGTATTTTCTTGGGCTCTAAAGATAATGAGTTTGGCTATATATTGTGGGATCTAAAGGAGAAGAAAAGTGTTAGAAGTAGAGATGTTATCTTTTTTGAAGATCAAATAATTAAAGACTTTAAACAAAAAAAGAAAATAGAGTCTATAATTTTTATTCCATCTAATTCAACTCCAAGACCTACTCGACAGTTACCTTTGATGCCTGCTAATCATGGAGGAGACTTGCAAAATGATGATGATGGTGGTTCTTTTATTGAGCCATTAGTTGGTGATCTTGAATCAGCAAATGATGATATTGATGTTTTTTCTAAACAGGTTATGCAGGAAACTTTAAATGAGCTATAATTGAGGAGGTCAACTAGACCTTGCCAACCTTCCACTAGATATTCTCCTTATGAGTATGTGTTGGTCACTGATAGGGGAAAGCCAAAATGCTTTGGTGAAGCTATGTCAAATGAGAAGAAAAGTGAATGGTTGAAAACAATGCTAGAAGAGATGAAATCCTTGCATGAAAACCATACATTTGCGTTAGTGAAGCTTTTTAAAGGTAAGAAATACTCAAGAACAAATAGGTGTTTAGGTTGAAAATTGATGAACATTGCTCACAGCCAAGGTACAAGGCATGATTGGTTGTGAATGACTTCGGTCACAAGAAGGGTATTGATTTTGAAGAAATCTTTTCACTAGTGGTCAAGATGTCTTCAATTTGAGTTTTGTTTAGCTTAACTGCTAGTTTGAATCTTGCAGTTGAATAACTTGATGTGAAAACTGTCTTTCTCCATGGTGATTTAGATGAGGAAATCTACATAGAGCAGCCTGAAGGGTTTGAAACAAAAGGCAACGAGCAGCTAGTTTGTAAGTTGAAAAAGAGCTTATATAGGTTAAAGCAAGCTCCAAGACTATGATATAAGAAGTTTGATTCTTTCATGGTGATTAGTACTCAAAAGTGCATTTTTATCATGGTTTTATATCATCATTTTGCACTTGAAGTATCAATAACTCCTTAACTAAAGTATGTTTTATAATAATCTATCTAATAATATAAGATACCTTTAATTTGTGGTAAATATCCATTTTAAATGTAGGCCTATCAAATAAATGAAATGATTGATTGATGACTTTAAGAACTTCAATTGCAAAGGCAAAGAAATGATCAAACTTAGAAAAGAGATGTCGGTGCAATCCAAACCGGAACACTATTCGATAATTGGGTCATATCTGGAGCTATAGATCTCAGATTTAGGTCTACTTTATATGGATGGAAAGGTAAGACATAGGCCTATAACTTTCCTATGGAGTCCAAGATCTAAAAAGGCCATTTTCAAGTCCAAATTGTTGCAACAACAAAGAAGCCCGAATCTGTCCTCCAGCCTGAGCGCTATTCAGTATTTTGGCCATATCTGGAGTTCTAGAAGTCGAAATGAGATGAATTGTTTATACAAGAAAGCTGAGACAATTTCCTAGAACTTTTATGTTTTCAAGTGGCTCTAATTTTGTTGCCATCAATGACGTTTTGGGCAGACAAGAGAAGATAAGGATTGTCACCAAGTCAAGGGTTGGTCATCTACTCATCAATTAGTCATCAAATCAATAGTCCCTAATTTTGGCCTATAAAAGGAGGCACTTGCCATGCATTTAGGCATCTTGGTGTTCAAATCAAGATTATGCTCTTGTTTTCTCTCTTTGTATTCTTTATGCTTTGTTTTCATTAATATCAAGTTTATATCTTTCATTTCCTTTCCATTGCTTTGTTAACTCTTATCTTATTTATGTTCTTATTTTGTTTATCTATTTTTATTTCTTTCATTATGTCTAGCTAAGTTAATTATGTCAAGGTGAAAAGGTTACACTAATGGTGTAAGAATAAGTATGGTATAAACTTAATATGGACTTTAATGTTTAATACTAACATGTTTTATATTTGTTATCTTGTTCACTCTTTAATACTTTGCTTGTTAAATGATTAATCTTGATTTATGTTGTATAACAATTGGTACAACAAATGCTTGGCACTTTCATAGCCCATACTGTATGGTATAACCGACACCTGAGCTATGAAAGGAACTTGATTTGTTGTTAACATAAGTTATAATCATGAATGCTTGATGAAATTTACAAGTATTAGCATTAATTGAATAAGATGACTAATGTAATCATGTTAACAATCTATAATTTGATTGGAACCTCCTTTATGTGTGGTTTCCAATTGAACAATAAGAATTTATACTATACTTGTTCAACATACCATTAGTGGAACCTCTAACCTTGACATTTGTTATTATCATTGTTTAATCCTTTCTTTAATATTTCATCTCAAAGTTCTCTTCTTCTTCTTCTTCTTCTTTATTATTGTTATTATTATTATTATTATTACTATTACTACTACTACTATTACTACTACTATTATTAGTATTATTATTATTGTTGTTGTTGTTGTTGTTGTTATTGTTGTATTGTTATTATTTATAATTTGTACAATAACTTCCCTGTGGTTCGACCCCAGTCTTGCCGGGTTATTTATTACTTCGACACTCCTGCACTTGGAAGAAGACATCAATCTTTTCATCGTGTCACATGGTGGATCATGCTTATAATAGGACCACTTCTGATCATTGTGTATTTATGAAAAGGTTTCCTCATGGAAACTTGGAAACTTTATTATTCTCTTATTGTATGTGGATGATATATTGATTGTTGACCATGATGCTAATAAGATTTAGATGTTGAACGAAGAGTTGAGCAAGTCTTTTGTAATAAAAGACTTAAGACCGACAAAACAGATTCTTAGCGTGAAGATCACACGTGACAAGAAGAAGGAGAAACTTTAGCTATCTTAGGAGAGATATGTTCAAAAGGTACTTGAAAAATTCAATATGAACAACTCTAAACCTATTTGTTCCCCACTTGTAAGCCACTTTAAACTAAGTTCTAAGTAGTGTCCTTCAAGTGATGAAGAAAAAGATGAGATGAAAAAAAGTTCCTTATATATCCGTAATTGGTAGATTGATGCATGCCATGGTTTCCACAAGGCCGGATATAACTCATGCAGTTGATGTGGTTAGTCGGTTCCTCTCTAATCCTAGTAAAGAACACTGGTCAGCAGTGAAATGGATACTCAAGTGTCTCAAAGGTACTTCTAGTTTCAACTTATATTTTGGTAATGATAAGCATGTGTTGGATGGAAACACAGATGCAAATATGACTGATGATGTTGATTCTAGAAACTCTACATTAGGATACTTGATGAAGTTTGTAGGAGGAGTAGTCTCATGGCAATCAAGGTTACAAAAATATGTTACATTATCCACTGCAGAGGTTGAATATATTGCTCTTACAGAAAGGGGCAAAGAGTTGTTATGTATGAAGAAGTTTTTGCATGAACTTGGCCTAGATCAAGAGAACTTTGTGTTGCACTATGATAGTCAAAGTACAATCCATCTGAATAAACATCCTACTTTTCACTCTTGATCAAAGCGCATTGAAGTTAAATATTAATGGATTCGAGATGCTATAGAGATGAAGTCATTTGTTGTTGAGAAGATTCATACTAATAACAACGTGTAAAACATGACATGATGACCACACCTCTACCGAAAGAGAAGTTTGAGTTTTCAGAAGGGAAACATGCTTGTTAGAGCCTTCTAAATTGAATTTTATATGTTAATCACTAGTATAGCGAATTCCTTACATGGTATGTGAGAGGAAGATTTGTTGTGTGTGGTCCAGCAACATATGATGGTGGAACCACCATATTAATTTTCAAGAGATAGCATGGCTATCTTTTGGTATTAAAATTAACTGATTGGCTACTATAGAGGCAATAGCAAAAATTGAACAAGAGAGCAGAGAAAAACAGGAGAAAAGAGAGAAGAAGAGGCAACAGAGCAGCCTATGTTCTTCCTTCGATTTCCAACTTGTTCACTGTTGGATCAGGCTAAGATTTTAACAGTAGCTTTTAGACACATTACTTTTTATTTTGAACGGTTGGATCGAAGATTGGTGGTGTGGAAGCTGAATGTTTTGACAGAAAACAGGGCTGTCAGTATTATGAGTTTTTCTCAAATAATTCTCCTTTAATCTTGTTGTAATCTGAGAATAAGTTGTTCTTGATGATATATATGTTGTATCCCTTAGTTGAATCTAAGAAAGAATGATTGTGAACTTATTATTTATTGATAGTGGAAGTTTTTAGGTGGACTAGGGTCCCGTGATTTTTCTCGCGTCGGGTTTTCCACATTAAAAATCTTGGTGTTGCTTTTATGATTATTTGCATTATATTTTTTCATTGTTTAATTTTGATTTTACTGCACAAAGAGGAAAAGAATTGGGACCTATGAATTATGAATTGTATTACACTAAATTGATGTCTGATTGTTACTAGTTTTCCTAACAATATTCTATGTTCTATGTGTTTTCTGATTTTCTGCTGCTTTTATTCCACAAACCTTGTTAACTGCAAGAGCTGCTGCTAAAACTTGGCATCACAAACGGACCACCCCAGTTTAGGAATTTTAATTAATTTTGTTTTGAATAAAGAAATCCACGTTCACCTGCAAAAAAAAAATAGTTTTACTTGTCCAGCTTGTTATTCTTTAAGCAAATCTTGCATGTTGTATTTAAATCTTTTGAACCATCAGTACTCTAAAGTTTTTACTTTTCAGTGATATATATATATATATATATATATATATATATATATATGAACTTCTCCGGCTCTTTCATTGAATGGAGATCAATTGTTTACTTTTTTTTCTGGTTATTTTCGTTGATCATTATGAAACTTAATTGGTTTTACCATCATGAACAGGATGGAACGCCGAAGTTCCCAAAAATATTTGGTTATGGGCATAAAATGGATTATCGACCACAATCATGTCTTTTTGGCGTTGTAGCTCCTATCATTAAAGGTAACGATATTTTGATATTGATTCTAAACGTATTTATATTGCCTATCATGTTCGTTTTTCCTTCTGCGCGAGATGAGCAGGTAGCTTCTCCTCTAACACCAAACACACTACACCATTTCTCAGTAGCCCTATTTCTATTTCATAGCAACCAATCCTCCTCTTGTTCTATCGTTCTGGAGACCACAAACACCACACCCCATCAGTAACATTGTGTTCTAACGTAACTTGCAGGCTACGGTAAGTGCTGCTCGTATTTTTCTTATTTTATTATTGTGAGTGTTTGGACAGTTTACATATATTTTAATTAATTCTACATATTCTAAAATTAATTCCTATATATACATTTAATAGCCTTAAAAAAAACTCAAATTTATAACAATTAAAGAACAGTCCCACTCATGTTTTGTCTATAAACATTGTTATGGCGTCTCCTACATCTGCTGCAACACCATTACAAAGTACAGCTCATCCCGGAAGCAGCCTAGAAGTTGGGACTTGGAAAGGAAAAGGACTGGTCAATGAGATCAATATAAAGGACAGCTTACAACTGGATTGCATTGAACTATTAGCATTCTTCAACACTGCATTACGACTGTGTATTTAAACTAATTGCTTTTGGATTATACTCTTAACATAATAAACTCTTATTTAATCATCAACAGCTCATTGTGTCAACATCAGTTTAGTGAAGTGTTGCTTTTGTCACTTGATGTTGTGGTTAAGGGATACAAAATGTTTTTCTGTCTGGATTTACTGAAAATTTCCTCCCAACATTTGCCGCGGGATCTTTTTTTATATATACTTGAGTAAATAAGATCAACATGCATGGTTGAGTAAATAAGATCAACATGCATGGTAAGCATACAGTGCATGCTGTGCCAGCATCAAATTAATTAGTCTAAACATTAGAAAACGGGCCCAACTCTAGATAAGATAATGATACTTCGCCTATAATCTTTTTGGAGTGAAAAATGATATTTCCTAAGGCTTCTACATGTAAAAATGAATATTAATAACCAACTTATCACATCCCTTGAATATTTTGGGTTTCCCCAAACACACACCTCTCTCTGTCTCTCTCTGTACAAACACACACACACTCTTCTCCTGTAATCTTTTTCGAGTGAAAAATGATACTAACTAATTGATATATTTCCTAAGACTTTCTACATGTAAAAATGAATATTCCTTGAAAAATAACCAACTTATCACATCCCTTCCCTTGATTACGATGGGTTGCAACGAAAATAATAAATTTAAAAATTATTCTGGAGTCTAAAGGATCTTATTAAACAAATATAAAGTTCTTTAAGGTATATTATATAAAGATTACCTGAAAATTAAATATTCATTTCGACTTTAAATAATTGATTCAAAACTAGAATGTTGTAAATTACAAGTTGTTCAAGTATCCAATCTCTAATGGTTATCCACATGAACCATCAATGAGAAATCTCTTAAACCCTTTTAAGAGAGAAAAATTGACATGCCTTTAAATGTTAATTCTTTTCTTTTATGTTTTTTAGGTGTGTGCAACTTACTCATGCCCTATTTGTTTACCAGAAAGTAATTTCCCTTAAAAATGAATTTCAGACAAGTGAATTCTAGAAAAATAAATTATTTTCTGATGTTTGGTAATGTAATGAAAAATAAGTTGGAAAACACTTTTCAGTATTTGGTTATATCATGAAAAATAACTTATTAATGTTTTATTTTTCTCAATTTTATTAAAATAATAATGAACAAATCTTACAAATTAAAAAGTTGGATGAGAATGAAATTGAAAAAAAATATAATTTCATAAATTATCTCAAATAAAATAAATAATAATCAAAATAATAGAGATCAAATCTAAAAATTAAAAAAATAAAGAAATGAAGAAATTAAAATAATAATAATTAACATTTCATAAATTATTTCAAATAAAATAAGTAATAATCAAAAGAATGAAGACCAAATTTGATAGATAAAAAATTTCAATAAAAAAATGGTAAGAAAAAAGCAAATACCAATTATAAAAATGAGGATCAAAGTTATTATAAAAATTAAATTTTAAAAGATAAAATTGAAAAATAAATATTTAAAATAAAATATATATAACAATCAAAAGTTTGAGGATCAAATTTAATATAATCAGTAAATAATATGACATTTCTAAATTTTTTATAACTTTCAAAAATTGTTTTCCCTTAAATTTTTTAGGAAAACACTTTTATGGAAATCAAGCCAAATTTTCCTTTGACTAGAAAGTATTTTTTGTTGACCAACTTTCCTAACGGTAAACAAACACAAAAAAGTTTGGAAAGTGATTCCCTGAAAACCACTTTCTGAGAAATAAACATAGCCTTATAGTTTTTCTTTTTATTCAAGAGTACAAAAATAAAAGTCATGACATTCTATTTATATAAAAACCTGAAAATCCTATACATAAAAAATTTCAATTTGCTACCTGAATAACATTATATAAATTATCTTAGAACAATTTTAGAAATTTATTTAATCATGTCCCTACATGATTTTTTTGGTTTAGAATTGTACTTCCATATATAAATTACATTTTAGTCCTCAATTTCTAAAATTTATTTACAATCAACTCACACTTGATTAATTATCTTATTTTAATTTCTAACCAATGTTTCTTATGTATGTGACTCATTACATTTCTTAATAAGGTTACCTAAATATAAATTACAATCCTAAATAAAATAGGATTAAGTAAACTAAATAAATTAATTTATTATCAAATCAATAATTGATTGATTTATATTTGAAGATCAAATATAATGTCTATTAACTTGTCATAATCCCTCAAATATTAGAAAAGTCATAAGTCATTTGACTTAACCTATTAGTGATTAATTTTTCAAAGTAATTAT
This sequence comes from Populus ilicifolia, assembly GCA_015708895.1. Lineage (NCBI taxonomy): Eukaryota > Viridiplantae > Streptophyta > Magnoliopsida > Malpighiales > Salicaceae > Populus > Populus ilicifolia. The sequence goes on from SRLM01000176.1 coordinate 405,461, forward strand.
TATCTCTTTATCAATAATATTCTGATTTAAACATTATATCATGAAATGTATCTACTATATCAAATCATATTAGTTCTTAACAACATAGTTATTGATTCTTTTAATGAGATTTGAAAAAAAAAATTTCTCAAATTGTAGTCAACTTTGCATAAAGATTTACAATCAATACTATTTGAGATGAATATTTTTGTGATTATTTAAATACCTTCATATAGTTCATGTTGTACTTAATATCTGCCTAATAGGCCTAATTTTTCAAAATATCCAATCATCACAATACATAGGTGTTCATTGAGGAACCCTCTATATCATCTTGTAGTTGAACAATTTCTTAGAGGTCTCATATCTCTCAATCCTACTAGTTGCATCAAACAACTCTTTAAAATGCTAAATTTTTATTATATAGGCATTTATATCCCTATGTTATGATTAAAGTTTAAGTGATATGCTAGCTAACATCACACACTTAGCTTGTTCATTATTAGTAATATGACAATAATATCTAGCCATTTTATTTGTTATCAATATCCTTATTAAGGATAAGAGGAGTTGGATTTTCAAAAACATATAATTTTCTTTCTTATTTAAGAACAATCCTTACATTTTAGTATCGATATAAGAATTTTGGTTTAGTCAATTTATTAGCATTAATATGCTATATAGGAATATATTATTTTTAATCATGGTAATTTATCAACTTATTGATTGATACTTAAAAGTGTATTTTTATCAAGGTTTTATATTATTATTTTGCACTTGAAGTATCAATAATTCCTTAACTAAAGCATGTTTTATAATAATATATCTAATAATATAAGATACCTTTAATTTATGGTAAATATTCATTTTAAATGTAGGTTTATCATATAAATGAAAGGATTAATTGATGAATTTAAGAACTAAAATTGAAAGGACAAAGAGATGGTCAAGTTTAGAAAAGAGATGCCAGTGTAGTCCAAATAGGAACACTGTTCAGTAATTTGATCATATCTAGAGTTATAGATCTCCAATTTAGGTTTACTTTATATGGATAGAAAGGTATGACATAGGCCTACAACTTTTATATGGAGCCCAAGATCTAAAAAGGTCATTTTCAAATTCCAATTGGAGCAATAACAAAGAATTCTGAATCTATCCTCCAACCCAAGCACTATTTAGTATTTTGGTCATATCTAGAGTTCTAGAAGTCAAATTAAGCTAAATGTTTTACATAAAAAAGTTGAGACAATTTTCTACAATTTTCATGTTTTCAAGTGATTCTAATTTTGACATTATCAATGATGTTTTCGACAGACAAAAGAAGATAAAGATTGTCACCAAGTCAACAGTTGACCATCTACTCATCAATTAGTCATCAAATCAATTGTTCTCAATTTTGACCTATAAAAGGAGGCATTTGCCATGCATTTAGGCATCTTGGTATCCAGATCAAGATCATGCTCTTGCTTTCTCTCTTTGTATTTTTTGTAATGTTTATGCTTTATTTTCACTAATATCAAGTTTATGTCTTTCATTTCCTTTCCTTTACTTAGCTAACTTTTATCTTATTTATGTTCTTATTTTGTTTATCTATTTTTCTTTCTTTCATTATGTCTAGCTAAGTTTATTATGTCAAGGTGAAAAGGTTACACTAATGGTGTAAGAATAAGTATAGTATAAACTTAATATGAACTTTAATGTTTGATACTTTATATTTGTTATCTTGTTCACTCTTTAATACTTTGCTTATTAAATAACTAATCTTAATTTATGTTGTATAACACTTGGTACAATAAATGCTTGCCACTTTTATAGCCCATACTGTATGGTATAACCGACACCTGAGCTGTAAAAGGAACTTGATTTGTTAACATAAGTTATAATCATGAATGTTTGATGAAATTTACAAGTATTCACATTAATTGAATAAGATGACTAATGTAATCATGTTAACAATCTATAATCTGATTGGAAACTCCTCTGTGTGTGGTTTACAATTGAATAATAAGAGTTTATACTATACTTGTTTGACATACCATTAGTAAATCCTCTAACCCTGACATTGTTTGTTATCATTATTTAATCCTTATGTTAATTTTTCATCGAAAAGTTTTCATCAACTTTTCTTCTTCTTCTTCTTCTTAATTATTATTATTATTATTATTATTACTAGTAGTAGTAGTAGTACTACTACTACTACTACTAGTATTATTAATATTAATATTATTATTATTATTACTATTGTTGTTGTTTATAATTTGTACAATTAACCTCCTTGTGGTTCGATCACAGTCTTGCCCAGTTATTTATTACATCAATCTTTTAGTCGTGTCAAGTTTTTGGCATCGTTGCTTGAGAGGTAAGTTTTGTAAAAATTACTTTTCTTGTATATAACTTTGTTTCTTTTCTCTTGTTTCTTTTTCTTTTATTTTATTTCTACACATGTATGAGAATGTGGTCACATACATCAAGTGGTAGAATTTATAGGGTATCTTCATCATTTTCAGAAAATATAGCCGAATGAAATAATCAATCACTTCATAATAAGGATAATGAGAATAACCATGTTAGAATACTTAAAGACCACATGAATCCCACAAGAACAAATGCACCATCATGCATAGTTTTTCCTCCCGATGCATCTCATTTTAATTTTAAATCAAACATTATTCAACTTTTACCTTCTTTTCATGGCTTAGAATTGGAAAATCCATACTTGCATTTAAAGGAATTTGAGGAGGTGTGCAACACATATAATAATTTAAATTGTAACATAAACACCATCAGATTAAAGCTTTTTCCTTTTCATTAAAAGATAAAGCTAAAACATGGCTACAAAATTTAAGACCAAGATCCATTCGTGCTTAGGATGAAATGCAACAACAATTTTTAAAGAAGTTTTTCCCATCTCATAAAAAAAAACTCTTTCAAAAGACAAATCACCACTTCACTCAAAAATCAGAAGAAACATTTTACCAATGTTGGGATAAGTATCGAGACTTGCTTAGTATTTGCCCTCATCATGGTTTTGAAATATGGAGATTGGTTTCACATTTCTATGAAGGGTTAACACCTAGAGATAGGTAAATGATTGAATTGATGTGCAATAAAACTTTTGAAGATAAAGACCCTTATGAAGCAATGGAGTACTTAGACTTGTTAGCTAAAAATGCTCAAAATTGAGACACCACGGGTACTTATGAGGCACCGAGTAAAACTCAACCTCATACATCTAATAGAGGTATGTATAACCTTAGGGAAGATCATGACCTTTAAGTTAAGTTTGCATCTTTAATTAGAAAAGTCGAGGCACTAGAATTGAAAAAGAGTGGTCAATTAAAATATATTGAAAACATTGTGTGTTAAATATGTGAAACAAATAAACACTTAACCAATAATTATCCAACCTTTCTTTCTTTTAAGGAATGTCTCTATGAACAAGCCTATGCTTTAAACAGTTTTCAAAAGGCTAACCACAACCCATACTCATAAAAATATAACCTTGGTTGGAGAAATCACCTAAATTTCAGTTGGAAGAGTGATAATAACAATGTACAAACTTCACAACCACCATTTCAAGCACACTATAATTTTTAAAATTCTCATAGATATGCACCTCCTTATGCTCCACCTCCTAGAATAAATCTTGAGGAAATATTGCATGCATTCATTGAAAAGCAAGAGATAATCAATACTCAACTTGCTCAAAACATGACAGATTTTAAAGATACTCTTGTAAAATTAACATTTGCTCTCAGTTTCCAAATGAAAGGTAAGTTCCAATCTCAACCATAACAAAATCTCAAAGGGCTATACAATATAAATGCAAATAGTTCCAGAAGCCAACATATGATCAAGTCAAATCAGTCACTACTCTTCGCAATGGTAAGGTTATTGAAAAACCCTCTCTTAAACCTTATTAGAAAGATGATAAGTCAATCTGTGAGGGTAAGGAAGGGTTTGAATCTGAAAATTACAAAGAAATGACTGATTCCCCGTCAGCACTTCCATTTCCTCATGCCATGACCAAATAAAGAAAAGTCAATTACAACTCTGAAATTTTTGAAACTTTCAAACAAGTAAGAATCAATATACCTTTGTTGTGATGACCGTAACTTATTCAAATATTATCTTGATCAAATATTTCAAAGATTCATTCCTGACAATGAGGTAAGTAGTAACTTTGTCATTCTAAAGCATGTGGAAGTTATTTCTCGTAAAAAAACAGCTGTAAAAATCTTTCAAAATGGATTTTATTGGCCCATGATGTTCAAGGACACGCATATGTTCTGCAAAACTTCTGAAAATTGTCAAAAAGTTGATACTAGTCAAAAAGTTTTGTTTTATAATTCTCAACTCTATGTATTTCCTAGAGAGCTAAGATCAAGATGAAACAATCCTTATGGGGCCTGTTATATTGAGAATTCAATGAATGACAATGTTTTTAAGAAAAATAGACATCGTTTGAAAGCTTACTTTGATAATTTTCCTAGTGAAATTGAATCAACTGGTTTGAATAATCTTATAGATAAAGGTTGATTATTTTATTTTTTTCACATTGTTTTTGTGTTTCTTTTTTAGTGATTTTTGCTAGTTTCTCTCACCCCGGTCAAATGGCGGATAACGGTACTCTATGACTTAAGTCGATTCTTTTAGTTTTCCATAATAATTGATATTTATGTATATATTTGTGCAATTCTTTGAATCTCTCTTCCAATTCTCATTTGAAAATGGACACTAATCTTAAAAAATTAAAAAAGAATTTTCCCGCTCTACAGTAGAATGCGATTACAAAAACTTACCATGCTAGATGTGCAAGATTAAGATTGTTAATGAATCATGGAATTCCTGAAGATATTCACTGGTTGATTGAAGTAAAGGTCTGATTATCAGGTGAGTCCTCTAACTCCTTCATTTCACACATGCTTGGAACAAGTAAAAGCACTTTTGCAAAGAAATGTCATGCAAAACGACTGAAAGTATATCATTGATGTGCTAAATGGACTTGTAATGCACAATATCATTCTTTAGGAATGATATCTACAAACTGTGAAGATAAAATACAATTCATTAAGGATGGCTTGAGTCAGGAGTCTTTAGATAATCTTCTATTGACTCTTAAGACGCATCCTAGTGAAGATGTACATCATGCAATTCATGATTTATGGCCACTATTTCATAAAGAACATGATCGACTTAGTTTTGGGAATATGACTAAAAAAGACCTTGTTTTCCAGTTTTTAAGAAAACTGGATGGGAAGCCTATCCCCGACCCATAGAGGGCATTTAAGTCGTTCTTGGATGTAAAACCAAGGGAAGATGTGAGCCACAATCACAACTACGTGTACATACACATGTTTTTTTCAAAAGTAAATAAATAAATAGAGAGAGAGAGAGACTCTAGATTGCCTACATATAAGTGGTATGATTGTCTTTCTAATTTCTCATCTATAAAACCCTCTCTTCCTTTCTTTCATTTCTACTCAATCCATACATTCAAGAAATACCGAAGTGTGTAGAAATGACAAGTTCCTCAGGTCATCATATAAGAAATACTTGTGTTTTTGGTAGATCTAGTCCTGGAAAAGAAAAGGAGTTTTTAGAATCAACAAATCATTTTGATCAAGTGCTAGCTGAGAGAAAGATTCATTTAGTGTATAGGAGAGGCAGTCTTGGGTTGATGGAAGGTGTGTCAAGAGCTGTATTTTTAGGAGGTAGTCAAGGTTTAGGGGTCATCCCCGAAGCTTTGGCATAAGGGGACATAATTAAAAAAATAATTGGAGAAAAATTACAGATCTCCACAATGTCTACTCGAATGAATGCAATGTTTAACCATATTGATGCCTTCATTGCCTTACCAGGTGGTCTAGGCACATTAGAAGAGATCTTTCATATTTTCTCTTGAGCTCAACTGCACATTCACCATAAACTCATAGGTTTGTTAATTATTAATGATTATTATGGTAAGTTGTTGTCATTTCTTTATCATGTTGTGAAACATGATTTTCTAACATCTTCTGCACGACAAATCATAATCTTTGCTGCTGCTACTGAATAATTGATTGACCAACTACAATATTTCATTCCTATAATTAATCCTTCCATGAGTCGCATAAATTGATCAACTAAAAAAAGCTGTAAAAAGCTTAGATTGGATTTAAACCTTCATTTGTGAATCTTTGTGTCTTTTGGTTTTATTATTGTGTGTTGTTGTTTCTTATATTTGTTTTAGTGGTTTTATTCATATAAAGATAACGAATATTGATTTCATGAATAAATATTTATAACTAAATTTAGATAAAGTTATTAATTATTATTAAATTAAGTAGGTAACATAGCTTATCAATTACATCTTTATATGACTCCGAGATTAGTCAGGTGACAACTTTTTGTCTAAACATATTATATATGTTTCACCTAACTATTGCCTCTGCTCTTATATGATTATAAGTAATTCATAAAAATCATATAAATTAGTTAAGTAGGAATTAATTTTATAACATTAAACATATTTGATTAACAATATCTTTGAGTAACTTAACAAGATATTCATGAATAAAACTATGGTTTTATATGTAAAATTAGAAGGCAACAAATCATGTTCTCAACATGTACTTAATATATTAATGAGAAATTTATTATTTTAATTAAGTCTATGTCATTAGTGATATGTCACACATAACAATTAAATATAAACATACACCTCTAACATGCTATTCTAATTAGATGATTATTGACATATTTAAACTAATTGTTTTAGGCTATTGAAGGGATTAGGTGGTAAAAACCTAGATAGCTATAAAAAAAATGTATTTGCCATTTGTGAGCACCATGGTTGTAGATTTTTTTATCATTTTTTTATTTGTCTTAGATTATAAAATAGATTTTTCTTTCTAAATTTCCACATTTATAAATTACATAATATTTACATAATTGTATGAGAAACCTTAACTTAAATTTAAAGGGAATTAGATGAGAAAATTATTTTTCAAAAAAATAATAGAAAAAAGGTAATTAAGACGCCTAGGCCCTACTTGATATTACAATCATTTAACTATAAAAACATAATTATACTGGTATTTAAATGTTTATAACCATTCATCATGCATAAGAAAATATTACTATGCATAATTAAATACATTGCATGCTTAAATTTTAATTATTTGCCTTAAGTGAAATTTTAAAATAATATTTCTAACACTTAGAAATATTAAATCAAATGCAATTTGACAGTTTCCTAATATAATAAATTTTATTTAATACAAATTATTTTTTAATTCAAAATTCTTATTAATATCCTATACTATTTTAAGATTAATTAAATAAAATATTTTGAATAAAAAAATCCTTTTATTTTAGAAAAAAATATTTTAATTAAATCCTAATCTAATTAAGATAAAAAACCAAATTCACAAATTAATTACTTTAATCTAATCCTAATCCAATTAGAAAAAATTATTTCTACAATTAATTTAATTTAGGTTTTAATTTTAAAACATAAAATCAACATTTTATATAACGAGCATAATCATAATTCTATCCTAAAATGCCTATACTAATAAAGAGTAAGTTCTAGGACTCATATGGTAATTTTACACACTAATTGTCTAAAAATGATTCTGACACCATTGTTGGGTTTCTCAAAACATATATATACTCATTGAAAATGGTAAATTTAATTATTATTTTTTTGAGAATCTCAAGGACATTACTAGAAAAATCTAGAGTTGTTTAGGGTTTATATGAAGATTACTTGAATATTAAATATTGTTTTGGCTTTGAATAATTGCTTGAAAATGGAGTTCTCACAAACTATAAGAAGTTCAAGTGTTTAACCTTTAACAGTGATTTATTTGAACTACCAATGAGAAATCTCTTAAATCCTTTTAGGAGAAAGGGATTGTTATGTCTTTGAATGTTAAATCTTTTCTTTTGTGTTTTTCATGTTTTATGTAACTTGCATAGTTTTTCTCTTCATTCAAGAGTACAAAAAATAAAAGGCAATGCATTCTATTTATAGATAAATCTGAAAACCTTATAAATGGTAAAATATCACTTTACTCCTACAATAATATTACATATATTATTTTAAGATAATTTTAGTAATTTATTAAATCAAATGCCTATTTAATTTTTCTAAGTCTAGAATTATAATTCTATGTATAAATTAATTTCCAATCTTCAATTTCTAAAACTTATTTACAATCAAATTACATTTGATTAATCATCTCATTTTAGTTTTTGACAAATGATTTTTATGTTTATAACTCATTAGATTCCTTAATAAGTTGGCTTGAATATAAATCACAATTATAAATAAATTAGGATTAAGTAAATTAAACAAATTAATTTATTGTCAATTAAACAATTAATTTATTTATATTTAAAAATCAATTACAATATTCAGTGACCTGTCATAATCCCTTAAATATTAAAAAAAATTATCATAAGTTGTTTAACTTAACTTTTAAATGACTAGTTTCTCAATGTAATAATTATCCCTTCATCAACAATATTCTAATTTAGACATTATAACGTGGATTACATCTACTATGTCAAATCATGTTTGTTTTTGAGACTATAGTCATTGATTTTTTTAATAAAATTTAAAATTCATTTCAAATCTCATTCCATATTGCGTAAAAATTTACAATCAATACTATTTGAAAACATAAGGAATATTTTCTCTAATTTATTTAGGGCAATGAATTCTTTATTAATTACTTCAATACATTTATGCAGTTCATGTTATACCCAATATATGTCTATTTCTTACCTTTGATTAAGACAACGTGTAATAGGATCAAAGCATAACATTTCTTATACAAGATGAGTTAGTGATTCTAATTTTAAGGATTACTTACAGAACTACCTTTCCATTGACATGTTTTTTCTATATGGAATTCTCATTCAGGTTAGTTAAGTATAAATGACATCTAACAAGTGCATATATATTAGTTTTAAATATCTCTAATACCTCAACTTATAAGTAGTTGCTTCATTTTATAAAGAAAAGAATATAATAAGTATTAATTTTAATAGCTCTAATTAATAGTTAGTCTTAATAGAGTATTGATCTAAAAATAATGCTTTAATATAACATAAATCTTATAATTATAATAACTTTATAGTTTTTTTGTAAAATATTTTTATCTCAGGAATTTTATCTTTATTTTAAATGTATTAATTAAATATTTAATGAATATTAAAAATAAATAAGTTCTTATTAATAATTTAAATATATTTTCATAAATAAAATAAAAATCACGTGTTACCAAATGATTAGTTAAATGGTATATATATTAACAAATTCATAATCACAAAAGAGAAGAAGAGAGATTCATTCAAATTTTATTTAACTATCCTTTTATTTATAAAAAAAAACCTATAATTGTAAAATACGTAAACTAACAAATTATAACGGTCGTATATCTGATATTATATAATAGATGAGGATAAATTATAAAGTACATAAATTAACTTCATCACTTAGTTCAAGTAACTAAGACTATGACACAGATACATTATTTTTTTTTAAAAAAAAAATACGAGTTAGCATGTTTGCTTGCTTCCTGATGACAAGGCATCAATCTTCTTGGAAGATGCAAGGAGACCTCCCAAGTGGGAGCCTTTACAGTACTAATCACGAGGAGATGATGTCAAGGAAGAGATGAACTAAGAATATTGGGTAGGTCAGATGGATTTCTAAGACAACGATTTCTGTATATGGCTTTGCAATGGATTTCATCGATCACAATTACGTTTCTTCCACCTTCTCTCAGTTTGATGCCTTTCTTTTTTCTTTTTTCTTTAGACTTCTGTTTTCATTCCAATTTTCTAATGAGTCCCTTTTCATTACATTGCTTATATTATTCCCCTAAGCGTGTTCGTACGAACACGTTTTGTGAACCCCAGAGGGATGTGTGACGTTCGACACATACAGTTCCAGTTCAGCATGGCCATGGCGGTGTTCATTGTGGTGACATTTTGAAAAAAAAAAAGTGCAGAGAAACTTCAATAACATGCTGGAAATTTCCGAAAGCTTTCAAAAATGGTACTTGCATTGAATGAGTACACGGACGGTAGCTGTAACAACACTGCTTGCTTTGGCTGGCAATAGTAAATGAGAACATATAAAAACAAATATTAATACTTTAAAGCCTTTAAATATTGTTATATATCAAGATTAGTTTCCACTTAATATTCTGCGTTGAATTTCTTTATGTAATTATACTCCTTCCCCCCCCTTCTCAGCCAATTGAATATGTTTTATGTTACATCAGTCACAAACAAGTTGATTGGCTTCAACTTACACTTATGTGTCAACAATCAATCCTCATCATCATCATCACACACACGTGTATGCATGCATGTGTAAATATACAAGTCGTGGGGAACATCATGGTAAGCTTTCAGTCAAAAAGCAAAGGACATTGACTAGTATTTCAGTAATTAGGAGCTTTAATTTGTTTTTCTAGGTAAGATAATGGTTATATTTATTGTTTTAAAACACATTCCGCCCGGTTCGTTGATTTACTTGGAACCTCACAAATTTAAGATTAAAATTGGGTTAGGTTGAAAAAAATAAAAAAAAAAATTTAATGTAACACGATTAACTTGACGATTAACCAGACAACTTAGTTAACCAGGTAACCTAGTTAACATAGCAAAACCCGGTCAAGAATCGATTACAAACCCATTAATCTTTTTTTTATTTTTTATTAAAATGATGTTATTTTAATTTAAAAAAATAAAATTTAACCTGACCAACCCGGTAACCCGGTCAAAACCTGAAGCTTGGGCCTTGAATCCGGTCAGGTCTTAAAACTATAATTAAATTAAAAAAAAATTAAAATCACTCTAAAATATTTTATCTAATATAAAATACTTCGTATTTATTTCTAATAATGTATGGTACCTATCATGTATATATGCTAAAAAAATTTCATAATAGTATATTTAGTTTAGTCATTAAAAGTGCAAGACTACTAACACACAAAAAAAACTATTTCTACATGTACTAAAAGAAATAAAAAATTAATTTATAAAAGGTATTCTATTTTTAAAAGAAATAATAAATAAATTTTTAAAATAAAAAAGAAATTCAATTCTATTATTTGGATTTAGAGAAATATATGAACTAAATAAAACTAAAAACAAAAAAAAAATATCAATCATTAATCGGACTATTCATAAATTGTTCACTTCAACTCAATCTATGGATTCTGAATTAAAGAATTAGGAATGAATCAAATCTCTCCAAATAAGGTTGAACCTATAACCAGTCAATTAACAACCGACTACTCTGCCATTACGCTATCGAGAAATAACAAGAGATTAGATCTTATAGAATATTAGTTCCCGTTTTCAACCCACAACCAATATGAGCTTGAAGTTGCCTCATTTCACAGGGAAGCTTAAAGTGGCTTTATTAATTACATTCCATCCATATCCTAATTCCATTCATTTAATATCCCCTTTATTTGAATCTAAAATTGTATTTTTTTTAATGATATAAAAAAATAAAAATGGATATCTAACAATCCAGTATTGATTCTTTTCAATAAAAAAAAAACTTTCTTCATCTCAATTATAAATATATATATAAGCTCTAGAACATAAATTATTACACGTATACCTCTAATAAGATATCTTATATATTTATAATTCCTATAGAAAAATCAATATTTTGCTAGAGCACATCATGCACCGTATAAAATAGACCTGCAATAAAAGAAAAGACATATATATAGATAGTTGTGTTTCTATCTGCGCGTATGCTTAATAAACCTTTCTTCTACGCTTTAACAAGCTCTATTAAAATTAAAAATTAGATAAAAAAAAATATCTCTTACATTCGGTGTGAATCCTTTTTAGAAAAAAAACTGAACAAGGAAATCCATGAAAAAAAAAAACCTAGTGATAAAAAAAACTTTAAACTGTTTCTAACTATTGGGTTTTTCCCTCATCGAAGAGATTAATCCCAAATTATTTATTTCACTTGTAGTGAAATATAAAACCTAATGATAATTAGGAAAAGAAGACTTATTGCGTTGATTCTATATAATAATTTTTGAATCAAATAAAATAATTTTTTTTATCTTATCTAATTTGTTGCAAAAAAAAAAGAAAAGAAATGGCCCATGACACAGGCCAGGACATGGAAATAAAAAAAGACATTTCGGATGAAATAAAAAATAAAAATAAAAATAAATAATAGATTAAAAAATAGAATTCTAATTTCTAATATTAAAATTAGAATATTCTATTAAAATTAGAATTTTAATAATTATAATAATTAATAGAATAATATATTATTAATATAATATTAATAATATAATATTATTTTAATAGTAATTAAATAGTAAATTACTATAATACTAAATAATGCTAATTAGAATACTAATATATTAAGAGTAATTTATAATAATATAGTAATATAAAGTAATAAAAAAGATAAAAAAATAGTAAAAAAAGGAACTTTTTTTCTTCAAGCCCTACTTGTTATGTATTGTTGTGTAATATAACATAAGAGTTATCATTTCTCAATTGGAATCGATAACTTAGTGGAATAAAGCACTGGATTGTTAATCTGTTGTACAAGTTATTAGTACCAAGAGTTTGAATCCCTCTCTTTCCTGTTTCGTTGATGACTTGGTTTTTTTTTCAAGTTTTTTTGTTTATTTATTTTCTAATAATTAAAGATTTAGAATAAATGAAATTCTAAAAACATTTAACAAAAATAAAAATCAAGGAAAAAGCCTCTCTTTTTTTTATTCTTCATGTCCAAGATTATGCCCTAGGTTATTAGATAAAAATCCAAAGATGAAAAGGGAATAATTTATCCTGGTAACAAAGTATAATCCTCACTTTTTGAATACGAATGTTGGACCTAAGAAGATGGCTATAGTTTTTTAGGTTTCGGCCCTTGTTAAAGCACAAAATATATTCCACCCATATTCATAAAAAAATATAAACTTGCTTACCTTTAATATGACTTCAAATGAAAAACCTAATTAGGATTAGGATTTACACTCCTGAAGCTAATTTTGAATTACAAGGAAAATAAAAAATATTTCATATTAAATGGAAGCCAAAATATAAAGACAAATCAGCATTGGCCTACATAACTTATCTATCCTTGATATAACATTCGAGGAAAAACCTTATTAGGATTTATATTTTTTTGTACTAATTTTAAGTTACTTAGGAGTTTCAAACAACATAAAATTAATGAAAAATTAGTATTAAGATACAAAGTCAACTCGCTTACTTTTAATATGATATCTAAAGAAAAACTTAATTATAATTTGTAATTCTTGGGTCAATTTTAAGTAATGAGAAAAAAAAAAGGCAAGTAATGGGAATGTTTCAATGAACTCTACTCACTTAGCATGCCGAAGACCCAGCTTTTCTTAACCTTTAAGATGTTTTAGTCACTCATGATCGATATGAATTACAAACTTCTTAGGTCATTAACATAACTAAAAAATTGATGTCTTCTTCTAAGTGCAGAAGTGTTGAAGTAATAAATAACCCAACAAGACCAGGATCGAACCATAAAGAAGTTAATTGTATAAATTATAGATAAGAATAATACAATAACAAAAACAATACTAACAATAACAACAACAATAATAAAAATAATAGTAGTAGTAGTAGTAGTAGTAGTAGTAGTAATAGTAATTATAATTATAAAGAAGAAGAAGAAAATGTTGATAAGAACTATGAGATGGAAGATCAATATAAGGATTAAAGAATGGTAATAATAAATTTTAAAGTTAGAGGATCTATTAATGGTATGTCAAACAAATATAGTATAAACTCTTATTATTTAATTGGAAACCACACACAAATGAGTTTCCAATCAGATTATAAATTGTTAACATGATTACATTAGTCATTTAACAAGCAAAGTATTAAAGAATAAACAAGATAACAAATACAAAACATGTTAATATCAAACATTAAAGTTCATATTAAGTTTACACTATATATATTCTTACACCATTAGTGTAACCTTTTCACCTTGACATAATAAACTTAACTAAATATAATGAAAGAAAGAAAAATTAATAAATACAATAAAAACATAAATAAGATAAAAGTTAACTAAGTAAAGGTAAGGAATTGAAAGGCATAAACAAGATGTTAATGAAAATAAAACTTAAGCATTACAAAAATACAAAGAGAGAAAGCAAAAGCATGATCTTGATCTGAGAACAAGATGCCTATATGCATGGCAAATGCCTCCTTTTATAGGCTAAAATTAGAAATTATTGATTTGATAACTAATTGATGAGTAGGTGACCAACTCTTAACTAGATGACAATCTTTATCTTTTATTGTTTGCCCAAAACATCATTGATAACGTCAAAATTGGAACCACTTAAAACATAAAAGTTGTAGAAAATTATCTCAGCTTTTCAGGAAGAAAATAATAGAGGTCATTTGGACTCTAGAACTCCAGATATAGGCCAAACATTGAACAATGCACGGGCTGGAGGATAGATTTGAACTTCTTTGTTGTTGCTACAATTTGAACTTGAAAATAGCCTTTTTAAATCTTGAGCTCCAAATGAAAGTTATAGGCCTATGTCTTACCTTTCCATCCATATAAAGTAGACCTAAATTCAAGATCTATGGCTCCAGATATGACCCAATTACCGAACAGTTTTCTAATTTGGACTGCACCAACATCTCTTTTCTAAGTTTAGTCATCTCTTTGTTCTTTCAATTTTAGTTCTTAAAATCATCAATCAGTCCTTTTATTTATGTGATAGGCTTGCATTTAAAATAAATATTTACCATAAATTAAATTTTTCTTATGTTATTAGATATGTTATTATAAAACATGCTTTAGTTAATGAGTTATTGATACTTCGAGTGCAAAATCATGATATAAAACCTTGATAAAAATACATTTTTAAGTACTAATTAGAGACCACATGAATCCCACAAGAAAAAGTGCATCATGATGCATAGTTTTTTCCCTTGATGCATCTCATTTTAATTTTAAGTCAGACATTATTCAACTTTTACCTTCTTTTCATGCCTTAGATTTAGAAAATTCATACTTGCATTTAAGGGAATTTAAGAAGGTCTGTAACACCTATAATGAGTCAAATGATATAATGAACACCATCAGATTAAAACTTTTTTCTTTTTCATTAAAAGATAAAGCTAAAACACTGTTACAAAATTTGAGACTTAGATCCATTCGTGCTTGGGATGAAATGCAACATCACTTTTAAAAGAAGTTTTTTCCTTCTCACAGAGCAAGCTCTTTCAAAAGACAAATCACTACTTTCATTTAAAAATTATGAGAAACATTTTACCAATGTTGCGATAATTATTGAGACTTGCTTAATACTTGTCCTTGTTGTAGTTTTGAAACATGGAGATTGATTTCACATTTTTATAAAGGGTTAATACCTAGAGATAGGCAAATAGTTGAATTGATGTGCAGTGGAAATTTTGAAAATAAAGACTCTAATGAAGCAATGGAGTACTTAGACTTGTTAGCTAAAAATGCTCAAAATTAGAACACCGCTGGTACCTATGAGACACCAAGTAAAACTCAGTCTCATACATTTAATAGAGGTATATACAACCTTAGAAAAGATCATGACCTCCAAGCCAAGTTTTCATTTTTAGTTAAAAAATCAAGCCACTAGGAGTGAAAAAGATTGGTCAATTAAAATCTATTCAAAATATTATATGTCAAATATATGAAACCAATAAACACTCAACCAATGATTGTCCAACTTTTTCTTCTTTTAAAGAATGTCTCTATGAACAAACTCATGATTTAAACAGTTTTTAAAGGCTTAATCATAACTCATACTCGCAAACATACAACCCTGGTTAGAGAAATCAACCAAATTTCAATTGAAAGAGTGATAACAACAATGCACAAATTTCACAACCACCATTTTAAACACATTATAATTTTTAAAATTCTCATGGATATACATCTTCTTATGCTCCCCCTCTAAGAAGAAATCTTAAAGAAACATTGTATGCATTCATTAAAAAGCAAGAGACAATTAATACTCAACTTGCTCAAAACATGACAGATTTTAAAGATACTGTTGCAAAATTGACATCTGCTCTCAGTTTTTAAGAAAAAGGTAAGTTTCCCTCTCAACCACAATAAAATCTTAAAGGGCAATGCAATGCAAATGCAAGTAGTTCTAGAAGCCAACATATGGATCATATCAAATCAGTCACTACTCTTCGCAGTGATAAGGTTACTTAAAAACCCACTCTTAAACTTTATGAGAAAGATGATGACTCAATCTTTGAGGGTAAGGAGGGGGTTAAATCTGAAAATTGTAAAGAAAAGACTGATTTCCTTTCAGCACTTCCATTTTCTCATGTAATAACCAAACAAAAGAAAGTCAATCATAATTTTAAAATCTTTAAAACTTTTAAAAAGAAAGAAATTGAGGATGAAAAAGGCTTCGAAAATGTTGTCGCAAATCATTTGTCAAAATTGATAATAGATTCAACATCCAACATCACACCAATCGATTAATACTTTCCTGACAAATCCTTACTTTCTCTTAGTTCATTGTCTTTGTTTGCTAAAAGTATCAATTTTCTTGCTTCATGATTTTTTCTAACTTATTTAGATAATCACGACAAAAGAAAGTTTTTGAGCGATATGCAAAACATTTATTAGGATGACCCTTACTAATTCAAATGTTATCCTGATTAAATATTTTAAAGATTTATTCCCTACAATGAGGTAACTAGTGTCATTAGACTTTGTTATTCTGAAGCATGTGGGAGTTATTTCTCATTAAAAAAGACAACTATAAAAATCTTTCAAAATGAATTTTATTGGCTCACTATGTTTAAAAACTCACATGCATTCTATAAAACCTGTGAAAATTATCAAAATATAATATTTACTTCAAAACATATAGAGTACTTATATAATCTTCTATTGACTCTTAAGTTTCTTTATAATGGAGATATGTGTTATGCATTTTATGACTTATGACCCTATTTTTATAAGGAATCTTTAGATAATCATTTGTTGACTTTTGAGACATATCCTAGTAGAGATGTACATTGTGCATTTTATAATTTATAACCTCATTTTCATGAAGAATATGATCGACTTAATCTTAAGAATCTGACTAAAAAAAACCTTATTTGCCAGTTTTTTAAAAACCTAGATGGGAAGTCTATCCCTAACCCATAGAGGGCGTTTAAACCTTTCTTAGATGTAAAATCAAGGAAAGATGTGAGCCACAGTCACAACTATAATTTGAGTCTTAGTTTGTAAAAAGTTGTGTCTTTAGGTTTTATTAATAGCATAATATTTGTGTTTTGTTAATTTTTATATTTATTCAGCGTGTTTCAGGTTTGTTATTGTTTATTATTTTAGTTGATGTCTTCTATACTCTATCTTTCTACTTTAGAACATTGAGAATAATGTCGTTTTGGTTGGGGGAGAAGAGTAGTAGTTGACAAAAAAAAATTAACTAATTGTATTTTTTATTTCATAAACAATGTGCAAAATTATTATCATTAGAATGACAAATTAAAGGAGCTCTTTTGTTAAAGTGACTCTTGAGACGTATCTTAGTAACCATTCTTAACAAGGTCTATCATAATACTTCTTTAAATATTCAGGTTTATAAACTCTTGCATTGTTATTACTTAATTCTGTTCATATGCTCATTTAACATGTATTCTTAAACTTTAATTTTCATACACATACTTTAACAAATAATTGTGGGTTACACATTAGATTATTATATTATTTATGTTCTTTTGTTAAAGATAACAACGAAGAAAAGAAGATGGTATATAATTTGAAAAAAAAAACATTAAAAAAAAGCAAAAAAAATAATGATAATAAAGATGTAGATAAGTTTGGTTTCGTAGCCTCCCTAACCTAAGCAATTAAGCCTAAAGGGGTGTTTTAACACTTAATACCCTAAAGTCAACTGACTTAGGAGTTATTGACCTAACGCTTGTTATATGAGTTGAGGAGAAAAGCTTAAGGAAATCAAACATTGCACTATCTATGTATTAGTATCAATAACCTAAGTCACTAAGCTCGTAAGGGTGACTCAACACCTAATGTCCTAAAACCAACTAGTCTGGAAGTCATTAGCCGAAAGCTCATTACATGGGTTAAAGATGCATTATGTTTTAAGTTATATATATGTATATTAAAAAAATAAGAAAAAAATAATAATTCCAACCCAAGAAAGTTAACCTTAAATATTAAAATAAAAATTTTATTTTCTTCCAAGTCCTATAACTACATGTTGATATATTGAACACAAAACAAAAGTTTATTAATATTTTGTTTAAGAGATATTAAGCAGATATATAAATTTAATGAGAGTTTATTTATCTGGATAGATTAATGAAAGTTGAATGATGAATACCTTGCTTTATGGAATTTGCAAATTATTTTTTTATTTTAACATCTTGATTATTAGGGACTAGTAATAAGTTGGTTAGGGGTTGTGATTAGTACTTAAAAGTATATTTTTATTAAGGTTTTATATCATCATTTTGCACTTAAAATATCAATAACTCCTTAACTAGAGCATGTTTTATAATAACATTTCTAATAATATAAGATACCTTTAATTTATAGTAAATATTCATTTTAAATACAGGTCTATCATATAAATAAAAGGATTGATTGATGAGTTTAAGAACTAAAATTGAAAGGACAAAGAGATGGTCAAACTTGAAAAAAAGATGTTGGAGCAGTCCAAACTGCAACACTATTCAGTAATTGGGTCTTATCTGAAGTTGTAGATCTCAGATTTAGGTCTACTTTATATGGATGGAAAGGTACATAGACATATAACTTTCATACAAGCCCAAAATTTAAAAAGGCCATTTTCTAGTCCAAATTTTAGCAACAACAAAAAAAAGTCTGAATCTGTCATGCGACCCGAACACTATTTAGTTTTTAGTCCATATCTGGAGTTCTACAAGTCCAAATGACTCAATTTGTTTTTCATAAAAAACTGAGATAATTTTCTAGAACTTTCATATTAAGTGGTTCCAATTCTGACATTTTCAATGATGTTTTGGGTAGATAAGAAAAGATAAAGATTGTCACCAAGTCAAGAGTTGGCCACCCATTTATCAATTAGTCATCAAATCAATAGTTCCTAATTTTGGCCTATAAAAGGAGGCATTTGCTATGCATTTAGGCATCTTGGTTTCCAAATCAAGATCATGCTTTTGCTTTCTCTCTTTGTATTTTTGTAGTGCTTAAGTTTTGCTTTCATTATACCTTTCAATTCCTTTTCTTTATTTAGTTAACTTTTATCTTGTTTAACTAATGGTGTAAGAATAAGTATAGTGTAAACTCAATATGGACTTTAATGTTTGATACTAATATGTTTTGTATTTGTTATCTTGTTCACTTTTTAATAGTTTGCTTGTTAAATGACTAATCTAGATTTGTATTGTATAATACTTTGTACAACAAATACTTGGCACTTTCATAACCCATACTATATGGTATAACCGACACCTGAGCTGTGAAAGGAACTTGATTTGTTGTTAACATAAGTTATAATCATGAATTTCTAACAATATTTATAAGTATTAATATTAATCAAATAAAATAACTAATATAATGATGTTAAAAATTTATAATCTGATTGGAATCTCTTTTGTGTGTGGTTTCCAATTGAAAAATAAGAGTTTATACTATACTTGTTTGAAATACCATTAGTGGATCCTCTAATCTTGACATTTATTGTTATCATTGTTTAATCCTTATATTGATCTTCCATCTCAAAGTTCTTATCAACTTCTTCTTCTTCTATTACTACTACTACTGCTACGATTATTATTATTACTATTACTATTATTATTATTATTATTCTTGTTGTTGTTGTTATTTTTATATTGCTATTAATTATACTTGTTTGAAATACCATTAGTGGATCCTCTAATCTTGACATTTATTGTTATCATTGTTTAATCCTTATATTGATCTTCCATCTCAAAGTTCTTATCAACTTCTTCTTCTTCTATTACTACTACTACTACTACGATTATTATTATTACTATTACTATTATTATTATTATTATTCTTGTTGTTGTTGTTATTTTTATATTGCTATTAATTATAATTTATGCAATTAACCTCCTTGTGTTTCAACCCTGATTTTCCTGATTATTTATTATTTCAACACTCCTGCACTTGGAAGAAGACATCAATATTTTATTTGTGTCAATATCCATGTTTGATGTTGGGAGGAAATCAGGGACAAAAAGTTATATGGCGTGAAATTGGTTAAGATCACTATAGAGAAAACAAGAACCATTAAGGATCGAATAAAAGTCACACAAAACAGGAAAAAAATATATATAAATGTGAGGAGAAGACCCCTTAAGTTCAATTTAGGGGATCGGGTATTCCTTAAAATAGCCTTGTGAAGAACATGTTAAGGTTTGGATTGAAATGAAAGCTAGCTACATGTTTCATAAGGCCCTTTAAAAGTTTACAGTGAATTGGACCAGTAGTTTATAAAGTATACTTCCCCCCCCCCATTATTAGTCAAAGTGCATGATGTGTTCCATGTCCCTTTACTATAAAAGGCTAATGTGGATCCTACTCGAGATCTATCCCAAGTTCCATCTTAAGTTCTAGTAGAAGTCAAGGAAGACTTAACACTTGAAGTGAACCCATGAAAATTCTAGATCGGGGAGTGAAAAAACTATGAAATAAAAGCATTCCCATTGCCAGAATCTTATAGCGAAGCGCCTTAATATGAGAATAAATTGGGGGAGAAATTTGAAATGAACAAGAATTACCCCAAACTATTTGAACAATTAGGTATGGAATGCAAAACCTTTTTAATTTTGAGGATGAAATTTATATTAAAAGGAGAGAATTTAAAACCCGACAAAAACTTAAGTAAAAGGGCCAGCTTATGCTAAACAAAAATTTAGAGAAGTAACCAGCCTACTCTAAAGAAGAGTTAAGAGAGAGGAAACTAGTTTTAAAGTAACCAAAAGAGGAATAAAAATAATGTAAACTAGTCTTCAAACACCTCTATCATTTATAAGGGATATAAATATAAGAGGGAGAAAAAGAGATGACTCTTCCACTCCCCTAAAAACCGGTCAATAGCCTTAGTTATAGCAACCTCCCTTCCCTAGAACAAGACCTAACCAAACCAGTTTGCATGCCACTTCTTTTGATAGTTTGAGTGAATGGAGAGTTAGAAAAGGTAGAAAAAAAAGCCTAAGGCTGGCTATAAACAGACAACAGAATAAAAAAAAAGAACAAAATCGAGAGAAGAAAGGAAGAAGAAAATGAGATAAGGAAGGAAGGAAAATCTACAAAAACCTTTCTTAAAGCTAGTTGAAATCATAAGGTATAAACATCATCACTTCTTTACCTGTCATGAAACTTAAGGACTAAAAGGAAGAAAATAACCCTAAGGAAATGGCTTACGATTCCTATACCTATGATTAAGGAGAACTAGATTAAAAAGATGGATGAAAATAAGGTTGAATAAGAGGACCTAACTCTAAAACATTTAAGGAAATGAATAATTTTAAATACGCAAACCTAGAAGAAGGATTGGCTATAGAGAAGGCCAGACAGAATACAAATTAATATGATGAAATGTATAGATTGTGACCTTGTTAGAGTCTTAGATAATGCTAGAACTAAAACAAAATATATTTTTGTATTGATGACATGATTTTTGCATATATGATTGAAGAAATTGTATGAAAAAATGTTGGATGATTTTATGAGCAAAATTGTCTTGTCATTAAACCTTAGAAGCGTGTTGGAGCTGAAATGAGAATGATGCCATATGCATTAAGAACTAAATGGATGGATATGCATTAAGAAATGCTATTGTGGATATACTTGTGATAAAATATGGTGAATTTCATGTACTTTTTAAGGAGTAAAAGGTGGTAATGCTTCAGTCTAAGGGAGAATCATAAAGAAACCTTACATAATGAACATCATTAGAATAACATAAAATACTATGAAAATAGAATTTTTAGGTGTTGTTCAATTGCTATAAATTGTATTGTTGAATTTGGATATTTCAATTGAGAACTTGAAGTAGATGATTGTTGACAAAGGTTATGTCACAGCCTTGGAATGATAGTTAAAGAGGAACTTGGAATAATATACATGTTGGATTTTAGTGTATTCCAAGGTCGTGATTTCTGGATCGACAAAAATATAGATTTCACTAATGATTTTTGGGTTGACAATGATGTAGCTTTAATCATTGATTTCCAAAACCAACAATGGATGATTTGCGCTGATTATTTTATACGCCAGTCGTAGAATTGATTATGTTAATGATTTCTAGGTCAACAGCAACATACTTTCTGTAAATGATTCCTAAATAAACTTTAAATAAGAGCGCTAAAAATTTTAGGCATTAGCAGTAGGATTGGTTTACATTGATGATTTTGTGTCTCTAATGAACTAGTTTTTGCTTACGATTATAAGCTACCAAAAAATCTATTCTTGTTGTCATCGATCTGATCTAATTCACTATAAAACTCAACAATTAAAAACTAAAAATCCATAAGCTGCCCACTTTTAAAATAAAAAGAAGTGTCATGATATGATGATGTTCATTATTTGATTATATGATATATAGAATGCTTGAATATAAATGTGTGTATTCTTGGGATATATATGGTGGTGGTTAGGTGACTGCTAAGTGCAAATATATTGATTATGGTTATTTGATATGTCAGGTGGTACAACCAGAATTGGACCTTCAACTAAACAATGACATTAACAAGTAAGTGGTTTCCACCTTTTTCCCGTTTGATGTTAATTTTCTAAAATAGTTTTATTATGAAAGATTTATTATTATGCTGTGATGAATATGAAACCATCTTTGAAAAGTTTGATCGAATTGACAAATAGCTTTGACTACTAGTATCCTATAAGGATGATTGCGTTGTATTAATGATTAACTTTGGCTAATGACCTCTTAACTAGATAGTCAGGTTGAACTATTTAGTAGCTTCAGCTAATGATATCCTAGAATGATGGATGGGTTATATTGATGATCAGCTTCAACTAATGGCATCCTAAGTGAATAATCGGATTGAATTGTATTTTTTATATGTTATAAGGTTAAGGCAAAAAAAAAAATTGTCTTCCTGGTGTTTCTCCATATTTTTAGTAAAATCTTCTCATAAAAGTATTTAAATAATGTTTTCAGCAATGTCAATAAATGGTATTCAAATGGTTTTTTTATCCATGTCTGCATTTTGTATAGATGGTATTATATCAGCAGAAGTGTCCCTACCCATGGTAAACTAATAATGGCATCCTATACAGATGGTTGGGTTGTATTGACAATTAGCTTCAACTAATGACATCCTAGAAGGATGGTTGGGTTGTGTTTGATGATTAGTTTTGGCTAAGTGCATTTGAGATGGATGTTTGGGTTAAGATCAATGATTAGTTATAGTAATTGCATTTAAGATGGTGGTCCGAGTCTGAATTTTATAATTAGCTTTGATAGTTAGTGAAATAATAATTGTATTATAAATGTAAGAAGTAATGAAAGGATTGTATTTTTTTAGGCTATGAATGATAAATATTATTAATATCCCTTTGATTATCTGTTATTAAGTTTCAATTATTTATAATTTTATCTTTATCTTTGTACTATAATAGGGATGTCACACTAACAAGATGCATAAGGAACCCCGTTCTATAAGTCTATATATTTTAAAAAGAACTATTTACTCACATGCCTTAGATGTTATGTATTTGGTAGTAATGAATGTATTATTTGAATAGTTATCATTAGGCACTTTTATATAAACTCATAATAGTAACAAACTAGCTTAGCGGTGTGAACTTTTACTTATGTTTATATGATGAAATGTAAACTTATGTATATGTAAATGTGATGGTATGTGGTATGTGTATTAAGTACCTTTATATATGGAAATATCGAATTACACAATCGTATGACTATTGTGTCATGCTAATGAATGAAATATATATACTAATCCTCGGGATGCTACTGTGAAAAGCATCGAGAATATAATGGCTTACAAAAAACAATTATCATCAATTTTGGATTTTAAAAAATTAGCTCATTACAATCATGCTAATGTTATGACCTATCAACCTCGAGTTAGAATCTCATTTTTCATCTAGTTTGAATTAGCGAGGTTAAGGTGTTTGTATTGGTTCATAAAGGATGAGAATAATTTGTCCTAGTTTAACTAGGTGTTGGTATGGTTCCTTTAAAGGCATAAAAAGAGATGGTAGAGGTTATTCTTATTGATTTGTATATTAAGTATATTGGTTTTAGTAATAAGATTGAGCGTTTTAGTAATAGGGATTTTATTAGGTGTTTTGTGATTTCTATTATAAGAATTGTAGAGTTTATGAAAACATAGCAAACACAGTTACAACTAGATGTTTAATGGTATAGGGGAGGATGGGTTATATGGTGGAGTGGTATTAGTTATGTTCTCTTGAGAGTAAAAAAGTATATCATGGTTGTTGTTGTAATTTCTTAGTCAATAAATGTAATCATCCATATAATGCATTTTGCATCATTTGTGTTGCAGTAGTTTCCTCCTTTCTTGGATTTAGTCATCTCGCTTACCCTCCTAGCCTTAATATTCTTATCTACTTATTCAAACATTATTATAATGTCTATAAAACTAGCAGACTCATTTCCTAATAAATACTCTTAGAATGTGCTCTTAAGGGTATTAATGAAAAGAGTGATCAACCTTTTACCTATAAGAAGAGGCTATATCTGAGATGCAAGTTCTTGCTAATATTAGGCATACTTTTTTATTGACACTTTGATCTTTTTATCCATTATTTGTAAACTCCTTTAGTTAGGTGCTATTTTCGTATTGAATTTATGTTGGCACATAAATGCATCAACTAGATACTTTCATTTCTTAATATTGTTTTTATTTAAACTAGTGTAGTAAGAGATAGTCATGCCACTCAAACTTTCATAAAAGAAATACATAAGTAGTTTATCATCCTTGATCATCGTTTTCTATTTGCCACAGTAAATCCTCATGTAAGTCCTAAGGCCATTTAACATTGGTGTACTCGGTGAATTTAGGCACCTTAAACTTCCATAAAACAACTATATTTGGCATCATGTGTATTGTAAAAGCCTTTGTAGAGTCATACAGTCCAAGCCCTCAATTGCTCTCAAGTTTTTTTATTTAGTAAAAAACCTTTTACCTCTATTTCTTTCTAAAGCTTTTCATTCATAACATTTTTTTTAGTAAGCTCTAGAGTTAGAGAGGATCTTATTTGATATAAGATGATAGCACTAATAAAGAATGATGAGCTTTTAGTTACCCGTAAGAACTTTGACCAGTGTAAACTAAGGCTTCTTGTTGAGTAATCTTTATAGAGAGATTTTGATTTCTGGACCATTCTTTTTATTAGAGGTCTCTTATCCCACAAAGTTTTAGCTTTCATTTCTTCCGAAGGATTTTCATTCATAACATCCTTTTTAGTAGGCTCTAGAGTTACAGTAAATCTTGATTATTAGAAAAAAGGTAGCATTAATAGAGGACGAGAAGCTTTTAAGAACTAGATATTAGGTGTCACCCCTAAAAACCTTTAATTAGTGTAAATTAAGGCTTTTTTATTATGGGTAGCATTAATAGAGGATAATAAGCCTTTCAAATATAGGTGAAAACCAAGTGGTATGTCTTGTGTTCTATGAGTCATAAAAATGTGTTATGGAGTATGTATTTTTAGAGCATTCTCTTTGTTAGAGGATCCTTCTTCAAATAACCTAGTCTAAAGGGCTTGTTTAAGCAAACTATTAAGTTTGCTATCTCGTTTATCATTAATTTCATATCCCTCT
This sequence comes from Populus ilicifolia, assembly GCA_015708895.1. Lineage (NCBI taxonomy): Eukaryota > Viridiplantae > Streptophyta > Magnoliopsida > Malpighiales > Salicaceae > Populus > Populus ilicifolia. Next base: position 431,317 of record SRLM01000176.1, read on the forward strand.
AATGGATTTTCTCCAAGAGAGCTTTTTCTATGACATGATTAAAAGATTGATGTCTTTTCCCAAGTGCATGAGTGTCGAAGAAATAAATAACCCGGCAAGACCGGGGTCGAATCACAGGAAGGTTAATTATATAAGTTATAAACAACAACAATAATAACAATAACAATAAAGAAGTTAATAAGAACTTTGAGATGAAAGATCAATGTGAGGATCAAACAATGATAAAAACAAATGTCAAGGTTAGAGGATCTAGTAATGGTATTTCAAATAATTATATAAGTTATAAACAACAACAACAATAACAACAATAACAATAACAATAACAATAAAGAAGTTAATAAGAACTTTGAGATGAAAGATCAATGTGAGGATTAAACAATGATAAAAACAAGTGTCAAGGTTAGAGGATCTAGTAATGGTATTTCAAATAAGTTAATGAGAATTCTTATTATTACTCAATTGAAAACCATACATAAAGAAAGTTTCAATCAAATTATAAATTGTTAACATCATTATATTAGTTATCTTATTTGAATAATGCTAATACTTGTAAATATTATCAGGCATTCATGATTATAACTTATGTTAACAACAAATTAAGTTCCTTTTATAGTATAAGTGTCAATTACACCATACAATTAGGCTATGAAAGTACCAAGTATTTGTTATATCAAGTGTTATATAAAATAAATCTAAATTAACTATTTAACAAGCAAAGTAGTAAAAGTGAATAAGATAACAAATATAAAACATGTTAGTATCTAACATTAAAGTTCATGTTGAGTTTATATTATACTTATTCTTATACCATTGGTATAAGCTTTTCACCTTGATATAATAGACTTAGGTGAAATAATGAATGAAAGAAACATAAATAAAAAAGATAAGAACATAAATAAGATTAAAGTTAACTAAATAAAAAAAGAGAAATGAAATGTATAAACAAGATATTAATGAAAGCAAAACTTAAGCATTATAAAAATACAAAGAGAGAAAGCAAGAGCATGATCTTAATCTGAAAACTAAGATACCTAAATGCATGACAAATATCTCCTTTTATAGAAGCCAAAATTTAAAACTATTGATTTGATGACTGATTGTTAAGTGGGGGATCACATCTTAACTTGGTGACAATCCTTATCTCCTTGTTTAAACAAAACATCATTGATAACGTCAGAATTTGAATCAACCTTAATGGAAAGTTCTAGGAAATTATCTCAGGCTTTTAAGAAAAAAAGATCATTTAGACTTCTAGAACTTGAGATATAGGTTGAATACTGAACAGTGTCTAGGCTGTAGGACAGATTTGGACTTCTATGTTGTTGCTAAGATTTGGACTTCTAAATAGCAAAATTGAGTCTTGTCTTTCCATGAAAGTTTTAGGCTTATATCTTAACTTTTTATTTATATAAATCAGACCTAAATCCAAGTTTTACAGCTTTAATTATGATCTTAACTTCTATGTTATTGCTAAGACTTGGACTTTCAAACAGCTGAATTGAGTTTTGTCTTTCCATGAAAGTTTTAGGCCTATATCTTAACTTTTCATCTATATAAATCAAAATTAAACCAGCATCTTTTTTCTAATCTTTACCCTCTATTTGTTCTTTTAATTTTAGTACTTCAACTCATCAATCAATCCTTTCATTTATATGATAGACCTATATTTAAGATGAATATTTATCATAAATTAAAGGTATCTTATGATATCAGACTTGTTATTATAAAACATACTTGAATTAAGGAGTTATTGATACTTCAAGTGCAAAATAATAATATAAAACCTTGACAAAATTATAATTTTAACTACTAATCACCTACATTTTCCATTTATGTTCTAAGTCTAGTATTATAGGTGCACAAGGTGAGTTTAGCCTTCTATGGACAAGCTTTATTTTTATTGACAACAATTAAATAAATAAAAATATAAACATGTATGTTAACATAAAAAGACTCAGTTGGATTGAATATGGGGTAGTCTTTTATAAAGCGTGATAAGATAACTTTGAATATTTGATGATAATCAAGAGCTAATAACCTAATTGGCATTTTAAATCAAGATATTTTGCAATTCTTCTATTAAAGAGGATATTGTCCAATTTTTTTGTTACTTGTATTGAAACTAACATTTAAATCTAAACACTTTTTTGTAGATCCGAATAGTATTAAACTGGATAGTATTAAACCTTTAATGTAGAACGATCCATCCATTTTGAGTGTTATAACCTATTTTTACCCTTGAGTTATTTTCAAGAATAACAAAAAATACTTTTAAAAATATCTAAAAACAAGAAAACCCAAAAAAAAACAATTGATATCAAACATGATTTTTAAAAGGTGCAACTAAATTGATATCAATTTTAATTGGAAGAATTGAAAGACCAAGAATCAAAATTATCAATTTAGAATGAATTGCAAGGTCCAATTAATTCAATCACGGCCTTAATTGAATAAAAAAATATGTACAACTAAATTATTATTTTTTTTCAACTAAAAGGATTTTAAAATCCAATGACTTTTTGAAAAGCAAGGAAGTTAAAAGCAATCTTTAAAATAAAATTAAGAATCTAATTTGAATGTTTTCTTTGTTTGGCATTAATTTTAGCTTGTTTAAAAAAAAATTAAACTATGAGGGTATTAAATTTAAAAATGCATTGTTATTCAAGGACTTTTAAAACGTGTCCATGCCAAGCAATACTCTTTCGAGGCCAAGTATATAAACATCTCTTTGATTTTTTATCTTCTTCCATAAACCATTTATAACCCTAACAACTAGATATTTAACACCCTAGTTGCATTGTCTCCTGGTTTCATTTAATCGATCCTACCCCATCATTTCATGTGTTTCATTTCATGTTTTTTATCATTTCATCATTACCCTTCACATTGCATTATGTTGTTTTTCTTTATGTATGAACATTGATATAGTGAATAATATGTATTGACATGGTCTTTTCATTCTAAATGATAGAAAATCAATGTTCATTCATATATTTGTATCAATTTTTATAACTTGTTTATAAAACCCAGTAAGAGTTCAACTCATATTAAAAGATTTATTAGGCTAAAAATCAAAAGCTTTAAACAAACTCATCCTTGTTTTCTTACAAATCACGTCAAAAATATCTTATTATTCACATTTAGTAATTGTAAAAAATAGACTCATCATGGTTCATTACCTTAGATATCAAGAGGATTAACTCATTCTTTTGAATTTTAAATGAAAAATAAATTTTAGAAATATTCAAGTCTTAATATTCACCAAAACAATTGAGAGTATTGGTCTTTTTATTATTATTACACGTATGCATAGGCACAAGGTTGTTCACTTATTGTGAATGTACATACATAAGTCATAGCACTAGTGTATGCAAACACTGATAACGGTTAACCAGTAAAAACTTGAATCTTAAAAAGGTAATTGTTAAGTAAATAAACCCTAAAAAGTGCCATTTGTCAAAACTTTATCCATAAAGGACTTTCATGTCACTAGATTTTATTCCGAGTAAATGAAGTCATGATGGTCATTACTTGGGTAGGATTAGAGCATATAATTTTTATTCATTTAGTAAATATTATGAGAGAATCTTAGGCACCATAGGATGAATAAACCATAACAAAAAATTATCCATTGATCCTTCTTATAATCTTAATTGGGTTCAATGAACCCAATATAGACCCATTGATTATTCATTGGCATGACTTGATAAACTTTTGGCCATGAGTCATGATCAAATGATACGAACCTCTTAATCACATGGTCAAGCAAACCCTATTGAAGTTGAAATAAAACTTATAAAGCTAAAAAATCAAATTTAAAAGAACTCTAAACTAGAGGTAACCATATACCTAAGAACCCAAAGTATTAGAATAAATTTGGACCCAGAGATAACCATATACCTAAGAACCTGATATATATGAATGATGTTATAAAGTCAGTTAATCTTTGATACGTTGGTGTACAATTTTATTTTATTTTTTTGCAAAGAAAGATTGTTTGTAACCTATAAAACAAAGAAAAAAATTATTTATTCTAATCATCATAGTTGCCTGCAGCCATAAAAGAAATATATAGTCCATTATCCCCTCTAAATAACCCTATCAAACCCTTTTTAGGTTGTAAGAAAATTGGTCATATCTAGTAATTAACTAACATAAATCTAGTACCGAAAGAAACCCTAAAATAAAATATAACGAGTCAAAACAAACCCAATTTAGAATAAAGTTCAAACTAATAATATTCAACACTAAAATAAATAGATAAAAAAACACACTATGAAACAAATTCCTCTTCTTTGAAACCCTTATGCATAGCCGAAAATTCCCTTTTGCTTTCTTAGAGTCTTTTCTTAAACTTCATGCATCAAATTAGCTAGGAAAATTTGTTGCTAATTTTTAAAATTTTCTCCAAATTAGCTAGGAAAATTTGTTGCTAATTTTTAAAATTTTCTCCCTTAAAGCCTCCCCTCTTCTTGATATTCTAATAAATCCTATAAAATAAGAAAAAAAATCCTAAGCCTCCTTGCCATAATATACATTCCATAATGAATATGAAATCATTGTAAACTATAAATAATAGTTGTTATCATAAATGTCTCCTTATTTGATATAAATCCTTGTAGAATAAGTAAATCAATAGTTGTCACATATGTTTCCAAGAGCATTACGGAGTTCTTTTGTTGACTAGAATCTATAATACACAAGAAAACAATCTTTCTTCACTTTTCACACATTCTTGAGAGATTTTCATTCATGTCTTTAAAATATTATTATTTCTTGTATGGATGGATTAGAAGGTATACCACATATCACTAGAAAGATATGGATATTTACTTTTCAAATTAATTAGAATCTCAGCATAATATTTTATGTAGCTTTATATGTAGTTCAAACAATAGACAAAGGTTCAAATAAATAAATTTGAAAAGATTGATCCAATAACTTTAACCTTCTCAAATAATCATTTACATAACTCTGATTTATCTTAAATTTTAACCTAATATAGAAAAGCATGTTTAGAATATCCTATAAAAGTCTTAGACTGATCTGATAGTTGATTTGAAACTGATGCTTGATAGCATAAAACTGGACCATATAAAATTTTACTCTAAAATCTAAATATGACCTTACTTTGATTGTATCGTTTCTCTTTTTTCAATATGATTCTTTATTAAATAACCAATATGTATAATGGACATTCGTTAGCCTCTTGTTAAAGCTTTTAGAGTTTTTTTCCTGCCCATACTTGCCTCCAACAATATTGTATGAAAGTAGTAGCCAATAACAATTTCAAATAAGCATGCATTATTATTCACTTGCATGTATATTTTTAAATGATAACCACCATTGCTCTCTTTTATTTTTCATCATTTCACTACCAAACTAAAGCTCTTCATTCTTCACATTCTTTATTTGTTTCTTTATAAATCTTTATAATTTGTTAAGTCTCACGGTATTTACCTAATGTCATAAAAGCATTATGATCATAAATATTTGAGACTCATTAACTCAATTTATTTTCCTTGTTCATATTGAATTCCCTTTGTTCAGCACTATGTTAAACTCCACCATTTTTATTAGCATTTCCCTTTAATATTTTCATCTTATACGATCCGAAAAAAAGTTAAATAAAAACATTCAGATTCTAGTATAATTATATTTATTATTCAGTTTTCCACTATTAAATATAAATCTTAATATGAAATCATTGGATCAAACTAAAATTTTATCTAAATTTTTCATATATAGTTTTCTATATTAAATTAAAATTTTAAGTCAATCAGAGTTATTTAACATAACCCCAAATACGTTACAATATAAAATATAAAATTTCTTTATTTATTTATTTTTAACTTGTAAACTTTTTATTTGAAGATGATTTTTTTTTTAATAATACAGAGATATTCAAAAGCTAATATTAAGACTTTTTATAGTTCTAAAAAAATCTTTAATATATAATAATATAATTTTCAACTTTGACAAGAATTTCTTTAATATTCCAATCTTACAATAATTATTGTGCTAGTTTTATCTATCACATAATTTTATACTAACAAACATAATTATTTATTCAACCATCAAATTAAAACTTCTCCAGGAGTCCCAACCCAACTCCAAAGCTGACCAATACTACTTTTCGAGTCCCTCAACCAAGCATCGATATTAATATCAAGGAATTCTCGACAGGAGGAACGGATCTATTCTCATGCTTGTGTATGGCCCAATTTTGTACCATATTTGATTTATTACCCCTTCTTAAACATTCATTTGTAATTAATGATAGTTTCTTTTGCTAGGTATTAACAAAACAGAAAAGACAAACGACTCATTACCAGAACGTTAAATCAAATTACATTGTTACTCCAGAGGTAACCATGCAAACTCCCAACTGCATAATCCAAGACATGTTTCTAGTCAACTTCCACATAAATAATAACTAGGCACCATGGCGTCTCCATTTCCTCTTCAAGCTTCGACTTCTATGAAAATAGTTGTGTTCCAGCTATCTAGCCTTGTTAAATGTTCCAACTACAGAACACTGTTATTGTCGATGACATGGAGAGATGGCTCGAGCAATACCATGCATGCTTTAATTTTGAAGGTACTTTGTTTCAGCTATATTGTTTATTCAAATGACAAACCAGATCAGTTGAGTGGCCATGGTGATCCCGCCATCACTGCTTCAATTTCCGAAATCTGTCGTGGACATTTGGTCATGTTCTGACAACCACCAGCAGTGACATGCTACAAACATCAACAAGAATAGATAAAACATTACAAGAAATACCAAAATCAACTTCAAAAATAAGCATGAACTTAGCTGATATACAGAGAGGACTCCTATTTTGTAATCTCAGCAGCATGGCATTTTTATTTTTATTTTTATTTTTATTTATTTATTTATTTATAGCAACTTCCTAAAAAATGTGGAAAAAAATGAAACAAAGATAGTTATTAAAAAAAAATTCATTGTTATTGGAGCATAAGGCAAAATTATAATTGAAATATGGCATCAATAACCGCAGCAACCATCTCCATTTGAGTATCAGGAAATAAAGTACCACGTCACTTTCAATTCGAACCCCGCCAAAACCTTTAAATCTGCTAATTGCTTCAAGATCAAAAAACTTGGCAGTATTTGAACTCTCCATTGCTGGAGCCAACAAAGCATCAATGAAGTAGCAGCCAGGCTCCACTGTTATTACCTGCAAGAAAGGCCCCGGGCTTAAAATATTTGGTAGATTTTTAATGTTGTCTTTCATTTCTAATTGTAGATGTTCACAAGAAAGGTCAACGCATCATTTTGTCAAAGATCTTAATATCAGCAGTGTAGATGCATGGTTCTTCATTGAACAAGGCCATCACTAACCATTCCCTCTTGAAGCTCTCGAATGGTACGCAAAGCTTTCAATCCTGGTCCTTCTAATTTCTCCAGTCCCTATAATTTGTTTCCGTCAAGATCCAATCCTTGGAGAAAATGAAGCAAAATAGGAAGAGGATTGAAAGCAGAGCTTTGGCAGATAAATTAGCAACAAGTACCTTTAAGTAGCCACCAGGATCATGAGTATCGATCCCCAGGAAATGCCCCAGACCATGAGGCATGAAAACTGCACCTAATCGCTCCATCATCATGTCATCTACATTGCTAAATCCAAGAAATCACACTTGCACTTAAATTAATATTTATCCTGATCATGTCAAATAGTTAGAAGTGAAAGAGACACACTGGGGAATTTAAAGTTTACCCAACAATAATGCACCCGTTTTTCAGCGACTCAAGAATCACCTTCTCTGCTAATCTGTAAAGAACAATAACTATAGTAATATACATGCAGTAGCATGGCCTTGAAAGTTCTATGCAGCAGGTAAAGTGGTTGCTGGAATTTCATTAATAAGACAATGCCACTTTTCTAATATGTAAATGCAATAATGAATAGCATCCAAGTAAAGTATGTTGGCTGAACATCAAAACCTCTCAGTCAAATTTCAAATTACCATACTGGATTGGTATAGTGGAACATCTATCCATCTATGGAAAAATATTCTATTTTTGACGTTAACCATCAAAATAAGTTCTCAATTCTTCCTTTATCAAAATCAAAATGAGTTCAACTCTTCCTTTACCCTAGTTCTCAATTAAAAGCCTTCTTCAAACTATTTGGTATCGGAATAAATGAAACAAATATTGTAAAGCCATAACAATGGGTTTCTCTTTTTCTTAGATGTAGTGATTGACCGCACCCACCCACCAATTATTCTCTGAAGCATCTATTGCAAAGGTAAAGGTAGCTAACTAATTTTGTTTCAACTTGTTTATGACAGTATAAAAGCAGTACTTTCAACAAAAAGAAAAGTCGTTTGTAATCATTAATGAAAGTTGACACTCTTCTAATCTTACTTGTGCATATCTACCCAGCTGACTCCAGGTTTCATCGCAGATATGACAGCATTGTGAGCATCAAGGACAGCCTGCAAAATGTGCCATTTAGAAAAAATTCTAAACAACTGACTTGCTAAGAGACTAAAAATCTGAAAAGGTGCATGTGGGGTAAGCAAATGAACTTTGCACAGTCTTACATTATATATAAGGGATTGATCACTTGTGAACTTGCCATTCACCTGTATACAGGGGGAAATGGCACTTTTAGACAACGTAGAATTGAATAAGCAATTAACAGAAATTCAGGTGGCCTACCCTCTTGACTGCCCTTTAAAACCCATAGCCACAATTGCCATCACATCAAACACTTTAATTTTTATACATAATTTCTAATACCTAGAAAGTTATGAATCATTTCATCTAGTTGCTTCCATTAAAGAACCTGTGACACTACTTAATAGAATTAGTTAAAATATGTTCTGTTGTACTAGTGTAGTGGTAGTCATGCCAGTGAAGAAGAATGATGCTGATGGTAATGTGGATCACTATCTCTATATAGATGATCTAATCATTCAAAAGGTAAAACTGAACATATCTCCTCACAGTTTTCTATGAAAGGCATAATAAATAACAGTTGGGAGCAACTAGGCCTAGTTCTATCTAAAATTCAGAACATGAGTTCAACAGAAATCAGCTTGGTTATCCCTATTGCTCTTCATCATAATTGTTGATACAGGAAACTCTCTATTCACCAAAACAAGTAAACCATCTGGACTTTCCAAAAGATAATAAGAAAGAACTGATATCATGTCCACATAGGTGGTAAGATCAGCCTACTGATAAATGGATGTATCAGAATAGTTCAGGTTAGTTCTGTATTTGACATAAGTAAAACACTTATCCTCAATTAAGATGCCTGCATTAGCTTCTGCCCGAAAGGTGGAACAAAATAAACTTGGAGATGATAATTTAAAAAATGCAAATGGAAAATTTTATACTTACTGGGAATGAACAAGTTATGTCAGACCCATAGAAATGGTATTCAGCTCCCATATCAAACAATGCCATATCTCCATCTTGCAGGGTCTGCATAAAACTCATTATAAACATTTTTTAGACTAAAAGATAATTCTTCCAATTTTAAAATTTATAAACAAAACCTAACCTCAGACCTACTAGGAACTGTAACTTCATCTTAGCAGTTGCAAAATTTTCATGCAAGGGATATAATCATAGCAAGAGTAGAATTTCATACAGGTTAAGGACAATGTGATCACCATCAATTTGCCAAAATCTCAATTCTAAGCTAAGTCCACATCTACAATTGTAAAGCCTAAATAATCAGTCACCAACAGCAGAAAACATAAATTGCCTCTCCCACAACATTACACAAATGGGTTCTGACAATAGCAAGACCCATGGCCTATACTTTGCACGCAACAGTGAACATTCTATAGGTAACATTATAGGAAAATGAGTGTGTAAATAGCACATTCACAAAATCAACATATTTTCCAGGCCAGTTAACCTCTTAGATATACATCCAAAATGCATCTAAGTCGCACATGTATAATAGCTACATATATACTCCCTTATGTTACAACTTTTTTCCCAAAGTAAAGGAAAATAGAATTCACAGTTTATAAGCAAAATTTATGTTCAGGAAACCTATCAATATAGTGTATGTCATCTGAATTGTATCATACTATCATATCCTACAAACTGAAGATTAAAAAAGAACAATTGTTTTTTTACCACATTTATATTTTTATAATAACCATTAATTAAATAACATGATTAGCTAGTAATTGGTGCATGAATCATAGAATTAATTTTGATTGGCTATTATTGAGTGAAAATGTAAATTTATGTGCAAATCTAGAAGCTGAATATATATATATATAGTACAAGTATTCTTAGCATGCAGTTAAGAAGTTATAACTAACTTGTATTCATAAATTGACCATTTTATGTGATGATGTGTGATTTAAGAGTAAAAAATATTGATTTAATTATAGAAATGCTCTACTTGTTAATAATATCATGTGTTGATGACAAATAATTAATAATTTTATGTGTATTAGTAAAATAATTTTTTAAGTAAATTAAAAGACATTCATACGGAAAAACAGAATAACATAATGCTACTTAAGTAAAATCTATGGCCATATCTAATAAGAAATTATTGACCTTCTACTACTGATTAAGAAGTGCATAATTATATATTTCCATTTTAGTAGTTACAATTTTTAAAAGAAGATGATGACTTCTATAATTTTAGAACTGGAGCAAATTAATTTTTTATATAAAGTAACTTCAGGAAAAAAAATATAGCAAATAGAAAGGTTGTAATATTACTGTATTGTTTATAATGAAGATTAAAAGAAAACAATTATTTCTTTTACCATATCTATAATTTTGTAATGCAAATCAATAAAATATGAATGGTTAGTAATTGGAGCATGGCCTAAAATTAGTTTGATTGGCTATTATTGATTGAGATGTGTAAATTTATGCATGTACTTAGAAGCCAATCATTTTTTTTATTTCTGTTAAGTTAATCTAAGCCTATACTAAAGAAGTTAGAAGTAGCTTGAAGGATAACAAGATACTCCACCTATTGAAGGATCCTCCTGTCTATGATAATGTTACAATTATCCTTAATTGCTTTAGTTGTATTCTATAATACCCAGAAATGGATATTATAATTGATTGATAGAAAATTAACTTTAATTGGTTAAATGGGAATTATAGAAGATCTCCATATCTAAGTGGGAGGTTGTCTCATATTATGGATCATTGAGTTTTTGACAAAAAGCTCTTTTGCAATTATGATATGCTAAATACAATAACTATAAGATAATTTATAATTGATTGCTAATCTTTTTTTCTTTTTCTCATAAACAATTTAACAAAGAAAATGCAATGAACTATTTTTGTTTGAACTATATAATGAATTGATTACTATTATAAATTATCAATTCAAATGATTAGGAGAGAAAAATATTGATTGAATTACAGAAATTACCTAAACAATCTAAAAAAAGAGGGTTTTTTATGGTGCTTTACTGTTCATATTTTTTAATCATTTGATAGTAATTGCACTTTGTAACTCGGTTGATAACACACAAAAATGGAACCATATGGTCGTACATTCGAATCCTGCTGGCAGCATTATTTTCAAATAGATAACATGCCGTCTGACTATTATTTTCAAGAATAAAAAATAAAAGACGAATGACAAAAATAACACAAGGTCAAGCACACAAGTCTAGCCTCAAAGCCTATGCACGCCTACAGCCCACTGGCAGCATTATTTTCAAATAGATGGCATGTTGTCTTACTATTATTTTTAAGAAGAAAATAAAGGGCGAATGACAAAAGTAACACAAGGTCAAGCACACAGGTCTAGCCTCCAAGCCTATGCACGCCTACCCTGCTAGTGGCCCAAGTGCCCCTAGCTTTTTTATGGAACTCTAAGAAAAATTTACCAAATTAACTTACTCTTCAGGATTGACATAATTCTTAAATACTATAATAAAATTTTATTTCAATTTTAATAAAAAAATCAATTATTAGGTGTGACATAAAAATAATAATACTAATAATAAATTGTTCATGAAATTCAATTCAAATATTTTTTTAGTCTTAAAATTTTTTAATAGATTTTTAACATAATTTTATCACATTTATGATTTTTTAAATTTCAATCACACAAAATATGGACATGCTATTTTGATATTTTTTGTTAAATTATTTAACAATCATACAATATTTTTTTCTAACAAAACCAATGATTCCAATTAAAAAACTTGTGTTCCCTAAGACCAACAAGTTTAACAATCATAAAATATTTGTTTTCTAACAAAACCAATGATTCCAATTAAAAAACTTGTGTTTCCTAAGACCAACAAGAAATACATTAATAAAAAATATATTGATTGAAAAAAAATGTATTTTCAGGCTTATTAGTAGTGCCAAACAATTCCTTTAGACCTAGACTCTTTTTTTTTTTTTTGCATTCAATAAAATTTTGGTCTTTGCACTATGTGCGGCCATACAAAATAGTGCTAAAGACAAATCTATAAAACTTACCCTGTCATTAGGAGCTGCTGCATGCCCATAGTGAAGAACAGCACTGTACAATGAAACATTAAGGCCATTAGCTCCTGTTGGAAATAAGTATGCAAAGTTCTACTTCAATGCATCCATATAACTATAGATTTTTCAAAGCAACTACATATCAACGACAGCATGAATCAGAACTTCACAAAGAGGTTGCAGTATTCCTTGTCCTTTCCAAATATTTTGAATTAGAAATAATGACAATCTTAGCCTCCAATCCTATCTGCTAGTGAACTGGTCAGGAGACAATTTCTTTCAAGTGCACTTGCAAAATCCAATAAATGATATAATTAGCAGGGCACTATTGTCTTTGAGAGACAACTTAAACTGAAGTCTGATTCTCAAACTTGTCATAAGAATGGAGACGACCTTGAGATAGACTTGGCTCATTCTCAAGCTTGTCATAAGAATGAAGACGACCTTGAGATAGACTTGGCTCATTCTCAAGCTTGTCATAAGAATGGAGATGACCTTGAGTTTGACTTAAACAAAATGAATGAGGGCAAGACCTTATACCAATTAACATTCATCACACAGAATAGGAAATCATGCAATATCATTCATTTCATTTGTTCAAAACGATGTCAATTTATTTTGAGGATGAAACAAAGATATGGAATCCCACATCAATAAGAAATAGAAAAAGAAAAGGCACGTCCTAATAAAATGGTTCCTCTTCTTATTCAACCACAGGTATGTTTATATTGATAATTAACAAGAAAGGAGGGAACTCATGCCACTGACAATTCACCCTTAATTAGCTAATACAACCAAGCACACTTAAAACATGAGCTTTACCTAGTGAAAATTACTCTTGTAAAAAATTCACCTTCATGTTTTAACTAAAATGCAAAAGCAACTTACATAAACACTCTACATATGTATGTGTTTTCTGTTTTCGAGAATGTGAAACATCAAAACTCCTGAACCAAGCTCCAACCAACAAAGTGACTTGATGAAGCTCAGGCACACATAAATTTAGTCTTTTAAACCCCTTCACAGCCCTACCCCATTGGCCATGAAGGCTACATGGCCTGTACCATATATGTTCTAAATATTGCTTACCACCTTTTATTGATCCACTCTAGATGGATTTCAAAAGGGATTACCTATCTATTTTTGAGCTTTTCAATGAATAGACCTAATATTTCAGTTTTGCAGTTAGTTTACACAAACTAATCCATGCAGAATAACAATCATCAAGAACCTCACCTATTTTCTCCAGTAGCACATATACATGTGTATGAACAATGCCTACACCCGCCATACATGTAGGTGTGATGAAGAAATATGCTTTCCAATTGATACTCTTCCATGCCAACTCTAGTTTTTCTCATAACCTAGTCAAAATTGCAATTCTTTAGTATGACAGTAAACCATGATATATAATTTGAAGTGTTGATTAAAAAAAAATTAATGAACAAATAGCATCAATGGTAAACTAATCATCAATCAAAATGATGTCTTTCACATTTAACTCGAGATGGAGATGCATGGAAATGAAAGACTCATGTTGCATGGTAGTTTTCATTCATGAGTCAAGAATCCCAATTGCAAAAATAAGCAATAGATGATAAGAAATTCCCAACATTGGCATGCAGCAGCAGCATATATAAAATTGTAACCCATTTGTTTAAGTTTATGTGAAGAGTAATACCTAAACAAAAACTATAGTTTAAATTCTTGCAAGAAAATCCAGTCAGTCAGAAGTTTCCACAAATAGCTACCTCAACATGAGCTTCAGAGCTTATGTCATTGGCAAACTGAATAAGTGCTAGCTCCATATCTGACTTTAAAACTCGGCATTCAGTCAAAATGGGATGCAATGTAGTCAAATCCTTCTCAAACTTTTCTATCCCCTGAAAAGAGAATTAAAGATAAGGAAAAGAATGTAGATATTTATTTCATGATTGCAGATGTTGTAGCTCTATGTGAGGTAAACATGTGAAATGGTAAGGGCCAGAGGCTTAGAATGTAAGACCTCAAACTCTGCTGGTTTTGAGAAGTTATTACTGTCAGTGTTAAGTCCGTGCAAGAGAAAAAGCAAGGGTTTTTCCAATACGTTGCTGAGCTCATGTAAGACTCCTACAATCTCATCTGTATAATAGACCATGCTAACCATGTATTGTTGCTGCAAAAAAGAAAAAAGTGGATAAACATACACAGTACATTGACGTGCATCAAACCAAGAAGCATTGAAGGAAGGATACCTGAACGCAAGATAATGGTTTTATTTCTCCTAACCAAACCGCATAATCAGCAGGTAATCTTGGAGCAAATAGAATAGATTTCCCTGTTGCAATGTCCTTGAAATGACAATCAAAAACCACAAACAAAAGGCCGTGAAAATTATAATGATTGTTGAAGGGACACAAACAAGAGAAAGCATTCAGTTTTAAAACAAGAAATGATGGTTCAAACTACCATGTCCAGGCAAAGTAACACAGAATTGTTAATTGTTTGAATGAAAGGTGTAAGCTAATTAACATGCCAGCAGATGCCCAGATGAAATAAGAAAAGAAAATGTTCATAAAACGATCCACTGGTCCACCATAGGCTGGAAGCATGTATACTTGATAGTACAATACAGTGATCTAAGAAATTAAACAATAGCATAATTTGTTTTAAGTAAACTTTACAAAATAATAAGTATGAACCGCAATCCATTTTCATTCCAGACAAGAAAATTAATAAAACCAACCATGGCAATTTTACATTGAAAGAAGAAGGGGGGAGGGGGGGAAGGAAAATCCAGGAGCTTACAATAGCGCCATAGAAACCAGGCTCTTTTACTCCAAACAGATAAGCGAAATAACTCTCCTGCCTACACATCAAAATATACATTTTGTTTATAGTAAAATTGAAAAGCGGAGCAAATCGCCGACATTACAGCTTACAAGTGCAAAGAAATTACCTGAAGAGTTCGATGTGATCAGTGCAGTAGCGAGTTTTTTCCTCGCCTCCCTGTTAAATTCATTCACAAAATAAAAAATTATAACAATGATAGATATCATCAATCAATCAACAATACATGCATGCATAGATAAATAGATAGATACCTGAAGAAAGACGAAGCCGTGCAGAGGACGAGAGGTTTCGGTGAGATGTCGACGGAGGGATTTTAACAGCTTTTCACGGTTCTTGGCGTGAAGCTCCATCGGTACTTTTGGGGGGGGGAGACGAGACGAAGAAGCCATTTGCGGGCTTCTATTTCGTTAGGTTACGTTTCCGCTCCTTTTTCTTGGTTTATGTAAGGATTGTTGTTGTAATTTTTAAAAAAATAATATTTTATTTTTAAAAAATTATTTTTGTTATTAGTGTATTAAAATAATTTTAAAATATTAAAAAATATTAATTTAAAGTAAAAAATTATTTTTTTTAAATGTTTTTAAAATAAAAAAAGAAGAAGAAGAAGAAGAAGGGGGGCCTTAGTGGTATACTGTGAAGTATAAGAACAATCCTGTTTTTTTATTTCGACCCTTCATTTTATGTTATTTAATTATTTGATCTGGGTTTAGTTTTAGTGATTCTTTATTCTTAATAACAGCTTCATGAGCTGTAATAAAAACTACATACGTGATACTCTCGTTACCCCTTCAAATTCTTTTAGTGGATGAAACAACAGGTATAGATACCGACAATAAGTATGAGATTCCGTTTGTTTACATACTGCGGCAGCTTTTAAAATAAATTATGTAAATTATAATTATAAAAGTTACCATGTATTTTTAACCTAACTGTTTGGTTAAAGAAAATTGAATTGACGGAATTTATATTTAAAAAAATAGAAATTTAGTTAATTATAATTATATGTTATAATTGATACGATTAAAAAATTAATATTTTCTTTTAAGTACAGAAGTGTCGAAGTAATAAATAACTCAATAAGATCGAGATTAAACCATAATGAGGTTAATTGTATAAATTACAGATAACAATGATACAACAACAATAACAATAATAACAACAACAACAATAATAACAATAATAATAGCAGCAATAGTAATAGTAATAGTAATAGTAATAAAGAAAAAAAAGAAGAAAAAGATGAGAACTTTGAGATAGAATATTAATATAAGGATTAAACAATGATAATAACAAATGTCAATGTCAGAAGTTTCATTAATGGTATGTCAAACAAATATAGTATAAATTATTATTATTCAATTGGAAATCACACACAAAGGAGGTTCCAATGAGATTATAGATTATTAACATGATTATATTAGTCATCTTATTCGATTAATGCTAATATTTGTAAATCTCGTCAAGCATTCATGATTATAACTTATGTTAACAACAAATCAAGTTTCTTTTATAACTCGGGTGTCAATTATATCGTACAGTATCAAACATTTGTTGTATCAAATGTTATACAACATAAATCAAAATTAGTCATTTAACAAGCAAAGTATTAAAGAGTGAACAATATAACAAATACAAAACATTTTAATATCAAACATTAAAGACTATATTGAGTTTACATTAAAGACATCAATTCCCGGAAAGCCAAGTAAATCAGGTTTGATAGGAGTGTGACACAAAGATAACTTGTACCTAGGCACCAACACTATTGAAAACGGAAACCCCCACCCAACAAATATTGATTCGCAAACGAGAAACATAAGAATGACGCCACGAAGATAGTTGTTATTCGATAAGTCGTTTTTCAGTTCTTTAGAGAACCATGAAAGGGAGATGATCTTACCAACACACACACACACAAAGTGCGACAAATAAAAAGTTTTATTAATCTTAATTGTTTTCCTTACATGTGTGATTATGCCTCTATTTATAGTGACTCTAGACTTAAAAAAACCTTAATGGACCTCCCTTAGGTGGATTTATATGAAGCCCACTTACAATTGACCCAAATAAATAATAATAACCCAAAAAGTAAAAAGAAAATATTAAAAATACAAAAAATCTGAAAATATCATCTTAAATAAGCTAGAATCAAATTTGTCACCCTTAAAAAGTCCCAGACAAAATTGGAAAAATCTGATTTGAAAAATTTGTATTGCTGCCCTATTTGATGTCCTTGATTAACTTGGAATTCCTTGTTTAACTTGGACAAGTAAGAAAACAAATTTCCTCCTTTGTTACTGATTTAATTACTTTCCTTTCTAAGTGAGGAAAAGCATTAAATAGTCCTCCCCTCTTTAGCAATAAAATATGGCTAACTTCCATAGTTAGGATAATAAATTGCTGACTCTTTATCTTTATAGTATTAGAAAAAGACAAGCCTAACAAGGCTAGTATTGGGGCGGACACACTAACCCCTTGTTCCACATGAATTGGGCTCTTCTTGGAACTGAACTACATAAATTAAACGTTGTCCTTCATGCTCCTTAAATGTCTTAAACCCCTCTAGGTCCATTTTGTTTCATATGTTCTTAACAAGCCCATTCATTACTTTTTAAGCTTTTTAACCCTAGCCCTTGTGACTAGCCTAATTGGCACCTCTAATGGGTTGTTGGCATGATTACGCTCGGTGTTAGGCTGATCTGCATCATCCCCTTTTTCTTTAAAAGGATTCAACCTCGAATCATCACCTACATCAAACAGAGTCAAATCAGAAACATTAAAAGTAGCACTAACACAATACTCACCTGGCAAATCAATTTTATAAGCGTTGTCATTGATCCTCTTAAGGATCTAAAATGGCCTATCTCCTCATGGTTGTAGCTTTGACTTCCATTAGGCTAGAAATCTCTTTTTGCGTATATGCACCCAAACCCAATCGTCGAGCTGAAAGATAACATGTTTGTGCCCCTTAGTGGCTTTAGTCGCATACACGCGATTCCTCTTTTCAATCTGTTGTCGCACACTTTCATGAAGAGTTTTCACCACCTATACTTTACGATTATCATCCAAACTAACCCTTTCATCAATAGGCAAAGGAATCAAATCCATTGGAGTTAAAGGGTTAAATCTACACACAATTTCAAATGGTGAAAATTCAGTAGTAGAGTGCATACTATGATTATATACAAACTCTATGAATGACAAACAATCTTCCCAATTCTTTAAGTTCTTTTGAATGACAGCACGCAAAAGTTGTGTTAAGGTCATATTAACTACTTCGGTTTGTCCATCTATTTGGGGTGACAAGTAGTTGAAAACAATAGTTTCGTACCCATTTTTCCCCATAACTCCTTCCAAAAATACCTAAGAAACTTAACATCTTTATCAGAAACAATGCTCTTAGGGACCCCGTGAAGTTGTATTATCTCTCTAAAGAACAAATTAGCAATGTTAGTTGCGTCATCAGTTTTATGACATGGAATGAAATGTACCATCTTTGAAAATCTATCAACAACTACAAAGATGGAATCCCTACTTTGTTTTGACCTAGGTAAACCCAAAACGAAGTCCATTGAAATGTCTACCCAAGGTTCTTTCGATATAGGTAAAGGGGTATACAAGCCATGCGGTTGAGTCCTAAACTTTGCTTTTCTACAAGTTATGCATTTATCATATATATGTTGCACATCTTTTTTTATTTTAGGCTAATAAAAATGCTCATGCAACACATCTAAAGTCTTAACAACACCAAAATGCCCCATTAACCCGCCTCCATGTGCTTCACATACAAGCAATTCATGCATAGAACTTAATGGAACACACAAATGACTCTTTTTGAACAAATATCCATCAAGTCTATAAAACTTTCCAAAAGCTGAAGTTTCGCAAGCATTGTAAACATTAGCAAAATCACTATCATCCTTATACAATTCTTTTATGTGTTCAAATCCTAGAAATCTAGCATCTAAAGTAGATAAAAGAACATACCTGCGTGAAAGTGCATCAGCCATAATGTTTTATTTCCCTTGCTTATACTAGATCACATATGGAAATGTTTCAATAAATTCAACCCATTTGGCATGTCTCCTACTCAATTTACCTTGCCCTTTCAAGTGCTTCAATGATTCATGATCAGAATGTATCACAAACTCCTTGGACCACAAGTAATGTTGCCACGTCTCTAAAGTTCTTACCAAGGCATGAAGCTCTTTGTCATATGTAGGGTAATTCAAGGCTGCCCCATTAAGTTTTTCACTGAAATATGCAATAGGCCTCATATCCTGTATTAACACAACTCTTATACTGATACTTGACACATCACATTCTACTTTAAAAGCTCTTGTAAAGTCTAGAAAGGCTAAAACAGGCACCGAACAAAGCTTATCCTTCAATAATTTAAAAGCCTCATCTTGTGCATCATTCCATTTGAATCCAATAAAATTTTTCACAATTTCAGTTAAAGGTTCAGCAATAGTACTAAAATCCTTCACAAACCTTCTATAAAAATTAGCAAGTCCATGAAAACTCCTTACCTCACTTACTGATTTTGGTGTAGGCCAATCTCGGATGGCTTTAACTTTCTCCTCGTCCATCTCGATACCCTGTGCAGTAACGACATAGCCAAGAAACACAATTTTTTTCATGCAAAAAGTACACTTCTTAAGATTAGCATATGATCAAGATGCTCGTTTAAGTTCTTACTATAGATCAAAATGTCATCAAAATACACAACAACAAACTTACCTATAAATGCACGTAAGACATGATTCATTAAACGTATACATATGCTAGGCGTATTTATAAGTCCAAATGGCATGACTAACCATTCATATAAACCATGCTTAGTCTTAAATGCAGTTTCCACTCATCACCCTCTTTCATCCTAATTTGAGAGTATCCACTTTTTAAGTCAATCTTAAAGAAAATACATAATCTATGTAACTTATCTAGCATATCACCAAGCCTAGGAATACAATGCCGATACTTTACCGTTATGTTATTGACAACACGACAATTGACACATATCCTTCATGTTCCATCCTTTTTAGGAACAAATAGCATTGTCATAGCACAAAGACATACTCTCATGAATATACCCCTTCATCATCAACTCATTTACTTGCCTTTAAAGCTCTTTCGTCTCCTCGGGGTTGCTTTTATAAGCTGGATGGTTAGGAATTGAAGCTCCGGGCATAAGATCAATTTAATGTTCAATCCCCTTTAATGGTGGTAATCCATTAGGGATGTCTTTAGGGAATACATCATCAAACTCCTGTATCAAAGAAACAGCTACACTAGGAATAGCAAAATCAAGATCGTTAGTGTTAAAATAAGCCTTCTTATACACAAGTAAGATCATTGGCTTATTAGTGAAAAATGCATATCTGATTTGAGATCTTTTTGCATAAAAATTAGGTTGTTTCTTTAATTTCTCCACACTATTATCATCACACAAGCTTACTTTCTTTACTCCTTGGTTTTTACCTCCACTCTCAATCGATTTAATTAATGATTTAGGTTTAGCTTAATCTGATGTCATTGTCCTCACATGAATTTTCATTCTTCCCATCCTTACATTCCTTTTTTAATTTCATTTGGTCATCATATACTTGTTTAGGAGAAAGAGGTACGAGAGTGATAGTTTTACCATCTTTTACAAAAGTGAACCTATTTCTAAACCCATCATGAATCGTTTTCCAATTAAACTGTCATGGACGCCCTAAAAGTAAGTGAGTAACATGCATTGGAACGATATCACATAAAATCTCATCAGTGTACTTTCCAATAGCAAATGTAATCAAAACCTGCTTAGTAACCCTCACTTCACTACATTCATTCAACCATTGCAATCTATAAGGCCTAGGATGCTTAATATAACTCAGATTCAATTTCTTCATAAGTGTATCACTAGCAACATTAGCACAACTACCTCCATTAATTATCATGCTACATATCTTGTTTTGGATGTGACATCGATTGTGAAATATATTTTCCCGTTGTTGATCTACATCATCTTCTTTGATTTGCATGTTTAACGTACGTCTTATAACCAAAGCCTCCCCCTCAATAGGATATGCAATCTCCTCATCGCTACAATCCACCAAAGGTGGCGTCTCTTTACTTTCAGATTTGTCACTTTCAGATTTAACATCCCTATTGTCTCTTATAAGCATAACTCTTCGGTTTGGACATTGAGATGCAATGTGCCCCTTCCCTAAACATTTAAAGCATTTAATATCTCTATCACGAGTAGGTTGAGATTCAGATTTACCTTTCCCACCTGTATAAGTATCCTTTTTGGCCTTAGGTGGTTTAGCCTTTGTATAAGGCTTTGGTTGGATAGCCCCCTCTCTTTTTAAATTCAGTCTTCATGTTGAGGAAGATGAAGTCAAATTGGTCTGAAAACATGTATTGCTCCTTCTCTTTATTTGCCTCTCTACCTTCGTTGTTATATGGACCATGTCTTCCAATTCCACACAATGTTGTAATTCTACAACATTCGCAATGTCCCTATTCAGTCCATTTAGAAACCTAGTCATAGTAGCTTCTCGATCCTCAATCACGTTGGCCCGAATCATGACAATCTCTGTTTTCTTGAAACCCTGCAATTTCATATACAAATCTCTATAATAGTGGTTAGACACAAATCGCCTTCTCATCAACACTTTCATCTCCTCCCAGGATGCTACCGACCTCTCTCCATTCCATCTTCTACTAGTAATATTCTGATCCCACCAAATCAGTGCATAATCCATGAATTTGATGACTACCAATTTTACTTTCTTCACCTTCAAATAGTTATGGCAATCAAAAATCCAATCCACCTTTTTTTCCCACTCCCAATATGTCTTAAGATCATTTTTACCTTGAAAAGAAGGTATTTTTAGTTTGATAACATCCACATCACCATCTAAATCAGCATGTCCCCCAACACTACAGAAATTTTCCCTTTGGCCGAATTGGCCCCTAGTTCTATTCTCATAATCCCTTCGGTTTCTAGGCTATCAAAAACTTTTCCGGTAGTCTATGGCCTCATCACCAAAACCACCATCACTAATATCACCAACAGCCTCCTTAAAATCCTCACAATCAGCCCACTTTGGCCTGTTGGCCTTACTACTATTGTTTGCTTTTAGTTTTACCCTAAGCTTCATATTTTGGGTGCTTGTACCAGCCTCGTTACCATGTTTCTCCACCCTGTCAAGTCTGTCACACACATTTCCCATCATAAAATTCATCCTCTCCATCATTTGTGTCATGACTTGTATTTGAAATGTAAGTTCTCCTTTGGGATGGGGTGGTGTATTGTTTTGATTTGACATGATAATACCTATAAAAATTGGTTAGTGGTAAAAGAAAATTTATCCTCACGTCACTTGTGTTTCGCTCAAACACTCTTAATATCCTCACACGTTTACACCTCTTGTCTCACCTTTTTGCGGTTCTTGCGAAACTGAAACCAACACCAAATAGAACCAACTTGGCAACACAATCCAAATATATATATGACTCAAGAAGCAATAAAAAAACTAGAAAACAAGTAAAATGAAACTACGATGATAGTCTCGTAAGTAGCAAGCTAGTTTATCCGAAATATGAATGAAACTAAATACTCAAATAAAAAAAGAAATAAAAAATATGCAAAATCATTAAAAAAAACACCCAAATATATTGGATATGATGAAAATAAATTGCAAGAAATGAAATGAACAGAAAGTAAGTGGATTTTAAACTGTGACGCAAAACAGACTTGTTTATGACAAGTTAAATCCGAATCTGGAACCTAAAGTAAATAGTGTCCAATTGAGTTAAAATTCCATATATAGTGCGATATCAACCCAAATACATAGAATATAAGGTTTGAGCAATTTATGACAAATTTTGATATACTGATGTAAAAAACATTATGAATCAGACCTAAATAGACCCAAATTTGAAACCTAAATAAAATGATATTCAATTGACCCCAAATTTGATAAGTAATGCAATTAGGACCCTAGTAATTAGAATATCAAATTTAAGCTAATTTCAAGTTGATTTGATCCAATTATCCCTTGTTTAGTTTTTCTATGACAGAAGCCAATAAACGTCTTTTTGAACAATTTTTCTTTTCTTTTCTCTTTTCTCTTTTTTTTATGCTACTGATATATTTTGAATAATAACATAATGAAATAACAATTTTTTTTCTTTTTATATGCCTCAAATTCAAGGAGAAGAAGAAATTGGATATTAAGGATTTTTTTTGCGAAATTAACAAGAAATGAAAATTTTACGATGATATAACCTAATTAATGGAGCCAAGCTCTGATACCAAATGATGCAAATCTCATGATCACGTGGTTATGCAACCCACACGTAAAGACAGCAATTCCCAGAAAGCCAAGTAAATCAGGTTTGATATGAGTGTGAAACAAAAATAACTTGTACCTAAGCACCAGCACCATTGGAAACGGAAGCTTTCACCCAACGAATATTGATTCACAAATGAGAAGTATAAAAATAACACTATGGAGATAGTTTGATAAGTCATTTTTTGGTTCTTTAAAGAACCATGGAAGGGAGATGATCTCACCAACACACACACACACAAAGTGTGGCAAATAAAAAGTTTTATTAATCTTAATTGTCTTTCTTACATGTGTGGTTATGCCTTTATTTATAGTGACTCTAGACTTAAAGAAACTCTAATGGACTTCCCATATGTGGACTTATATGAAGCCCATTTACAATTGACCCAAATAAGTAATAATAACCCAAAAAGTAAGAAGAAAATTCTAAAAATACTAAAAATCCAAAAATATCATCCTAAATAAGCTAGAATCAAATTTGTCACCCTTAAAAAGTCCCAAACAAAATTGAAAAAATCTGATTTGGAAAATTTATGTTGTTGCCCCCTTTGATGTCCTTGATTAGCTTGGAATTCCTTGTTTAACTTGGACAAATAAGAAAGCAAATTTCCTCCTTTGTTGCTGATTTAATTACTTTCCTTCCTAAGTGAGGAAAAGCATTAAATAGTCCTCCCCTCTTTAGGAATAAGATATTCATTGCTTCTTTATGCTTCTTAGCCCTAGCTCTTGTGATTGACCCAATTGGCACCTCGAATGGGTTGTTGACGTGATTACACTTGGTGTTAGGTTGATCTGCATCACATTATAGTTATTCTTACACCATTAATATAACATTTTCACCTTAATATAATAAACTTAACTAAACATAATGAAAGAAGGAAAAATAAATAAACAAAATAAAAACATAAATAAGATAAGAGTTAACTAAGTAAAGAAAAGGAAATGAAATACATAAACTTGATATTAATGAAAGCAAAGCATAAACATTACAAAAAAATACAAAGAGAGAAAGCAATAGCATGATCTTGATCTAGAAACCAAGATGCCTAAATGCATGGCACATGCCTCCTTTTATAGGCCAAAATTAAAAACTATTGATTTGATGACAAATTGATGAGTGGGTGACCAACTCTGGACTTGGTGACAATCCTTATCTTTTCTTGTCTGCCCAAAGCATCATTGATAACGTCAAAATTAAAACGACTTAAAAACATAAAAGTTGTAGGAAATTGTCTCAGCTTTCTTGTGTAAAAAATTCAGGTCTTTTGGACTTTTAAAACTCCAGATACGAGCCAAACACTGAACAGTGCTTATATTGGAAGACAGATTCGAACTTCTTTATTGTTATTACAATTTGGATTTGAAAATAGCATTTTTAAGTCTTAGGCTCCATATGAAAGTTGTAGGCTTATATCTTACCTTTCCATCCATATAAAGTAGACCTAAATCTGAAATCTACAGCTTCAGATATGATCTAATTACAAAACAGTGTTCCCGTTTGGATTGCACCAAGATCTCTTTTCTAAATTTGGTTATCTCTTTGTCCTTTCAATTTTAGTTCTTAAATTCATCAATGAATCCTTTCATTTATGTGATAAGCCTGCATTTAAGATGAACATTTATCACAAATTAAAGGTATCTTATATTATTAGATAAATTAGTATAGAACATGTTTTAGTTAAGGAGTTATTGATATTTCAAGTGCAAAATGATGACATAAAACCTTGATAAAAAAATACATTTTTAAATACTAACCAATAACTCTACCCAAACATAATAAAACTTGGTTGGTTGTATGAAAAGATAAAGAACAAAGCAAAGAATAACCAATCATAACACAACTTGCTTAGATAAAATATTTGTAATATTTATAAAAACAATTAACACAAGTTGCTTAAATAAAAAAAAAACTAAAATGGTCAAATTTATATTTTAAAAATTTTTAAAAGTTGAAGCTAATTATAACTATAAATCATAACTCAACTTGATTATATCCATGAGTACCTCTACCTGATAATAAAACTTGGTTGGTTATATGAAAAGATCGACTAGAATGATGGGAAAAAAAAAAGAAAACTATGAACCACAAATAATGTTATACACTAGCAAAACAACTGCAAGTTTTGAAAATAAAAAGAAAACAATCGAAGCAAACACAGAGGAAGTGTGTGTTCGAGAGTGTGATTGTAGTTATTTTTCAAAGTATTTTTCACTCGAAAATATATCAAAATAATTTTTTATTTCTAAAATATTAATTTTGATAACAGCACATCAAAACAATTCAAAAACACTAAAAAATATTAATTTTAAGAAAAATAAAGTTAATATTTTTAAGAACACAGGTTGAACAGCATTCCTAAATAGTCTTAAAGGATCATGTTTGTTTTTACGTTTCAAAAGTGTTTTTGAAAAAAGATTTAATTCTTTTTATTTTTTGTTCAATTTAAATTTTTTGTGTTTCTAGATCATTTTGATGTGCTAATATAAAAAATAATTTTAAAAAAATAAAAAAATTATTTTAATATATTTTTAAATAAAAATCATTTTAACTAAAAAATAACCATAACTATACTTCAACAAGCAACTAAACTTGTTATTCAACATAAAACAACAGATAAAGAAACAGAATGGTTTTTTAAAAATTGAGATTATGAGGAAATTGAGTGGAGGACTCAAAACAAGCCTTTTAAAAGGCTGTGAAAAGGCAATTTGTCACGCACATATAATCTATTACTAATCTTAGAAGACCTGGCAAAAAAATTAAAAAATATGTCCAACTTAGGGTCTAGTGGGGGGAAAGGTAGCAAAGCAAGGTTGCATACATTACATTACAAAAAAAAAAACCCTAAATGGCATCCCTAATTTGATTTGCTTGTACTTATATGCATAAGTTACTATTTACCGAAGAGGTGTAAGAATAAGTTTGAGGTTGTGGAACCGTGGTAATTTAAAGTATTTTTAATTTAAAAATATATTAAAATAAACTGTTTTTTATTTTTAAAAATTATTTTTAATATCAATATATCAAAGTTATTCAAAAACATTAAAAAAATTCATTTTAAGCAAAAAACAATATTTCAAAATTTAAGAAAACACGATTCGCACTGCATTCCCTAATAACACTTTGATAAAAAAAAAATGATTTAGCTTGTATGGTACATTAGTCATTGAAAAATCAACTAGGGACAAATTAGTTAGGATATTTTTTAAAATAGTAAAATTACTATTTTTCCTTTAAAAGAAAAGAAAATTAAGTTTTTAATAAGGGGCCTTTTAGTCCTTTAAAAAAACACATAAAGTTATCGTCATGTCCTTTAAAGGGAAAAAATAAACATGCAAAGAAGGGCTTATCTGTCTTTTTTATTTGTTTAAATTATGAGATGTCAAGCTTATCCTTGGGATCCTAAAAAAACAAATAAAAAGAAGCTTAGTTTCTGATTGATACTTAAAAGTGTATTTTTATTAAGGTTCTATATCTTCATTTTGCACTTGAAGCATCAATAACTTCTTAACTAAAGCATGTTTTATAATAATATATCTAATAATATAAGATACCTTTAATTTGTGGTAAATGTTCATTTTAAATGCAAGCCGATCACAAAAATAAAAGGATTGATTGATGAATTTAAGAATTGAAATTGAAAGGATAAAGAAATGGCCAAACTTAGAAAAGAGATGTCAGTGCAATCCAAACTGGAATACTATTTGGTAATTCAGTCATATCTAAAGCTATAGATCTCAGATTTAGATCTACTTTATATGAATGAAAAGGTAAGACATAGGCCTACAACCTTCATATGGAGCCCAAGATCTAAAAAGATCATTTTCAAGTCCAAATTGTTGCAACAACAAAGAAGCCTGAATCTATCCTAAAGCTAGAATTTGTCCTTCAGTCTGTGCACTGTTTAATATTTTGGCCATATCTAGAGTTCTAGAAGTTAAAATGAGCTAAATTTTTTATACAAGAAAGCTGAGATAATTTTCTATAACTTTTATGTTTTCCAATAGTTCCAATTTTGACGTTATCAATGACATTTTAGGCAGATACAAGAAGATAAGGATTATCACCAAGTCAAGAGTTGGCCACCTACTCATCAATTAGTTATCCAATTAATAGTTCTCAATTTTGGCCTATAAAAGGAGGTATTTTCCATGCATTTAGGCATCTTGGTTTCCAGATCAAGATCATGCTCTTGCTTTCTCTCTTTGTATTTTTTGTATTGCTTATACTTTGCTTTCATTAATATCAAGTTTATACCTTTCATTTCATTTTCTTTGCTTTGTTAACTCTTATCTTATTTATGTTCTTATTTTGTTTATCTATTTTTTTTCTTTCATTATGTCTAGCTAAGTTTATTATATCAAGGTGAAAAGGTTACACTAATGGTGTAAGAATAAGTATAATATAAACTTAATATGGACTTTAATGTTTGATACTAACATGTTTTATATTTGTTATCTTGTTCACTCATTAATACTTTGCTTGTTAAATGACTAATCTTGATTTATGTTGTATAACACTTGGTACAACAAGTGTTTGACACTTTCATAGCCCATATCGTATGGTATAATCGACACCTCAGCTATGAAAGGAACTCGATTTGTTGTTAACATAAGTTTTAATCATGAATGCTTGATGAAATTTACAAGTATTAGCATTAATTGAATAAGATGACTAATGTAATCATGTTAACAATTTATAATCCGATTGGAACCTCATTTATATATGGTTTCCAATTGAACAATAAAAGTTTATACTATACTTGCTTGAGATACCATTAGTGGAACCTCTAGGCTTAATATTTGTTGTTATTATTATTTAATCCTTACATTGATACTGCAGCTCAAAGTTCTCATCATCATCTTCTTCTTCTCCTTCTTTTTCTTTATTATTATTATTATTATTATTATTATTTCTACTACTACTACTACTATTACTACTACTAGTATTATTGGTGTTATTGGTGTTGTTGTTGTCGTTGTTGTTCTTCTTGTATTGTTGTTATTTATAATTTGTATAAGTAACCTCCCTATGGTTCGACCCCGGTCTTGTCGGGTTATTTATTACTTCGACACTCCTGCACTTGGGAGAAGACATCAATCTTTTAGTCGTGTCAATTTCAAAGGTGTTTAGTCATTTTCTTTTACTTTTTATTTTTCAATATGGTTAGGGATTGTTTGGTAAGTTTTAGTTAATAAATATTATTAAAAAAACAATAAGGACGTGTATATCAATGCGTGAAGAGCCCCCACATCATTCAGGTGGTAAGTAAGGACATATCCGGTTACCAAAATCTTACTTTCATGCCAACATGGAAGATGTTTCTCATCCTCTTTCCGATAATGTGGCATGTGCTCACAAAAGAGGTTTGGTTGGGCTGCAATGGAGTTTTTTTTCTTTCTTCTTTATTTTCTCTCTTATGCCCTTGAAATTCGTATCTGATGTTCTAAAAAACAATTATCCGGTTTGTAATTTTACTAATTTTGATCCTTTTTCTAATTACTACTTATTTAGCTTTTAATGCTTTTAAAGTTTAGTTTTTTTTTCAATTTCTTTACTATTCATTTTATTTAATTTGATTTTTTTATCTGATTCAATCTCTCTATTTTAGTTGCTCTATTTTTGTATTTTATACTTTTCTTGATTTTTTTTAAATTTTATACCTTACTATTTTATTGCTTTTTTCCCCTTATTCTTTTGATTGCATATTCTTATCCCTTAAAAAAAATTCAATTTTATCCCTTGAGATTTAATTTCATTTGATTTTTTTTTAGTTTTGGTCTTTATTCATTTGATTATTATTTTTATCATTTTCTTAGTTTTTTTTTTCAACTTATCCCCTACTTATTTTATTTCATTTTATTTATATATCATATTTAGTCTATATTGTTTGGGTTTTAAATTGTTTTACAGTTTGATATGTTACTTTGTTATTTTTTTGTGGTTGCCTTCTAACAAGGCAATCCTTTATTAAATATTTTTTTTTGAAATTCATTATTTGACATTTGGTCATTAAACATTTAGTTTCATTGTTTGTTCCATTTTTTTTTAAGTTATTTCAATCTTATATTTTGAGTAATAGGTTTGTTAGGTTAATCATGGTTAGGTTAACCATGGTTGACTCAAATTTTTTTCCATCAATTTTTTTATGAATGTTTGGTGTTAAATTATTATCCCTTGAGCTATGTAATTTTTTAACTTTTCTTTCTTTTAGGTTATCTCGAGTGTAAGGTAGTCAAGTTAACCTAGTTTAACTTGCATTTTCATGCTCAATATTTTTTTATTTAACTTTGATGTTTTTTGTTATATTTTTTTTACGAGTTTAATTATTAATTTTTAAATTTCAATCTCATGTTGTGAGAGAGAGATTGGTTAAGTTAAACCAGGTTGACTTAATTTTTTTATGGCTTTTATTTTTTTAATTTTATCATTTTAAATTGGATTATTTTCCCTTAATCTTTGTCATTTTTTAGCTTTTCTTTTTGTTTTGTTATTTTGAGGGTGGCTTGGTTAAGATAATCTGGGTTAGCTTGCATTTTCTTTTTCAATGTATTTTATTTAACTTAGGTCTTTTTTGTTAGGTTCTTGTTTTGAAAGTCTAATTTTAATCTTGATCTCATGTTACGAGTAGCGGGTTAGTTGAGTTAGCCCATGTTAACTCATATTTGTTTTTCCTTGATTTAAATGACCTGTTCACTTTTCTTTATGTTTAGTTTGTTCAAAAGTGGGTTGGTAAAGTTAACATGAGTTAGCTTAAGTATTTTTAATGTTTTTTTTTCATTGACATTTTGTCTTTTTTACTAAGTCATTCTTTTGAATTTTTTTATCCCAATCTCATATTGCGATTAGTAGGTTTGTCAAGTTAATCCAATCAAGCTTGAGTTTAGTTCTTCAACCTTATATTTTTTGAATATTTTTCTTTTATTTTCATCTTTCACATTTTATTAGACCTTGAACTTTATAATTTTTTTTTGCTTTTCATTTTTTTAGGTTATTTTGGTCTCATATTTCAGGTCATGTTTTAATAAATTTAACCTAAGTTGTCTCAAATTATCATTGCCTAAATATTATTTTAGCATTAACAAAAGGTTGGCTAGGTTATGAGCGACTTATACAGTTAGTTACAAACAATAAGGACAAAAAGGAAAAAAGATCAAAACAAAAGAAATAAAATAAGAGGCGGTTTGCTTATATGGTTAGAGAAGGACTACAATTATATAGAGGTAATTAAAAATGAGGAACGAATAGAGATGAAAAATAATTAAAAAAAAAAAGAAATGTTGTCTCACTGTAACCATACCATAAATGACCCCTCACATCTAGAAAGTCATCTTCTTCCCATAACAACAGAAGACGAGTGTAATACTCAATACTAATATTTAGTTAAGCAATTGCAAATATTTCTAAAATCTCTCATTCTCCTATGACTTAAGGAATCTTAACTTTCCATCTATATTAAATGAACACTCAATGCTGATATTTAATGAATCATAGATCATAGACCCTTTTCAATAAATAAAAAATAGTTATAAAGAAAAAAAAAGCTTTGTTATTTCAAGATTTAACCATAAAATTTAGTTCAAAACTTGAGATCTTTATTCTATATACTTCTGAAGCCACCTTACAAAATCTAGGTTGAAGTAAAAAATGGATTGACCCATTATATACATAAACATCCGAAACAAACGTGTCCCCTTTATCTTTTCAAGTGCAAACAATGCTTGTATAAGGCCACCTTTGATTAATGAACCCTTACATATGATAAAATAATTATTCACATTCATCTTTATAATTTGCTTCTTAATGCAAACAGAAAAAAGAAAAAATAATATTAAATTAAATTAAATTAAAATTTCAATTTTAGAAAACCTATAATCAAGTTTTACTATAAAATAAGGCATAAGGGCACTGCTAATAAACACTATTATACATGATTTAACATCGTTTTAAATCTTTGAGACATGAAATATTGTCCTTTTCTTAAAAAAAAAATAAGTGATTTTGTTTAAAAAAAAATTCCCACTTTAGTTTCTAAGTTTAAGTGTTATTTAGAATGCTTCTTCAACTTCATTTATGTTAAATCTATCCTAAACAAAGAAAAGGGAGGAGAGAAAAATCTCTAACAAGCTATAATACAAACATATAATCGGTGATGTATTCTTCTTTGATATAAAGTTTAAGAAGATGATTTTAGCATCCAAAAAGAACTAATTAGTTGTAAATTGAAAGAATAAGTGGCTTTTTATAAGTTTGCATAAAAAAAGAATAAGAGTTGTAAATGCATAAAGTTGATAAAGATGCCATGAGAAATTCAAAAGAAAGATGCCTAAAAAATTCAAATACAAGAGGGCAAGCTCAAATAAAAAGAAAAAGACCAAGTTAAAATAAAAGGCATGCCTTAAGAAAATAGAAAAGGGAAAATCAAAGAAATATAACAAAGAAGTTAAATAAATTAAGGTAATCCTAAGTTTGTAAACCCTTCAAATACTTTTTAAGTATATAAATTTCTTTTTGTTCATAGCCAAAACCTTAGCCTATATTTTGGGTCTATATAAAATCTTTTTTAAATAAGTAAGCATAGCACTCTTAAATAATATAAATGATTATTTTATAAGAGTTATGGCTTCATAACCATTATACATATTATCAAATAAGAGTGAAATTTCTTAACAAACCGCAAGCATTTCCTCGAGCTTCTTAAAATCTAAAACCAACACAAAAACATAAGATCACCTTATCAGATCCCTTCTTTAGTTTCAATAAAGTTTGCATGAAAAACCAAAATCACCATTCTCCAAACCATAAACCACTATATGAATTGCAAGAAAAATCAAAAGAAAATTATTTTTTTTACAATGAAATAATTTTTGCCTTTAAAACATATTAAATTTTCAGAAAAATCATCTAGAGCAAGAGACTCCTCATAAAATCTAAGAAAAAAAAACTAGAAAAACCATGCTATAAACTATATTTATCTGAGCTACTAACAAGCATAATTAGAGGGCACAATTAAGCCAAGAGGGATTATGATGACTTAAAAGGTAGTTGTTCCTTTTTGAACAGTCTGCAAATCAAAAACTTTTTACAGTAAGCATAAGAAGGTAGTAATCATTGTAAAAAACCCAAGTTGTGTAACTTATAGACATTCAAACAAATAATTGCATGGGAAACTCAAGTGGGTTAGTTGATAAAAAGACCACGAGAGGCCAAATCACAAATAACAACTCCTGCAACTAAAAAGATGAGTTGAAAAGCAGGAGGGGCTATATTCTCAAAAGGTAAAATACATATATGTTATCTAACCTTAAAATATTAGTATTTGTGTAATGTGTTGCAAACATTTTATGGGTAAAAACCCTTAGTGGAGTCCAATAGTGCTCCAATGAACCCAAGTTAACAAAGATTTGACTATGTTTATTTTAACATAATCTTACATCAAATGATCTAACCTTATAATAATGAAACACCAAGAATTTGATTCTTTAAAAACAAATCCCATAGTATAATTGAGTTATTGGATTTAAAATGGATTTCAAACCATCATTAGAAATGCTAAAAGGTTGATTTGAAGTTGCTAAACTTCTATCTAGTGCTAGAAAAATGATCTCATGTTGGTGGCTTTTAAACCATCATCAAATGTACTTGGATTTCAAGCCAACATCAGAAGATTAATCATGTCTTGGTAGATTTCAAACCATTATTAGAAATGCTAAGAGTTAGATCCTAAATCATTTGATCTTAAACTTACGCTACAATCTTGATTCTGAGTTGATGGATTTCTAAAATCACTAAATGTACCAAAAGATAGATGCCAAATTGGTGGAGTTCAAACCATCACTGGAAGTTAAAATGGTATCTAATATATCATCTCGTGGTAAAATTTAATCTATACTAAAAAGAATCATATATGGAGATTTCAACTAGCAGAACAATTTGATAAGCTATTCCTGAACCATAAAGGAAGTCACTTTTCTAAATGGCAAAAATCTCAAATCCATGACAAAGTCTTTTAAACTTTGGAAATCTTTCAAAATCTTTTCACAAACACTATCTTTCTTTAGAAGCTTGCTATATAAGCATTGTAAAGAATAAGTAATTATTATAAACTGTTTTTACTTCCAATTTTATTTTTTAAAATACCAAAAATACTTTTAAAAAACACACAAAAAAAGTCCAAAGATAAACTTTAAATTGGGCTGGATAAATTTTTTCGGGTTATATCATGTATGATATATCCTTCAAAGGTATAATTAAATAAAAAATGGTTGCAATTGAAAACAACTAAAGGACCGAGGGCTAAAATTGTTAATTTGGCATACTTATAGAGGTTTTATGACTCCAATTAAAGGTTTAATTAGATAAATTTTTAATTTTATAGTCAATTTTGATTTTAATTAAAAATATTTTTAAGTTTGACATGTTTCAAGTTTAGCCTTTTCTTTTTGAGTTTTAAAAGGGCCTATTTGGATTGTGATAATGGTTGCAATTCAAAGTGTTTTTTCCTTATAAATGTATAAAAATTATTTTTTTATTTTTTAACATTATTTTTTAGATTAGCACATCAAAATGATATAAAAATATAAAAAAATAATTTTTAGCTAAAAAAATAAAATTTAAAGGAATGCAGCTTCATCCATATTCCTAAACGAACTTGAAGTCAACCTACGCTAACCATGATAGTTCTTTTTAAAGATCTATATATCACCAAAGTTTAGTCTTGTAAAATTATTATGTCTAAAATTACATTAATTGAAAACTCATCAAATACATTGGATTTTTCTTAATCTAAAATCACATTAATCATATGAAATATCTCTATCTTTCGTTTAACTAATAAAGTTTAACCATAAAAGCTTTTAATAATAAACTATCTCTCAGTTTCATTATAATCCAATAGATTAAATAATAATGGCTAGGAAATTATAAACAATAAGATTAAGAATAAACACTTAACATGAAAA
This sequence comes from Populus ilicifolia, assembly GCA_015708895.1. Classification (NCBI taxonomy): domain Eukaryota; kingdom Viridiplantae; phylum Streptophyta; class Magnoliopsida; order Malpighiales; family Salicaceae; genus Populus; species Populus ilicifolia. Next base: position 465,940 of record SRLM01000176.1, read on the forward strand.
ATTTAGAAATTAAATAACTTAGAATTTAAATTGTGTAATGCAAACTAGATTACATCGAATCCCTATAAAAATAAAAACATAGTTAATAATAAATATAAAAATAAATCATGTTCTTATTAAAATATATCAAAGGAAAAATAAGAAGAAAAATAAATATTTTTTTGCTTCAAATCAGTTAAAGAAGCATTTCATTATAACGTCTGAGTTTTTCTAGTTCTCTCTTTCTTGTTTTCCCCTTCTTTTAATGGTAAAAAATCCCCTATTTTATTAGCTATGAGCATGTTCTATTTTTCTATCTTCTCTTTTTCTTTGGTCCAATATTTTTTTTAAATAATTTTTTTAAAATTAGTAGATTTTGACATTTAACTTATAGTTTGATTTTTATACCAGATGGACATATTTTGAGATATTCATAAGAATTAAAAGTAATAGATATTCCTTTTAACTTTTTTTTACTCCAAGATTGCTTAATTTGAATATCACAGAGAAAATTATTCTTGATTTATCAAGATTTTCTTTTGAAACTTCTAGCAGGAAACTTTTTTTATTTTTACATTAAGAAATTTCACTTTCCTCTTTCTTTTCTTTTTCAAAATATTTACACAAATCAATTTGACTTCTTCAAGATATATTTTATCATTTAATTAGTTTTTTAAGTGAGCTTCCTCAATACCATGAGCTTTAATTCAATTTAGGCTAATGTTTAGTTAGAACTCGAGGATTAAATGTTGAATTTTCACTCCAAAGCCCATGAATCCATGGATTTATTATTTTTTACATATAAAAATACATAAATAAAAACTACATAAAATATAAATATTTAAGATGAACTAGCATGAAATAAAAAAATAATGTATAAAAATCAAATACAACATCTCAGGAGGTGATAAGTTACTCGTTTTCCTAAAAAAAAAAGTGGACACTGATTGATACTTAAAAGTGTATTTTTATTAAGGCTTTCTATCATCATTTTGCAGTTAAAGCATCAATAACTCATTAACTAAAACATGTTTTTATAATAATATATCTAATAATATAAGATACCTTTAATTTGTGGTAAATGTTCATTTTAAATGCAGGCCTATCACATAAATAAAAAGATTGATTGATGAATTTAAGGACTAAAATTGAAAGGATAAAGAGATCGTTAAACTTAGAAAAGAGATGTTGGTGCAATTCAAACCGGAATACTGTTTGGTAATTAGGTCATATCTGGAGCTATATATCTCAGATTTAAGTCTACTTTATATGGATGCAAAGGTAAGACATAGGCCCACAACCTTCATATGGAGTCCAAGATTTAAAAAAGTCATTTTCAAGTCCAAATTGTTGCAACAACAAAGAAGCCCAAATCTATCCTCCAGCTCGAGCATTGTTTAGTATTTTGGCCATATCTGGAGTTCTAGAAGTCAAAATGAGCTGAATTTTTTACACAAGAAAGCTGAGACAATTTCCTACAACTTTCATCTCAAGTGGCTCCAATTTTGACGTTATCAATGATGTTTTGGGCAGACAAGAGAGATAAGGATTGTTACCAAGTCAAGAGTTGGCCACCTACTCATCAATTAGTCATCAAATCAATAGTTTTTAATTTTGGCCTATAAAAGGAGGCATTTATCATGCATTTATTAATATCAAGTTTATGTCTTTCATTTCTTTCTTTACTTTGTTAACTCTTATCTTATTTATGTTCTTATTTTGTTTATCTATTTTTCTTTCTTTCATTATGTCTAGTTAAGTTTATTATGTCAAGGTGAAAAGGTTACACTAATGGTGTAAGAATAAATATAGTATAAACTTAATATGGACTTTAATGTTTAATACTAACATGTTTTTTATTTGTTATCTTGTTCACTCTTTAATACTTTGCTTGTTAAATGACTAATCTTGATTTATGTTGTCTAATAAATAGTACAACAAATGATTGGCACTTCCATAGCTCATACTGTATGGTATAACCGATACCTGAGCTATGAAAGGCACTTGATTTGTTGTTAACATAAGTTATAATCATGAATGCTTGACAAAATTTACAAGTATTAGCATTAATTGAATAAGATGACTAATGTAATCATGTTAACAATCTATAATCTGATTGAAACCTCTTTTGTGTGTGGTTTCCAGTTGAATAATAAGAGTTTATACTATACTTGTTTGACATACCATTAGTGAATCCTCTAACCTTGACATTGTTTGTTATCATTGTTTAATCGTTACTTTAACTTTCCATCTTAAAGTTCTCATCAATTTTTTTTCTTCTTCTTCTTTATTATTGTTACTACTACTACTACTACCACTACTACTACTATTATTACTAGTATTATTGTTGTTATTGTTGTTGTTGTTTATAATTTGTACAATTAACCTCCCCGTGATTCGACCTCGGTCTTACAGGGTTATTTATTGCTTCGACACTCCTGCACATGGGAGAAGACATCAATCTTTTAGTCATGTCAAGTTTTTGGTGCCGTTGCCGGGGATATAAGTTTTGTATAAATTATAATTTTTATTTTATTTTTTCTTTTCACTTTTCTTGTTTATAACTTTGTTTTTTTTCTCTTATTTCTTCTTCTTTTGTTTTTTTTCTTTTATTCTATTCCTACATGTGCATAAAAGTGTGGACACGTGCATAAAAGTATGGTCACTTTATAGGGTATCCTCATCATTTTCAGAAAATATGGCCGAACAAGATAATCAATCACTTTATAATGAGAATAACCATGCTAGAACACTTAAAGACCACATGAATCCCACAAGAACAAGTGCACCATCATGCATAATTTTTCCTCCCGATGCATCTCATTTTAATTTTAAGCCAAGAATTATTCAACTTTTACCTTTTTTTCATGGCTTAGAATTGGAAAATCCATACTTGCATTTAAGGGAATTTAAAGAGATCTGCAATACATAAAATAATTTAAATTGTAGCATGAACACCATCAGATTAAAGCTTTTTCCTTTTTCATTACAAGATAAAGCTAAAACATGGTTATAAAATTTGAGACCAGGATCCATTCGTGTTTGGGATGAAATGCAACAACAGTTTTTAAAGAAGTTTTTCCCATCTCATAGAACAAACTCTTTCAAAAGACAAATCGTCACTTTCACTCAAAAACCAGGAGAAACTTTTTACCAATGTTGGGATAGGTATCGATACTTGCTTAGTACTTGCCCTCATCAGGTTTTGAAACATGGAGATTGGTTTCACATTTTTTTTAAAGGGTTAACACTTACAAATAAGCAAATGGTTGAATTGATATGCAATGGAACTTTTAAACATAAAGACCCTGATGAAGCAATGGAGTACTTAGACTTGTTAGCTTAAAATGCTCAAAATTAAGACACCGCAGGTACTTATAAGGCACCAAGTAAAACTCAATCTCATACATCTAGTGGAGGTATGTACAACCTTAGGGAAGATCATGACCTTCAAACCAAGTTTGCATCTTTAGCTAGAAAAGTCGAGGCACTAGAATTGAAAAGGAGTGGTCAATTAAAATCTGTTGAAAACATTATGCGTCAAATATGTGAAACAAATAAACACTCAACCAGTAATTGTCCAACCTTTCCTTCTTTTAAGGAATGTCTCCATGAACAAGTTCATGCTTTAAACAGTTTCCAAAAGGCTAACCACAACCCATACGCACAAACATATAACCCTGGTTGAGGAAATCACTCAAATTTTAGTTGGAAGAGTGAGAACAATAATGCACAAACTTCACAACCACCGTTTTAAGCACACCATAATTTCCAAAATTCTCATGGATATGCACCTTCTTATGCTTCACCTCCTAGAAGAAATCTTGAGGAAACATTGCATGCATTCATTAAAAAGCAAGAGACAATCAATACTCAACTTGCTCAAAACATAACAAATTTTAAAGGTACTCTTGTAAAATTAACATCTGCTCTCAGTTTCCAAGAGAAAGGTAAGTTTTCATCTCAACCACAACAAAATCCTAAAGGGCAATACAATACAAATGCATGTAGTTCCGAAAGCCAATACATGGATTAAGTCAAATCAGTCACTACTCTATGCAGTGGTAAGGTTATTGAAAAACCCTCTCTTGAATCTTATAAGAAAGATGATGAGTCAATCTCTGAGGGTAAGGAAGGGGTTGAATCCGAAAATTGCAAAGAAAAGATTGATTCTCCGCCAGCACTTCCATTTCCTTAAGTCATGACCAAACAAAGGAAAGTCAATCACAACTTTGAAATCTTTGAAATTTTCAAATAGGTAAGGATCAATATACCTTTGCTAGATGCTATTAAACAGGTTCCTTCTTATGCTAAATTTTTGAAAGATCTATGTACTGTGAAGAGGAAATTGAATGTGAAAAAGAAAGTCTTTCTAGCCGAATAAGTAAGTGTTATTCTTCAGAACAATAATGCTTTAAAATATAAAGAGCTTGGTTGTCCTATAATTTCTTACTTTATTGGAGAACATAAAATTGAAAAAGCCTTACTTGATCTTGGAGCTAGTGTGAATTTACTTCCATATTCAGTTTTTCAAAGTCTTAATCTAGGTGAGTTAAAACCAACTTTTATATCTCTTTTAATTATCGATAGATTTGTAAAAGTGCCTAGAGGAATAATTAAAGATGTGTTAGTACAAGTCGATAAATTCATTTATCCTGTGGATTTTGTTGTCTTGGACACTCAACCTGTTGAAGCATGTAATTCATTTCCTGTTACTTTCGGGCATCCATTTTTTGCAACTTCTAATGCATTGATTAATTGTAGAAATGGACTGATGAAGCTATCATTTGGAAACATGATATTGGAGATGAATATTTTTCAACATTTGCAAGCAACCTGAAGATGATAATGATTTACAAGAAGTAGATCATACTGACAAATTAGTTTATGATCAACTTGAATTTACTTTAAGTAAAAATAAGTTGGATAAATCTGAAGATTTGAAAATAATTTATTCTAAGGAATAAATCACGGATGAAAAAATAACCAAAAATGTTGATATGGATCTTTTATCAACAGTGGTAATATATTCGACATCTGACATCACACCAATTGATGATTACTTTTCTAAAAAAATCTTTATTTTCTCTTAGTACAATGCCTTGGTATGATAAAAATATCAATTTTCTTGCTTTATGAGATTTGCCAGCTGATTGGAGTACCCAAGATAAAGAAAAGTTTTTGAACAAAATGAAGAACTTTTATGGTGATAACCCTAACTTATTCAGATATTGTCTCGATCAAATATTTCAAAGATACATTCCTGATAATGAGGTAAGTAGTGTCATTAAATTCTGTCATTCTAAGACATGTGGGGGTCATTTCTTATCAAGAAAGACAATTGCAAAAATCTTACAAAGTGGATTTTATGGGGCCACTATGTTCAAAGACTCAAATGCATTCTGCAAGTCTTATGAAAATTGTTAAAAGTTGGGATCAATCTTAAAACATCACATGATGCCTTTAAATCCTATTTTTATCATTGAGATCTTTAATTGTCGGGGTATAGATTTCATGGATCCATTTTCTCCATCATTTGGTTTCTTGTACATATTAGTCGCAGTAGATTATGTTTCAAAATGGATAGAGGCAATTCCAAGTCGACATAATGATCACAAAACAGTGATAAAGTTTTTGAAAGAAAATATTTTGAGTCTATTTGGAGTCCCACGAGCCATAATAAGTGATAGTGGAACACATTTCTGCAACAAGCCATTTGAGTCTTTAATGAAAAAATATGGAATCACACACAAAGTTGTCACCCCTTATCACCCTCAAACAAGTGGACAAGTAGAGCTTGCTAATGAGGAGATCAAACACATTTTAGAGAAAATAGTGAACCCTAACAGGAAAGATTGGTCTTTAAGACTTAATGATGCATTTTGGGCTTATCGAACTGCTTATAAAACATCATTAGGTATGTTACCTTATAAACTAGTTTATGAAAAACCTTGTCACTTGCCTGTGGAACTTAAACATAAAGCTTATTGGGCTATTAAAGCTTTCAATTCAAATCTAGATGATGCTAGTCAATTGTGAAAATTATAAATAAATGAGCTTGGGGAAATAAGAAATGATGCATATGAAAATTCAAGAATTCATAAACCAAGAATCAAAGAGTTTTATAACAAGAATATACTAAGAAAAACATTTAATGTTGGTCAAAAGGTCTTGCTTTATAATTCTCGACTGTATTCATTTCTTAGAGAGCTAAGATCAAGATGGAACAATCCTTATGGGGCCTGTGATATTGAAAATTCAAAGAATGACAATGTTTTTAAGGAAAATGGACATCGTTTGAAAGCTTACTTTGATAATTTTTCTAGTGAAATGAATCAATTGATTTGAATTATCTTGTAGATAAAGATTGATTATTTTGTTTTTCTCACATTGTTTTTGTGTTTCTTTTTGAGTGATTTTTGCTAGTTTCTCTCACCCTAGTTAAATGACAGATAACGGTACTCCGTGACTTAAGTAAGTTCTTTTAGTTTCCCACAATAACTGATATTTGTGTATATATTTATGCAATTCTTTGAATCTCTCTTCCAATTCTCATTTGAAAATGGACACTAATCTTGAAAAATTGAAAAAGCATTTTCCTGTTCTGCCTCATAATGCAATTACAAAAATTTACCATGCTAGATGTGCAAGATTGAGATTGTTAATAAATCATAGAATTCCTGAAGATATTCACTAGTAGATTGAAGCAAAGTCTGATTATCAGGTGAGTCCTCTAACTCCTTCATTTCACACATGCCTAGAATAGATAAAAGCACTTTTCCAAATAAACGTCGTGCAAAATGACTGAAAGTCTGTCATCGATGTGCTAGATGGACTTGTAATACACAATGTCATTCTTTAGGAATGGTATCTGTAAACCGTGAAGATAAAATATAATTCATTAAGGATGGCCTGAGTAAGGAGTCTTTAGATAACCTTCTATTGACTCTTGAGACGCATCCTAGTGGAGATGTGCATCGTGCAATTCATGATTTATGACCACTATTTCATAAAAAATATAATCAACTTAATCTTAGGAATCTAACTAAAAAAAGACCTTGTTTACCAGTTTTTAAGAAAACTGGATAGGAAGCCTATCTCCGACCCATAGAGGGCGTTTAAGCCGTTTTTGGACGTAAAACCAAGGGAAGATGTAAGCCACAATCACAACTACCTATACATACACATGCTTTTTCAAAAGTAAACAAATAAATAAATAAAGAGAGAGAGAGAGAGAGAGTGTGTGTGAGACTCTAGTTGGCCTACATATAGATGGTATGATTGCTTTTCTAATTTCTCATCTATAAAACCCTCTCTTCCTTCCTTTTATTTTTACTCAACCCATACATTCAACAAATACTAAAGTATGTAGAAATGGTAAGTTCCTTAAGTCATCACATAGAAATATTTGTGTTTTTGGTGGATCTAGTCCTGGGAAAGAAAAGGAGTTTTTAGAGTCAGCAAATCATCTTGGTCAAGTGCTAGCTGAGAGAAAGATTCATTTAGTGTATGGGGGAGGCAGTTTTGAGTTAATGAGAGGTGTGTCAATAGCTGTATTTTTAGGAGGTAGTCAAGTTTTGGGGGTTCTCCCCGAAGCTTTAGCACAAGGAGACATCATTCTAAAAACAATTGGAGGGGAATTACAGGTCTCCACAATGTCTGCTCGAATGAATGCAATGTTTAACCATATTGATGCTTTCATTGCTTTACGAGGTGGTCTAGGCATATTAGAAGAGATCTTTTATATTTCCTCTTGGGCTCAACTGCACATTCACCATAAACCCATAGGTTTGTTAAATGTTAATGGTTATTATGATAAGTTGTTGTCTTTTCTTGATCATGCTGTGGAGCAGGAATTTCTAACATCTTCTACACGACAAATCATAATCTCTATTGTTACTGCTGAACAATTGATTGACCAACTATAATATTTCATTCCTGTAATTGATCCTTTCATGAGTCGCATAAATTGATAACTAAGAAAAGCCGTAAAAAGCTTAGACTGAATTTGAGCCTTCATTTATGAATCTCTGTGTCTTTTGATTTTATTATTGTATTTTGTTGTTTCTTATATTTGTTTTGGTATATTTCAGGTTTGTTAGTGTTCGTTATTTTAGGTGATATCTTCTATACTCTATCTTTCTACCTTTAAATATTGAGGACAATGTCTTGTTTTAGTTGGAGGAGAGGATAGTAGTTTAAAAAAAAATATTGTGTTTTCTATTTCATAAAGCATGTGCAAAATTGTTGTTATTATGATGGCAGAGTCAAGAGAACTTTTTATGACTCTTGAGACGCATCTTAGTAATCATTCGTAACAAGGTCTATCATAATACTTCTTGAAATATTCATATTTACAAACTCTCACATTGTTATTATTTAATTTTGCTCATATACTTATTTAAAATATATTCTTAAACCTTAATTTACACACACACTTTAACATATGATTATGGGTTGCATATTGGATTATTACATTATTTATATTTTTTTGTTAAAGGTAACAACTAAGGGAAAGGGATAACATATAATTAAAAAGAAAAAAGAAACAAACAAAAAAAAAGAAACAAAATGATAATAATAAAAATATAGATAAGTTTGGTTTCGTAGCCTCTCTAACCTAAGTAATTAAGCCCGAAGGGGTGTTTTAACATCTAATACCCTAAAGTCAACTAACTTAGGAGTTAGTGGCCCAACACTTGTTACATGGGTTGAGGAGAAAAGCTTAAGAGAATCAAACATTGCACTACCTACATATCAGTATCTGTAACCTGAGTTACGAAGCTTGTAGGGGTGTCTTAACACCTAATGTCCTAAAACCAACTGGTCTGAAAGTCATTAGCTGAAAGTTCGTTACATGGGTTAAAGATGCATGGTGTTTTAAATTATATGTATATATATTAAAAAAAAAAGACAAAAATAATAATTTCAACCCAAGAAAGTTAACCTTAAACATTAGAACAAAAATTTTATTTTCTTTCAAGAAAAGCCCTACAATTATGTGTTGATACATTGAGCATAAAAAAAAGGTTTATGAATATCTTATAAAGAGGTATTGAGCAGTTATATATATTTAATGAGAGTTTGTTTATCTAGATAGATTAATGGAAGTTAAATGATGACTGTCTTGCTTTGTGGAATTTGCAAATTATTTTTCTATTTTAACGTTTTGATTACTAGAGACTAGTAATAAGCTAGTTGGAGGGTGTGATTGATACTTAAAAGTGTATTTTTATCAATGTTTTCTATCATCATTTTGCACTTAAAGTATCAATAACTCCTTAACTAAAACATGTTTTATAATAATATATCTAATAATATAAGATACATTTAATTTGTGGTAAATGTTCATTTTAAATGCAGGTCCATCACATAAATAAAAGGATTGATTGATGAATTTAAGGTCTAAAATTGAAAGGATAAAGAGATGGCCAAACTTAGAAAAGAGATATCGGTGCAATCCAAACCGGAATACTATTCGGTAATTGGTCATACCTGGAGCTATAGATCTCAGATTTAGATCTACTTTATATGAATAGAAAGGTAAGACATAGGCCTACAACTTTTATATGGAGCCCAAGATCTAAAAAGGTCATTTTCAAGTCCAAATTGTTGCAACAACAAAGAAGCCCAAATCTATCCTGAAGCCCAAGCATTATTCAGTATTTTGACTATATCTAGAGTTCTAAAAGTCAAAATGAGCTGAATTTTTTTACACGAGAAATATGAGATAATTTTCTACAACTTTCATGTTTTCAAGTGGCTCCAAGTTTGATGTTATCAATAATGTTTTGGCTAGACAAGAGAAGATAAAGATTGTCACCAAGTCAAGAGTTGGCCACCCACTCATCAATTAGTCATCAAATCAATAGTTCCTAATTTTGGCCTATAAAAGAAGGCATTTACCATGCATTTAGACATTTTGGCTTCTAGATCAAGATCATGCTCTTGCTTTCTCTCTTTGTATTTTTTGTACTGCTTATGTTTTGCTTTCATTAATATCAAGTTTATGTTTTTCATTTCTTTTTCTTTGCTTTGTTAACTCTTATCTTATTTATGTTCTTATTTTGTTTATCTATTTTTTTCTTTTATTATGTCTAGCTAAGTTTATTATGTTAAGGTGAAAAGGTTACACTAATGGTGTAAGAATAAGTATAGTATAAACTTAATATGAACTTTAATGTTTAATACTAACATGTTTTATATTTGTTATCTTGTTCACTCTTTAATACTTTGCTTGTTAAATGACTAATCTTGATTTATATTGTATAATAATTGGTACAACAAATGCTTGACACTTTCATAGCCCATATTGTATGGTATAATTGACACCCGAGCTATGAAAGGCACTTGATTTGTTGTTAACATAAGTTATAATCATGAATACTTGATAAAATTTACAAGTATTAGCATTAATTGAATAGGATGACTAATATAATCATGTTAACAATCTATATAATCTGATTGGAACCTCCTTTGTATATGGTTTCCAATTGAATAACAAGACTTTATACTATACTTGTTTGACATACCATTAATGGATCCTCTAACCTTGACATTGTTTGTTATCATTGTTTAATCATTACTTTAACTTTCTATCTCAAAGTTCTCATCAATTTTTCTTTTTTTTCTTTATTATTATTACTATTACTACTACTAATACTACTACTATTATTACTACTATTATTAATGTTGTTGTTATTGTTACTATTGTTATTGTTTATAATTGTTGTTTATAATTTGTACAATTAACCTTCCTATGATTCGACCCTAGTCTTGCCGGGTTATTTATTATTTCGACACTCTTGCACTTGGGAAAAAACATCAATTTTTTAGTCGTGTCAGATACTAAACTATCCAATCTTAAAGGAAAAAAGGACCATGTATATGGTTTCTTGTTAAAAGCAGGCGTGCAGTTTTTCGTTAAAGGCCTACGAATGTTGGGTCACAAATCCCATATGATGGCTTTTTTGTGTGTTTTTTTTAATTTTATTATTTAAATATTTAGTTTATTTTAAATTAATCTTTATAATTTATTTTAATTTTTTTAATTTATTATAATCTCAAATAAATATCACAATATTTAATTAATGTTTAATTTTATAAATATTAATTTTTGTTATAATATTATTAAATAAAAAATATATTTTAAAAAAAAATAAATTGTTAAAACTAATAAAATTTGTTATTCTAATTATAAGTTTGATAAGTTAAATCATGAAATTTCAATCGATCTGACATACTATTATTTTAAATTTTTTAAAATAAAATTATATTTTTATCATCAAAATTATCTTTAACTTCTAAAAAAAATTAATTTCAAACCTAATCTAAACAAAAAAAAATTAAATTAATAGATTTCAAAATTAACATTCTAAATCAAATTTAATAACTTTTGCGGGTAATTCTTTCTCACTTAAATATTTATTTTACCTTGAAGATTTTTTGATCCAACGCGCGTGACTAAATGCTGACGGTGAACTACTGAAAATCAGGGAACATCAAAGAGCACGAAATACGAAATACAGCCTCATTGTATTTCATAAGCTCGCAAACAAATAGGAAATCAAACTCCCATATAACCCTTCCGTTATTTCTACTGAACAAAACCCTATTAAAGTTCTCTCCCTCCTTCCCCTTGTCAAGTAGTAAGTAAAACCCTAGAAGGCAAAAAGAACAGGAAAAAAATGGGCCGTAGAAAGAATAGTCAGACCTCAACGAGCCTGAACAACACTCAGCACCAGGGCACCAAAGTCTGCTTCGACGACGACGACGAAGAAGAGAACATCAATCTCGATGACTCTATTGTAGCCACCGAAAAAGCCATTGCTATGGATGACGTAACTATGTCCGACCCCAACGCCCCCTTTGTCGACGGCGGCGATGATGATAAAACCAGCGCCGATTATTACTTCGATTCATACTCTCACTTTGGTAATACTACTCTCCTTGATTCGCTTTACTTTATCTACTTAAATCATCTTTTTTTTTCCTTTGGTAATAGTGTACTAGGTTCAGTTGACTTGAACAGAAGTTTTAGACTCCTAATGAATGGTACTCTGGCATAGAAAGTTTTTTGTATTTGTCTTAACCTTTTTTTTTGGTGTTTTTGCAGGTATTCATGAAGTAAGTGTCTCGTAGCTGGATTCAATTCAGCTCTTTACTGGGTTTCGTAACTTGGTGTTTTTTTTTTATATTTATTTGTTGGGCTTTAGTTTTGATTATATCTTGTTTGTGCATTATAAGTGATGATTCAGAAGCTTTTGTAACTCAATTAGTGCTGCCACATTTTTTTGTTTTATTTACCTCACAAAACCCCCTTTTGAATCAGCACTTATTATTATGTGATATACTTGATTTGTTTCCGAGTAATGCTCTGCATTTTATCAATTTATATTGTTTTGCTGTACCATTTTGTGTCCGCAGGTTTATTGTTTTGACCTTGTATACTCTATATTCTTTCATCATTTTCAGCTGAGATCAAATTTTTCTTGTATGATTTTTTATATATCTTGAGATCTGGATTTCTAAAACAAATCTTGGAGTTGATTGTGTATCAGTGCTTAAACGTCGCCAACTGTTGATGTTTCCTTACCCATCCTTACACTGCAGGAAATGCTGAAGGATGCAGTGAGAACTAAAACATACCAAAACGTTATTTTTCAGAATAAATTTTTATTTAAGGATAAAGTAGTGCTTGATGTTGGTGCTGGGACTGGAATTTTGTCCTTGTTTTGTGCTAAAGCTGGGGCTACCCATGTCTATGCGGTATGCCTTTCACCCCTTTCGCATCCTACAACCACCAAGTGGAGTTTATATATGCTAAAAATTGGTTTGCCAATGTTTCTATTTCCAGGTCGAGTGCTCTCATATTGCTAACATGGCCAAAGAGATTGTTGAGTCAAATGGATTTTCCAATGGTAATTCTATTCTCTTTGCATGTTCCAGTAATTTTTTTCTCTCTCTGTTGCCTCAAATGCCAAGTCTCACTTTGCACTGCTTACTCGTGTTTCAATGTCATAGTTATAACAGTTATGAAGGGAAAGATAGAAGATATTGAGCTACCAGTTGCTAAAGTGGACATAATTATTTCAGAGTGGATGGGATATTTTCTGTTGTTTGAGAACATGTTAAACTCGGTCCTGTACGCGCGTGATAAATGGCTTGTAAGTTGCAATTACATTTCTCTTTGCAAATTTATAGCTTGTTCTTTGATAAATGTTGTACCTAGAGAGATAAACCAAACAGGCATAGCCGGCTAACCCTTCAAAGTCAAATCTATAAGTTTCAGAACCCTGGAGGCACATGAATGCCACAGTAATCTAAGAAAACCATCATATTAGATTTGACTTTGACGGGTTAGTCGGCTATGCCTGTTTGGTTTTTCTCTCTAGGTTCTTGATTGGGATTTCATACAAGTTTGAAAATTTTATTTAATTCTGAGGGAACTGTTCATTGTCAACTGCAAGGAATTTCCTTCAGGATTGAAGGGTTTTCTTGATGTTATTCACATAAAATTTACAGACCAGGGAATATTTTTGGAATGAAAGTCTCTTGGATAAGAATAGAGCTTTCTTGGGATAATGGTGTTTGCTGGTATTATAACATCCACAGAAATTAAAGTCACTAAGCTCTTTGGCTTTAGGTCAACTGGATGCATGCACCTTTCGAAGGAAGGGGGGAAAATGCCAACCAACATTTAGGTCATTCATGAGTCTGGAACAACTATACTTGTTTAGTAATTGAAAGTTCTTCTGTTAGCTATTATTATGCTCCATGGGATCATCATTGGCGATGCTGAAAAACTTTGCTAAATCAATAATGTCAGCCTTTTTTATTCTATTCTTTGCTTGACTCCAGGTCAATGACGGAATTGTGCTGCCAGACAAAGCTTCTCTCTATTTGACAGCCATTGAGGATGCTGAATACAAAGAAGATAAGATTGAGTGTAAGTCTATTGTTTGGTGTCATATGTAGATGAGAATAATTTTCACGTGGACCCATCAAATGTGTGGAATTTGGCAGCACTGCCAGACTCCAGTAGTAAGTAGCTGTAGGGAATTTCACTCACATCAGTTGCATGTGTGGTTTCATGTGTTATTTGAATTTGTTTTCCAACTCTAAATGCTTGACGGGGTGGCATTTTAATAGTTGTTATATCTGTTTTGTTGCCTTGGCTTGCATGCTTGCTCCAGTTTGGAATAATGTCTATGGCTTTGATATGACCTGCATCAAGAAGCAGGCCATGGGGGAACCTCTTGTTGACACTGTAGATCAGAATCAAATTGTTACAAATTGCCAGCTGCTCAAGGTTGGATATGCTTGCATATGCATACAATAAATTTGTGTGTGCGTTTGCATTTGGTCATCCACATTTCTCCATTTTGCTTTCTGTCACTGTCTTTACTTGGCTGATGTTTTTATTTTTTTTGCTTTTCATCATTTCAGACAATGGACATCTCTAAAATGGTTTCTGGGGATACTTCCTTTACAGTTCCTTTTAAGCTTGTAGCAGAGCGTGATGATTACATTCATGCATTCGTAGCCTACTTTGATGTATCATTTACAAAGTGTCACAAGTTGATGGGATTCTCTACAGGTCTAACTTTTTTACTGTGCACTCTTCAGTTATATTTTCCATATCTTCTAGTGTAAAGTTTTGTTTTAATACATACAGCGAACCAAGTGGGTTGAGGGAAGCCCTTTTCTTTTCCATGAGTTTGCTCAAGTCGTTACACTTTAAATTCCATGACTTGTTGATTTATGGGAATATTATATTTGTTAGACTAGAAAGTAACTAGCTCTAACAGTGAGGCAGTACTCCTCCTCGGTGTCTGAGAGGGTGTTCTAAGCGAAATCATAAAATAAACATGAAACCAAAATCACAACCTGCATTTTATGCTCAGTGGCATATATGCATCAATTTAAAAAAAAAAAGGTTTTCAGATGTTCCTATGTGAAGGGGAGGCCAGTTAGGGTACATTTTAACAGTCTAGTGAAATGCCTAGATAGCCATTCTGATGAATTTGGAAAATGATGCAGGACCAAGATCACGAGCTACACATTGGAAACAGACAGTCCTATACCTAGAAGATGTGCTAACCATTTGTCAAGGGGAGGCACTAATTGGGAGCATGACCGTCGCACCAAACAAGAAGAATCCTCGTGACATTGATATAACAATCAAATATTCATTGAATGGTCGACGCTGTGTGGCCTCAAGAACTCAACATTATAAAATGCGGTGAGTTGCAATGGCTCTTCAGATTGCTAGCATCACCGGGCAGAGATTGATGATGCTCAAGCTACTTCCTTGTTAGGGGGATGTCTTCCTAAACAAGCATGTATTTCAGTTATTTTTCCAAGAATGAGAGTAATTTGATTGGTTTACATAAAATGTCACTTGTTTGAAATAGTAGGGGATTTTTCAAATTTTGATTTCCAAAATCTTGACAACCGGCTGTAATATTAACGTGATGATCCTCATTCAGCTTGGGCTTTTATCCCCTCGCTTTATTTATTTCCCTCAAAGCCATGCAAACAATATCCTTGCATTGCCTCTGCTTCCTTTTTTTTTTCTTTTTTTTTAATCTTGTTTAAGTGCCACCCATGTTCTATTTAAGAATCTAATCACTGATATGATCCAGTTCATGAATCTGTACCTTCATATGATCATTCTGTTGACTGGATTCTAGCTATGTGAGCACAGAATGTGAATCCTTGAACTTTCCACACCCATCCTCATCATCAGCTTCTTCATCACCGAACACTTCAATACATTTCCATGCCTGGAGCTCCAGGTATACCCTGAAGCAAAGGTAAACAAGTTATAGAACCAAGTCAACATAAAATCACATACATGCAGAATTTTAAGCAAGTAGTAGATCTCAAAATCTTCTCCATTTCAGCCTCTTTAGAAGGTTTAGGCACAAATGGTTCCGCAGGTATCCTGTTCTGAAATCCAAGAGAAGAGCTGTTCTGAAATCCAAGGTAAACTTGAGTCTTCTGTTCTGAAATGGATTGTGCAAAACAAAGTAGGACTTGAGCACGATGGAATAAAAAAGAGTAAAAAAACAGCCAAAAGAAATGCCAAATGTGAAGCATGGTGAGGATGCGGTAGGGAGATTCTCTTTGTTCCTCCTTTTATTCCTAAAAACGCCAGTAAGTATAAAATTACAGGTTCTGGAACTTCGGATTTTCAAATCCATTTTTGCTTCACTGGTTTTCAGATATAATTTGGTTTGAATCTTGAGAACACAAGATAAATAAGTGGCAATATTTTTCTTTTCCTTTTTTTTACACTTCACCATTTTCCTCTGATGTGCTCTCATGTTATTGAAATTCATAGATGCCGATACTTGCTAATCCATTCCCAGATTTTAGAGCTTGAGCTTCAATCTGGGGAAAGCCAAAGATACTTGACAAGCTATATGCTCTGGAAACTGTCCAATATAATGAGAGAGAGCGAGAGTGCAAGGCTTCATTCAAATAAAGCTGGACTTGTAACAAGCAAAGCCTTTTCAAATGCTTTCTAAGAATCACGAAAGATGGCTCAAGAAAGTTTCATGTCAGATAAGTTTTCTATTAACTAGTATCTAATTACAAGATGGCTCGCGAAAGATGGATTAAGAAAATTTCTAAGAATCGGATGGTTGCAAGTAATACAATTTTGTTCATACAAATATATTTATTATTTATAACGACATTCTTATCTTTAATAATCATTTATATTAAATATAAAATTTTTAAAACAAAAATGATATCAAACATAAAACTTGCCAAGGATGGTTTTGTTGTTGCTTCTTATCATGCATTTGCCATTGCTCAAAGTGTCAAGAAAATCACGAATGATCCTGACATGCAACAAGTATTCGCTCCGAATGCCATGTTGTTAAAAGCTGGTGATAAATGCTGTAATTTGGAGCTAGCCTAAAGCCTGGAGGCATTTGCAGAACAAGGCCCACAAGCTTTTTATAATGGCACTGCTGATGAGAAGTTAGTGAAGATGTGAGAGAGGCTGGCGGGATTCTAACAATGGATGGTCTAAAGAATTATAAGGTGGATATAATGGATCCCTTAGCTGCAAACATTCTGGGCTATACTGTATACCACTGCCTTCCAGTGGAACGCTTCGATTGTCTCTGGTAGGTTATATTTTCCCGCTTGCCCTTTTTCATCTGCGTCAATCAAGTATTTCCTGTCAAATCAAGTAATATTCCGGCCGTTTTGATGAATCGACCTCTGGCTATGAAGGACTAAAAGTAGGACTAATCAACGAGCTGAATTCGTGATACTGATGTTGTTCTGACTAGATATAGATGAATATGAACACGAATGACTACTTACTATAAAGCTTTTACTGGAATCAATGTCACTGTGTCGTGATTCTCAAGATCACAAGCTATAATTAGCAGGTGGAGTCGGCTTAGAGATCTCGGAACTGGCTACTCTTGCGTTGTGGAAGCAGAACGGAATGCTGTGTCAATGACAACAACATTAAATTATGGTTTTGGAGCTGGAGTTCTCTCTCTTACTGGAAATGTGCTCAACGGCACCCACAGAGATAACCCCTGACATACTCCCTCCTGCTCCAGCTAATTTTATCGAAACTTACAAGAGACCTTTATCTTCCATGATACCTTTTATTGTCGCCAAGGTTTGGCTGGAAGAGCTGATGTCCAGCTTCTTGTTCAAACCCTCCAAAACCCCATCGACATATAATGTGAAAGTGCAAGAGATCCTGTAAATACCCTAACATTCCACGGGAGACCTGTTGCAGTGAGCGATCCGAGAAACGTGACATGCCTGCAGCAATTTGATCTGTCAGATTTTCTAATCGAAAAATCCCTGGAAAGAAAAACCCATTGGTAGCTAGCCACGAAACGTTTGTTCTGTAAAAGATTAGGCGATTTGTTCGCAACTCTTGAAATAAAACTATATTTTCTTAGCAAATTACATGTTGGATGATGATACTCCAACTTTCAAAATCCACTTCAACTTGGAAGTCTCCAGATTAGAACAGGGATGAAGCAAGCAAGCACGCTAATGAGAGCAATAGGTGCAAGCTGCTGGAGGATCCATCTTTGCTCCAACATTAATATTTATCCCTGGGTTGGGGAGGTAATAGTGGTCATGATCGAGGCAAGAGAAACATATTGGTAAGGTTTTGAAAAATAAATTGTGCTGACAACAACAGAGTTTTATACAGGGAAAATGTCTCAGATCGAGCTTATTTTACAATACACAGCAAGATAAACAAAAAATACTAACTCGTCACAAGTCCATGTGAGAACAATTGTGCCTAATCAATCATTTATGATGTTTTGTCCATCAGTTGTATTGGGCTCAGAATGTTAGACTTGCTTGTCTCAACAATGCAACCATTCATGACCATCTCTTCCAGCATGAAATGAGCCTTTTCTAGATGGAACATGATGTCTAGCTCACACTGGTGATAAGAGAAACAAATTAAAAACAAAAGTTAACTTCCATGCGAGGGTAATGAAGGAAAACCAAGAGACAACTTTGGCGACATTGAAGGCACGACAAAGATTAGTTCATCCTACATTCTCAAAGGAGACGTGAAAAAAAAAAAAAAAAAAACCCTCATCCTTAGCATTAGAGGTCTTACCACATTGCCAAAATGACGGTCCATGGTTTCAACTAAAAGATGTATGAATTCCAAAATAGCAAGCTCATTCTGCAATTGCCAGAAACAAAGAATATTAACTAAAAAGAGAGTACGGTGAAAACAGTAATCACTTAAAAATAGCGAGCAGGCATCAGAAAACTCCAAGAGCTGCTCAGTTTGTAAATCCTCCCATCCATTTTCTTCAATATTGACATTGTTCTTGACCATCCATAGCCATGTCAAAGGATATCAAGAAGATAACTCATGTAACGGCATGGAATAGAAATGCTGCTGAATATTAGTGATTACCGGACTTGAGCAATTGAAGCATAAAACTAATAAGTACTGTTGGCTTGAAAGGCACAGAATAATAAATAATAAACAAACAAATAAAATTGAGTATTGTTATGGGTGTTACTCACGCTGACACTAAAATCTTATAGAAAAGAAGCATTATATAGTTGAAAAGATGAAAACTTACTTCATCATTGTCAACTCCAACCAAGAAAAACAATGATGCGTAGCGTCGGTATACAATTTTGTAGTTGCGATGCTCTACAAAGGAACACTGTTATCAAGCAAAGGATGAAAGAAAACATGAGAGTGTGTTTCATATGTTAATATAACTATAATCATATATAGTAACATGAGAGCGTGTTTCATTAACAACAACAACACAAGTCTCAGATCAGATGACGTTCATTAAAATTTCAAAGGAAACCCAAAGTTTTTTCCAAACAGAAAGTAACATGGATGGATGGATGGTACTTCCTCTAAACAAAAATTAATCGACTTCATTCTTTCCAGTAATCATAATCATAAAAATGAAAGGAAAAAAAAAAAAAAAACCTGTTGGTCGTTGCGAGCAAGGCATTTGCGAACAATTTCTCCTTCAAGGGCACGGCGTTCTTCGAGTGTGAGCCATTCATAGTATTGGGCTAAACGAGTTTGTCCTTGCTTGTTCACCATTAATATGAATCTTATCCCCATTTTCTTCTTTAAACCAAAATTGAACCAAACCAATTAATAGCAGTTGAATTCAGAAACAATCCCATTTTCTTCTTTAAACCAAAATTGAACCGAACCAAACCAATTAATAGCAGTTGCATTCAGACACAATCATATCGAATTTTTTTATCAAAAAAATTTAAACAACAATAACAGGATCTTTTAGATCCAAGATGAAGGAGAGAAAGAGTACCTGGTGATGGAGGTGACGACGACAATAGTGATTTCTAGAGAGAGAGAGCGCTGCAACAAATAAGGGGAGGGAGGGGGACGGGGACGGGGACGGGGACGGGGACGGGGGTTAAAAAAATAAAAATTAATGAGTCCGGTCTTGTGATAAATATAGTTTCTCAATTTGTTAAAAATTAATGTTTTTAACCAATTGTATCCCTAATTATTAAGTAATGCTATAAAAAATACGGGGAAAACATTATAACTTTTCTATTTCTATACTTATATATTATAATTATAATAATATAACTTATATATACGCCTATATTTATATATTATAATTATACCTATAATAATATAATAATAATAATGCATACTAAAATATTCTGAATTGTTTTTTTTATTTTTTTTCTTTTTTCTTTATATTTTTTTCTTTTAATAATTTTTTTAATTTAGTTTGTTAACGTTAAATTTTTTTATTTAGTTATCAAATTTTCAAGACATGGTTCCTGAGTTTGACGAGTTAACCTAGAATTTTTTTTTCATTAATTTTTTGTTTAATTTAGTTTGTTAATGTTAAATTTTTTTTATTTAATTATCAGATTTTCATGACACGTATCTCGAGCTTGATGGATTAACTTGGTTTGACAGTTTAACCCATTAATTTTTTTCTATTTAGTTATTAAAATTCCATGACACGAATATCAGGTGTGACGAGTTAACCTCGTTTGAAGGGTTAACCCAGTTAATTTAGATTTTTTTTATTAATTTGTTTTTTCATGTTAGTTTTTTTTTGTTTTTTTCATTAATTTGTTTCATTATCATACTTTTATGACACAACCTTACAACTATATTCACATCCAAGACTATTGGGTTTAGTGTTGCAACTAAATTCATTTAAACTTAAGTCATGCAAATTTAATTTATTATTAATATTATTTTTGATTCAGACGTTACAATCAAATCCAAAACTCTTTGACATGGTTTTGAAACTCGAATTGCCCCAACTGGTTAACTTAGGACCTGGCTAAATTAGGTCTAGAACTAGTCCAAGTCTAATTAAAAATGCACCGGAGAGTTGGCCCGGTGAAACCTAGTCGACTTAGAACCCAAATGAGGTAGACCTAGTTGAAACCCAACTTTTTTTTATACATATATAAATATAAAATAACATCATTTTGGCTTTTAAAAAGCTAAAACAATGAAGATTAAGAGCACAGGTGGAGAGAACCAAAATGAATAGTTTCAACAAATGCACGATGACCAAAATAAATAGTTTTATCAAAGATTTTTTTTGTCATACTTAACTTTAGCGCATACGAGGTTTTGCATTTTTTACAATTTTTAAAGAGTCGATACTAAAAAATTCAGCCATGAAAACTCAAGAATAGTAGATATAGTTTTTGAAAACAATGTTGAAGTGTTGTTTGGTAAAAAATTAAAATTATTTTTTATTTAAAATTAATTTTTCATGTTTTTTTTATTTTTTTGACATAATAATATATAAAATAAATTTTACAAAATAAAAAATATATATTATTTTAATATATTTTAAAAAATAATAGCCTATTCCAATAACAAATCCTTCTTTTGGGCTTTGTTTTAAAATTAGATGAAAAGAAGTTTAGGCCTTTCTTATTTTTATATTTTAAAAATATTTTAAAAAATTTGAGATTTTTTTATTTTTTTTAAATTAATATTTTTAGTATTTTAAAATTATTTTAATATGCTGATATTAAAAATAAATTATATATATATATATATTATTTTAACATATTTAAAAAAGTAATGTTAAGTAAATATTCAATGGAATTTATTCTTTTTTAAAAACTAACAACCTATATTCTAGCTTGAAATATTTAATTGAATTGTAATGATATTATAAAATTTTATATGGAATTATCTTGAATTAAGCATTATTATTTTAGCGAATTGCTTATAGATGCATGGTGGTTGCTTTTTGTATCTCATTTATGATAATAGGTATATATTGTAGTTTTTTTAATTAACCCGGGTTAATTTATCTAATATGTGATCTAATTGTTAGATCTAGTTAACTATTGGGTTGAGTTTTAAAACTATACTTTTGGATATAATTTTACAGAAAGATATAATATTTTTTATTTTAATTATTTTATTTTATTTATGTAAAAAAATTAACTCACGTCATCATGCAGGTCATGTAACTAGTTTATATACTAAAACTTGTAGGATTTTCACTATACATTGATTACTATTGATTACTGTGTAAAATTTTATTTATTTTTAGTTTAGTTTTTAAAATTTATTTTTTGATGATCAAGTCCTATTTAATGAGCGATTAATTTCAAAATTTTATGAAATGGTAAGATTGGAAGAGGGGAGACCGAAATAAGAATCAAGACAAATATAGGTGGCGTGTTATAAGTTTAAAAAACATTCACTTTGATCCTTCAACTTAAACAATCACTTGAATTATACAATTGTGATCTCTTAAAATTGTTCTAATTTTATTTTGATACAAATATTTATTTTCATTTATTTTTTATCCTAGTTAAGAAAGGGGACGTCAAATTCCAGTAGTAGAAAGAAAAACTTGTCGTTTACATTGATTTAAGACACTATAATGAGAGATTTTTGTGTCCAAATTATTTTTATTTGATATGAAAAGTATAGTTTGATTTTCAGTTTAGGGTTGGGTTTAATTTTAGGGTGATTTTTTGGTTGTTTTGAGATCATGAATGAGTTTTTCATAGTTTCTAGGAGGTTTTATAGACATTGTGGTTCAAAATAGGTTGCAAAACAAGTTTTGAGTAAAAAAAATATAGATCTTGATTTTTTAACCACCATAATGGCTAGAATATGAGCAAATTAGGTGATACATTGTCTATCTTGCCAAGTGATATATCATTTGTTGATTACATACCTTGAATTTGACATGGTTATTAGATCCAAGACCATTAAATCTAGTATGACAGCAAGACTCACTACTTTGGGTTTGACATTCTGTTAGCCCTAAAACATTTGGATTTGACATGATTGTTAGCCACGCTTAGGATTAGTATGATATCACATCCAAGTGCTTTAAACTCAGCATGATTACCAAGAAAATATAACTTTAATAAATAAAATTGAAAAGAAATAAAGTGATGTGACTAGTTAAAAAACAAAAACAAAAAAAAAATTGAATAAAAGCTCCTTTTATCTTGTATTGATAGCCTTTTTTAAATAATAAAATATAACTTTGATTCTTTTGTTATAAGTTTAATTCCTATAAAGGTTTTTTAGGTTTATTTTAGTTTTTTTTATATAAATAAATTATATTTTTGAAAATAAAAAATATTTATTTTTAGATGATATTTTTAGTATATGTGGCCTTATATGCTATTTTTTTCTTCCTTTTATTTTATTCAATCAATTTAGTATTTTATTTTTCAAGATTAAATATCTTAATTTATATCTATCTCTTAATTTTTCAAGTTTTGTTTTTAGATGTCATTAATAATTTTTTATTTATTTAATAGTGCACATAACTCTTAGTTTATTTGATTGCATACATGCACGAACCTTTTGGTTTGTTATATTTTTTGAACTATAAAAATTCATTAAAAAATCTTGCATATATAATTTTTTATGAAAAATAAAAATATTTGACCCACGACAAAGCACGCATCATGTAGCCAATTTATCTATAAATCGTTGATTGATATTTTTCTAATAATATTTCTCTACTATTATATTATTAAAAAAACAATAAAAATAGAAAAGACAAGTTAGAAAAAAGAAAAAGATATAATTGTTTTTGGTTATGATATTGAAGACAAAATAGTTGTGTATGTATCTTATTTAGTTATGATGAACAAGACAAAATAAAATATAAAAAATATATTTTATTTTTAATATGTATTGTTGTCAAACTTATATATTTTAAAAAATAATTTAATATTTTTTTTAGTTTATATTGAATATTGTAATTAGTAATATTATAATAATTTTAGTTATAAAACAAGAATTAACTTGATAAGTTAATTAGAGCTTGAACTAATCCAAATTTAAGAAGAAATAGAAGAATAAGTGACCTAACCTAACCTTCTTATTAACTAACAAAGATGTAATTTTAGAATTTTACAGCTTCATGCAAAATGATAGATGTTTAGTGTTTTTTTTAAAAAAAATTATTTTCAATAACTAAGAAAGATGAAATTCTAAAATATCAATCTTTTTTGTAGTGTGAATTTAGGTATTTAAATATTTATATTAATTTTGATAAGTATTTGTTATCGGACTTTTATAATATTATGAATTATTTTAGTACATTAGCTTTAGGAATGCATAAATTTATTTTAAAATGTTTCCCTGTGAATTTGTCTAATGTATTGTATTTGTAATCCAAAATGTTTTTCTTTTTACTGCTATAGTAATATTGCTACTAGTTATACACTTTTTTTTAAAAAAACAAATTTAGTTTTCAAAATAATTTTGGTGCTACTATAAATAAATTTGCTTCTTGTTTAACAACAATATGCGAGCGAGCATTTAAGCTAGTTTTAATGGAAATAATTGTGGAGGGTATATTAAAAAATAGGTTAATTATAATAAGCCTCCCAAAGTTTGTTTATTGTTTTATTTGTCTTTATTCTTTCAAAAATTATATTTATATCTTGAAATTTATAATTTCATAGCATTTTACATTCCTATATTAATCCAGAAAAAAAACAATAAAAATTATTAAAATTTTTACCAAATAACCATTATATTTAATAACTAAAATTTTTTTATATTAAATATTATAACTTCTACATTAAATTAAAAAACCTAGCCATCACCTTGAACCTTTTCTCCTTGAATTATTATTATTTATTATTTATATGAATTTTTATGTAGTTTAGTTCTAGTCTTATCAAATTATTTATTATTTCGATACTCTTATATTTAAAAAATATATCAATTTTTTTATTGCATCAAAACTCTTTCTAACAACATTAAGAATGTCAAAAATAAATCCCAATGATCCAATTTTTCTTCCCACTCTTTTCTTTCATCATTTGTTTTTTGTCATATCATTTTATCTTATTAATCATTGATTCTTAAATCTTATCTTTTAACCAATGAATTTTTATAAAATTTTAAGTTGATTTTAATAAGATCAATCATTTTAAAAAAAAGAAAACTCACTACACAACCATGACTGTATATAAAATTAATATTAGAAAACATGGTTGTGTTCAACCACTATTTTTTTATAATGGTTTTGTACATAATTAATATTAAAAAATATAATTATTTTAAAATTATGATATTTTTTAAATACTTTTAATTGATGTTATTCTTCCAAAATATTTAGTCAGTTATATCATTTTAAAAAAAAAAATAAAATCATAGTTCTAGAGTTAAAATAATTTTTTTTTAAAGAATCTTGTCTCACTACTTTAAATTCAATGCTTTAACAAGTGTAGGAGCATCTACAAAGATTTATATAATAAAAACCCATCAATTCAAACTTAAAAGAAATTAATTTTTTTAATTAATATGCTTTCTTCTTATTACACAAGAAAATTAACAAATCAAACCTAAAAATCAACATTAAATTGATTCATCTAAACCCTAAAACTAAAAACCTTCTATATTGATTGATGGTCTACCATGCTTTATGCTTCCCCTACTAAAAAAATATATTTTTGATATATTATATAGAAGGATAATTTGATTATTTTATTTGAATTAAAAAACTACTTTTGACATAATACATAAAGTGTCATTTTCTATATGAATAAAGATATAATTTTTTTTTGGATAAACTATAAGGAGGCTTGGTGTTTTTAATTAAAAAAATATAAAAATTAAATATATTACAATTTATTGATAATGATATAATTGATAAATGTTGTAAATTGTAGTATAGAAGGTTATTGATAAAAAATGATCTATTGAGAGATGAAGTAAACCTCGCACCAAGAGCCACAGCTATGGCGCTCTCCTTCCACACTTGCATTTCATCACTGAA
The DNA here is from genome assembly GCA_015708895.1 of Populus ilicifolia. NCBI lineage: Eukaryota > Viridiplantae > Streptophyta > Magnoliopsida > Malpighiales > Salicaceae > Populus > Populus ilicifolia. The sequence continues at coordinate 491,712 of SRLM01000176.1, forward strand.
CCCTCTTCTTCTCCAGCCACAAAACCCCTCTTCTCCCATCACTTTTAAATTCACTACTTACTGTCCTTCTAATCGCACAGTTCAGGTTCATGCAGCTAAGTCTAAGAGAAAGCCCAAGCCTAGTTTCTTTGAACAAATTCACCATAAATGGTCTCTCAAACTCACTTCAACAAGAGACAAGTTTCCCTGGGAAGAACAAGAACAGCAGCAACAACAACAGAAACAACAAGAAGAAGAGGAAGAGGAAGACATAAAAGAAGTTGATGCAGTAGCATGCGTGAGTGATACTGTGAGTTTCAATTTACCAAATCGCTTAACTACACCTCCTTGGATTCATGGAGCCACACCCAAACAAGCCCATTTCGATTATCAACCTAGAAAAGGAGATAACTCTATTCATGGGGTTTTTGAGAATCTTGAAGATAATGTTGTAAATGGGGTTATAGATAAAGAAGAAAGAATAGAGAGGGAGGTCAATTTGGATAACAATTTTAAGGAACAAGTTGTCGACTTTGATGGTGCTTCTGTTTTTCAGTTACCAGAAGCTAAGGAGATAAAAGATTGTTCTGTTCATAGGTATGCGGAGAATCGTGAAGATAATGTTGCTAATAAAAAAGAAATTGTAGGAAAGAAAATTAATTGCAATTTCAACAAATTTAAGGACAAATATTATTATAATTCAGTTGAGTTACCAGGAGATAAGGAGAAGTCAATAGTTACTGATTTAAATGATGTGGTTTCGCTTACTGAGAAACCTTTTGATGGTGACGATGGAGGTTTTGGCAATATTGAGGTTTATAATGATGGTCATTGTGATTCATTTGAAAATTTGTCATGCAAGGATTTAAATGTAGTTTCTGTGACTAAGAAACAACTTGGGGATTTCGAAAACGTCGAGGTTTCTAATTATGGTGTCAGTAATTCAAATGAATTGCCATGGAAGGGGACAAGTGGACTAGACTCTTTGGGAGAAGATAAGAGTAGGAAGAAGAGCAACACGGATTTGGCAGAGAGAATGTTGCCTGAACATGAGTTGAAGAGGCTAAGGAATGTGGCATTAAGGATGCTTGAGAGGATAAAAGTTGGGGCCACAGGCATTACGCAGGATTTGGTGGATGCCATTCATGAGAAGTGGAAGCTGGATGAAGTGGTGAAGTTGAAGTTTGAATGGCCGCTGTCATGCAACATGAAAAGGACACATGAGATTTTGGAGGTCAGTTTTTGTATAAAGTTTGGTATTTTGCTTTTTGTACACCTACTTAGATAGGAAACAGTTTTAATTGTTTCATAGCTTTCAGTGACTTTGGCAATTCGCTAACACTTGGCTGAATTGTGTTGTTTGAAACTTTTCTGAATGGAAATGAATCATGGTTTTGGAGTGGATTTTTCCTACAAACCGTACTAAAATTTCAATACCCTGCTTATTCATTATTAAGGACATCCTGAATGTTTGTGTACTGCTATGCTGGTGGTAAATGCAGTAGATTCTGCTAGAACCTTATACAGATTTTTTAATTTGTTCTATCAGAGTAGAACTGGAGGTTTGATTATATGGAGATCAGGCAGTTCAGTGGTATTGTACAGAGGAACAACCTACAAATTTCAATGTGTACAGTCATATAACAAGCAAAATGAGGCTGGTATGGATGTTCTGCAATATGCAGAAGAAGCAACTAATGGTGCTACTAGCAGTGCAGGAATGAAGGACTTGGCTAGAACTATGGAATCAAATATACCTGATGCTGCTAAGTATTTAAAGGATCTATCTCAAGAAGAACTCATGGACTTCAGTGAACTCAACCATTTGTTAGATGAGTTGGGTCCACGGTATAAAGACTGGTGTGGTCGTGAGCCATTGCCTGTTGATGCAGACTTGCTTCCTGCTGTGGTTCCTGGATATAAATCTCCACTCAGACTTCTTCCTTATGGGGTAAAACCTTGTTTAAGCAACAAGGATACAACAAATTTCCGCAGGCTTGCTAGAACAACACCTCCTCATTTTGTGCTTGGTATGTAAGAGCTAATTTGGCAGTAGTTTTATTCGTCAAATCATGTTTCCTTAAAGAGTTTGTTGTACTTATTTTTGTAGGAAGGAACAGGGAACTGCAAGGTTTGGCAAATGCTATGGTGAAGCTATGGGAAAGAAGTGCTATTGCAAAGATAGCCATCAAACGTGGAGTACAGTATACACGTAATGAAATTATGGCGGAAGAACTCAAGGTGAGATGAAAAGAACTGAGATGCTTCTTGAATGAAGATGGTATATTAATAGGACTTTATGCTTAAGCATATTAAAGTCGATTTGATATTCCAAGCAAATTTGTGTGATTTAAAATTGTATTGCTACTTGTAAAACCTGTTATCCTTTGTTTCTCTTGCCTGTTGTAAGCATCAATGTAAAAGGAAAAGGCTACGATATTTAGAGCTGTGGGCAGTCTTTTTTTTTTTTTTTTTNNTTTTTTTTTTTTTTTTTTTTCTTAAGTTCCTCACAAGAAAAGGTGTTTTCTTTGAAGATGCCAGTTTGGCCAACTGATCTTAATCCCTCCACCTGCACGGAAATGGTCTGAGCATGGCCATATATTGAGTGTCACACAACTCTGCATTTTCAAAGCTTGTTCTGGTATGAATCAGAAATTTTAGAGACTGTTTATTGCTTGGCATTTAATCCTACAATTCATTTGGGCATTGAAGATAGATTCAAGATGTTATACTTTTTTGGGGAGTACATATCCCATCTTCAGGGGGGACTAACATCGCTTCAAGATTGTAACAATTACAAGTTCACGGCTTCCATTTTCATGACCCTATAAAAGGAAAGTTTTCTTTTGTACCAGGTAAAATAATTGTTTAAAAATAGAACAAACAAACCATACACTGTTTGGATGGTTAATTTTTATTGGTTTTCAAGGTTTGATGCTCACTTTTCTTTGAAGTAGCGTGAGGCTACTAAAAAATCTGTTCTGCTAAAGTTTGACGCCAATCTTCTGGTCTTGGCTGCCAGTTCCAACTACACCCTGTAGCACATAAGATTCTGAATGCATTGTGGTTGGCGGCACTGTTTTGTTTTTCTATTATGAAAATTGGAATTCTTGCATGCAGAGGTTGACAGGGGGGACACTGCTTTCTAGAAACAAGGAGTACATCGTATTTTACAGGGGTAATGACTTTTTGCCACCAGTTATTAATGAGACACTGAAAGAGAGGAGGAAACTAGCTTTCCTCTATCAAGATGAAGAAGATCAAGCCCGTCAGATGACCTCAGCCTTTATTGGATCCAGTGTCAAAACTACTAAAGGCCCCTTGGTTGCTGGAACACTCTCTGAAACGGTGGCAGCTATCTCTCGCTGGGGGAATCAACCAAGCAGTGTAGATGTGGAGGAAATGATAAGAGATTCAGCTTTGGGTAGACATGCTTCATTAGTGAAACATCTCGAGAATAAACTAGCTCAGGTAAGTTAAGAAAGTACTAAATTGAATAATATGCAGAATATTGTGGGACACAAGGAGCTCTTCAGAACTTACTGTTTTCTGGGTTTTGAAATTGTTCTAGGCGAAAGGAAAACTCAAAAAATCTGAGAAGGATCTGGCAAAAGTACAGGAGAATCTGGAACCAACTGAGCTCCCAACAGATCTGGAAACCATAAGTGATGAGGAGAGGTTCTTGTTCCGTAAGATTGGTCTGAGTATGAAACCCTATCTCTTTCTAGGTAAGAAACGCCACTTTAATTCTGGCCATGATGGTTTCTTTAGGGAAAAGTGAAATATCCCTTGTGATTTCTATTTCAGGGAGGCGAGGTGTCTTTGATGGTACCATAGAAAATATGCATTTGCACTGGAAGTATCGTGAGTTGGTGAAGATAATTGTGGAACGAAAAGGTATTGCACAAGTCAAGCATATTGCAATTTCTTTGGAGGCTGAGAGTGGTGGTGTATTAGTCTCTGTGGATAGAACTACGAAAGGTTATGCCATAATTGTGTATCGTGGGAAGAATTATATGCGCCCCAAGGCAATGAGACCTGATAATTTATTGACGAGGAGGCAGGCATTGGCCAGATCAGTGGAACTTCAGAGATACGAGGCAAGACAACAATAGATTACTCTAGTAGTTGGTGGTTTTCATGATTAAATAAGATACACCATCTGTCTTTCCATCTTATTTCTTTCTTTTCCAGGCTCTGAAGCATCACATCACAGATTTACAGGAAAGAATTGAGTTGGTCACGTCTGAACTTGTAAGACTCCTTTTCCACATTTTGTTGATGTGCTCTGATGCGTATGAGAATTAACTGTGTTAAACCATGACATTTCTTATGAACTTTTAAATATCTTATGTTAATTCCAGGAGGAGATGGAAGCTCACAAGAAATCTGAAGTATACAAATCCTTGTACTCAAAGTTTGATGATGCTTCTATTCTCAATGAAGATGAAGAGGTAAATGACTATTTAATATACTTTTCTGAATCGTGGATTTAGAATTCGTTTTATGTAATTTTTATGAAGCACTTTTATGTTTGTCACTGTCACTTGGTTGCAAGCTCAGCATGGCACTCAGCTGTGATCAGTAGTTTTAACTTTTGATTCTCTGTTTTGGCACCAGTAGCATTTGATCATTTTTTTTTTTGATAAATAATTTGAATTTATCATCCTTGAAGGGTGTTAAAGAGTTATATTTATAATTCATGCAGTCATTCTAAATAAGCTGTTATGTTGGTGATGTGAAATCATGAACAAATCTTTCCTGCATTGGCAATGAGCCTCAAGCCCCCATACTGATGGAAACTTGAATATCTAGGCTGGAACTTGCCTGCCCGGCTTTTTTGTTTAATCAACATATTAGGGTAGCATACTAGAAATTAAACATAGAATTTACAGTAATTATCTGACATGAAATTGTAATTGCAATTATGTAATATAGGGTGAAGAAGAGCCTATCTTTAAAAGTACAGGACCCTAGCAGTGAGGAGGACAAGCTAGAAGACCAGTCTATGATTCCAACTGATTGCAGCTTGACATGTCAGGCATTATAGATTTTTTCAAAGGACAACAAGTCGTATTTGCCAAGCAATGGACAAGATAACAGTGAGCAAGCATTTGAAAGAAAGGCTTCCCAAGATTATAGTGCATTGTAGTTCAAGGAAAGAGCATCCCATATCTAGCAGGATAATAGGCGTAGTAATCATCTTCTCCTGTTATCAGTGGAAAGGGTAGGAGATGGTGCTTTCACCTCCATTATGTGGGACGCAGGCTGGCACAACATGTAATATATCAATGTAAAATCTTGCCCTCGCAGTGATCTAATTGAGTAGAGTGCTCGTCCCTTCATTCATGTGTATAAGATCTGTTTCTATTTCAATGAAAAATGTGTTCAGTAGAGATTGCAAGCGTAGGCTTCCTGGCAGCAGCAAATTGAAGGGGCAAACAGCCGGGTGGGAGAACACATGCACGAGTGAATTTTTGAGGTTGGCAGATAATGCATGCGAAAAATTATCTTATTATAATAGATACTGTGGTTTCAAAATTAGAACTCTATTATTATTATCTTTTTTCGTCAACTAAATTGAAATGATTAGCAAAATGATACCAAATACCAAAAAGTATTAGATTCGAAATTTTCAGATTTGGATGTGTCATTGCTTTAACAGTGTTTTGGATGGCAAACACTCTAATGTTTGGACAGTCATTAAATACTTCTCAAGCAAATTCATAACATCTACTAAAAGCTTGCCTTTTTTCAATATAGTCCTGAAGTTTAGGTTTTGTTTTTTTTTCTTTTTTTTTATTTGTTTTCTTTGAACTTATCTTAGTATTGTAATCTAAGTTTACTAGGTTAATTTGAGTTGATTTTTGTTATTTTTTAAATTAAATTTTTTTTAAACTTCATCTTTTACTACCGTTAGGTTGTTTGAGAAATAAGCTTTTATATTTTATTTTTTTATTGAGTTATTATGATTTTATCATTTGGGTGACAAATTTTGCCGGTTAACCATATAGACTTAGGTTTTTTAAAGTAATTTTTTAATTGAATTTTTTTTAATTTTATCTTTTAACATTGTGTTGATTAAAAATTTTATATATGTATTTTTTAATTTTCTTACACATATATCACATAAACCTTTTCACAAATATAAATAATTTCTCCATATAAAATTCTATGTCTATGTCTCATGACATACTTACATATTAGTTCTATATATCTTTTATGTCTTAACTTATAAGAACAATTGCTTCTTTTTATAAATAAAAAAACATAATATGTATAAGTCTCTACAACTTTAATAAATATCTAGTATTTAAAAGAGTATTGACCAATAACATTTTATGAACAATAATACTTGATGTAATAGGAATCCTATAATTATAATAACTTCATAATTTTATTTGCAAAACATTGTTGTCTCATAGATTTTATTTTTACTCTAGAATCATAAATAAAATACTAAGTTTATTAATCTAATATTATATGAATATTAAAAATAAATTAAGCCTTTATTAATAATAAATATGCATTTATATTAATATAATAATGTCACGTGTAACTAATAATTAGATAAAAAAACATATTAAAACAATACTAGGTGGATTTTAAATGGTGGTATTAATTTTATTTGTAGCATTAATTTAATGAGTTATATATCCAAAAAAATATATATTTTATTCGTAAGACTATTATATTATAATCTAATATTATGAAACAATGTAATTATCAGGTTCCTACATTCTAGAGCCAACCATTAGATTATTCAAGTGTCGTTTTTTGTTGTAAAAGTAAACTTTGTAATTTGAGAATGTAAATTGATATGTATTATAATTTGGATATTTCATTTTGGGTTTGTAATTATGTTTAAAAAAATATGCACATTAATATCTTATCATGGTATGTAATATTGTTCATCAATATCGAAATTCATATAATTAATTAAGATAAAACCCTAAAGGTGATTACATTCTAAATATTAAATATTTAATCATTTCGGGAACAAATTTCTAGTTGCTGTTTCCTCTCTTCACCTAACCAGAACAAAAAACTAAAAGTTTGCCTTCATTATCAGCTTATCATAACTCTTGATTGTGCACACTAGACTTCTTCTAGTTGCTGTGTATCCATGGGTTTGCTATTAGGGAACATATTGAGTTAGACTTGGGCCTTTTCCATCATCCATGAGGTAGTCCTTTATTGATCCATCCATGTGTAATCGTGTTTCAAAAAATAATTTAGCATTGTGAATGATGAGAGCTTGACAAGGATTCTAAGAGAGATATGTTTTACTTTTAAGTTGTTCTATGTATGGATTTTATTAATTCTTGCTGTATGCCCAGGGCCATGGCCTTTTCCTTCTAAATTTACATCCTTTAAGATATTCTTTTAGGGTTTATACTGAAGTATATTTGTGCTTTCAAATGTATTAGTGCGTTTGTTTTGTATGATATTATACAATCTCTTGGTATTTCCTTCAAACTGTCTAGATCGAGCCCAGAATCGAAGGGACCTTACATGCATTTTCATGCAGTTTAAAACTTCTAATATATTTCATTTCTATTAACCATCAAAACTGCATTTTCTTCTTCGCTTGATTGTGCACACCTAATATTGCTTTCCCATTACATCTACACATATTTTATTGATAGAAGAGATCAAAGCAGTAAACGTATATGGTTTGGTCATTTTTTTTTGGTTTCTTGGTTGTTGCTTTGTGATATTTTTCTCCTGGTTTTGCTGATCTCATGTTGGCTTATTTGTGTTTAGCCTTCTTCTTGGCCTGTGGCCCTCCTCCTGCTTTAGGCTTTTGGTTCGATGCTTTTGTGTACGTTCTTGCTGCTTATTTGTTAGCTGCTCTTCAAAATTCTTAGGACTTCGACTTCTTTTCAGGTCTTCAGAGGCGCTTCCCCTCTGTCAGCACGTTGTTTTTTGCTTTTTATGGTTGTTTCCACTCTGTTTTTGTCCGAACAACTAGTGTGATCCGCTTGATCATGTATGTTGATGTTTTTCGTTCCTTTGTTATTCGATCTTAAAACATTTGTTGTCATGCTTTGCTTCGGCTTTTGCAGTTTCTTTCTTTTCCAAAGATACTAACACAATTGCTTTTCTTTCTAACGTCGGAGGTAAGGTTGAGTTTGTTGGCGTTGAACTTTTCTCCACCCTCGTTTGTTACTTTCTTACAAAATTCCTTTTTTTGTTTTTGTTTTTGTTTCAGGTATGGCTCACTTGATGTGTTGGTTTTCATCCATGTGAATTTCAACCTTTTTTAATATCTTTTTTTGGCCTCTTTCTTATCTCTCTCTCTCTCTCTAATTTCTTCGTAGGTTTTTGTACATCCTAAATTAATTGTACATAGCATTCTTTACGAACTACACTACCCTGTCAACCTATTCTCACCTTGCATTTCTACTAGATGCATGGTAGCTTATCATTCCTTTTCTTTCACTTATTCACCTTTTCTGCACAAATTGTCACCTTGGGTAATGATTAGTTCCCCGTAATTGCTTCATAGAAAAGTTTGTTAAAAGGAAATTAGATTTTGAATTTTGAAAATTTCAGAAACAATCAATTAATTTAGTCTATAGAATTTACTTATATTAATTTAATTCCTTTACTATATATGACTTTATATTTACAAAAAGATTTATAATTCAAAATTATTAAAAAGCACACAGGAGAGAGAATAACTAAGAAAGTTTAAAAAAAACACTTAATAAAAATAAATATTCTTCTCAATCTTCGTCTTATTTTTGAATTCTTAGCTTTGCATTGTTGTGTTGATCTTATACCGCATCTACTTTACTTCCAACAAGTGGTAGCAAAGTTTAAGTTTGTAATCCAAACTTCTCACTTTATTAATGTCCTAGGTTGACAAAAGATAATTATAAAACTTGGTGCATTCGAGTAAAAACTTGACTAAGTTTCCAAAATATAGGGGAGACAATTAAAAAAGATTTTGAGGAGCTTATGGAGTAATGTTGATTTTAACCTAAAAAGAGGCCATGCAAAAAGCATGAAGGAAAGATCAACAAGTATTAACAACCAATGTTTGAATGATATCACTTTTAAGATAGTGACTAATACCACAACTGTTAAGCAAACATCAAAAGTTTTGCAAGAATCAAATCAAGAAGTTGACAACATCAAAAGTTTTGCAAGAATCAAATCAAGAAGTTGACAACGTGAAAAAGGTATGTCCATAAAAGCTACGTGGTAACTTTAAAAAGTTACATATGCTTGAATTAGAGAATATTTCAGAATACTTTGTAAGAATGTTGACCATATACAATCAAATAAAGAGATATTGAAAGAAGATGGAAGAGACATGTGACATAATTATAAGACCCAACACAGGGGTTGACCCGGCCAAACAGCCAGGCCCTGGGTTACATGGGTTGACCAGGTTCAACTTGAGTTAAACCAAATCAAAATGAAAAAATAATTTTTTTTGAAGTTTTAATATTTATATGAAAAAAATTAAGAAACAATCTGTCATAACCTAATTTTTGACAAAAATGATGAATGAAGAAAACATGAAAGAACAAAAAATAGGATTTGGATCAAGACAACATATATAGAAAGCTTTGAGGGGTTAATCATGTTGGATTTATAATTTTAAAAGTTAATTTTGAAAGAAATTGAAAGAATTAACTGGTATAGAGTTTCAATTAAACTTTGATTAGGTATAATTAGTGATATTAGGAGTTTGATTGAAGAATGGATGAGTTTGAAGACTTAATTAAGCTTAAAATTAGTTTAATTAATGAAATTAGAAATTCATAGGAGAGGGATGGTTGAAAGATCCCACAAATTCCAATTAATAATTGCTAAGTGTTTAATCTTTTCATGTGTCACCTTGTTAATATAAGGTCCTTGTTGCCTTTTTAGAAATTCAATGAAATAATGAGTTTGTCCTTCAATTGTGTCTTTTTCTTTGATTTACAACCAAAATATCTTGAAAGAGATTCCTTTTAAACAATCACAAATACACTTTTAAAGCCTTGTGTGATCTAATAGATTCAATTGATCTCTTTTACCAAAATTAGTTTCCCATTGGAATTTTAAAAATTAAACTTGCATTTTGATTTAAAAAATAATTTGATGTTTATTTAAAATAATATTTTTTACATTCTATTTATAGAATGACATATGAATCAAACAACTCCTTTATTGAGGTAACTAAACTCTAAATCAAAATACACAAATAGAAAATAAGTTATTATCCTCACACTATGACTCTTGCGACATAATGTTTTAAATGTATGAATAATGGTATGAAATGAACTCATTACTTATAGTCTTATGAAATACATCTTTTTATAAAGATCAAGCCATCACATTGGATAAGGATAAAGTTTATTTATCTTAAATACTTGTGTTTGAAATGAAGAAAGGCTATTTTTGTTATTCCTTTCATATTCTAAAAAGTATATCCCTTGCAGTCTTTTTTTGAGCCTGAATAATTTTTCTTTCATAAGAAATTCCGACTAGAATCACACCCTACACTGGAGATAAATGAAGATTTTAATGAGAAAAGATGAAAAAAAACTATGAGAAAGTTGAATTAGCAAAAGAGTCCAAGAAACTCAATGACTAGAGGGCATGCCCACATCATAAAAAAGATTAATAACCAAGATAAAGTGGACAAGCCCTATAAAAGTAATGAAAAAAAGGTGAATAAAAGAAAAACAACAAAAGAAAAAAAGAAAAAAAAAGGAACGACATAAAGAGTCGAACTGATAATAGTGATCATTAGTCTTTTAAACCCTAAAACACTTGAACTTTACAATCTTTTCTTTGATAACAAAAAAACTCAGCCTACATTACATGCCCTTAGAATTTTTTTTTAATCAAGCAAGCAAGTAACCTGGATTAATAAGCAATACTCTCAAAATGCAATGAGTACTTTATTAGAGTCATAAAATTGAGAATAAGTTATTCATTATTATTCATGCTGATAAAATATGTGTTAAAAAAGAGACAAGTTTTTCTCAAACAAAACCTTGAGCTTTTTCTCGAGTCCTTCACTTTGGAAACCTATAAGAAACAGAAAGTCACCTCATGATGTACTTTCACCAAATACTATATCACCAAATACAAGAGCAAATAATCTTTTTTCCAAGAAAAAAATGAAGAAATTACAAGATTTTAAAAGCCAATGCTTTTAAACTTACATCAAAATTATTTTTGTTTTCAAAATACAAGATCAAGATTTTAAGATTCATTCTAGAAAAATATTCCTTTACAAAACTGAAAACGGGAGAAATGAGAAAATGGTTGCTTAAAAACCATTACTTGGCAGAGTTGCTGACAAAGCACACCTAGGGCAATGACTAGTATAAGGGGGCAATGTTATGTTTAGAAGAAAAAATAAATCCCTTTTAGACAAAGAGATTAACATTTCCTATAATAAGGCAAGGGGGCATCTTAGTTTATAAAAGACAGCTTAATCCTTTTCGTAAGTACAACAAATGTTTTTAAAAGTGAGATGGGGATTAGTGAATGATCCTCCCAAATTATTTAAAGAGATGAAAAATCTCTAGAAAGCAAGTGCATCACGATGGGTACCATAAAAGTTAAGTTGTGTAAACAACTTAAGTAGGCTAGAAGCTAAATGACAAAGATGACCCAAATATGAGATATTAAGTCATTATCAATCAAACAAACAAGAAGATTAAGAAGAAATATAGACCTATATTTCAAATCAGGTAGAGATTCATGCATATCATTTAAACTTTAAGATATTGGACAATAAATTTTGCAAACTTCGTTAGAGAAATCTTTAATGAGATTTATCAAATGAAAGGTCACCTTGAAATGGCCAAGTTTGGAATTGCTTTTAGAAATTTTTCACATTTGAGAAATTTTAACCTAAGTAGGCAGCCTATGAGAATTAGACTGTAAAAAAAAAATTCTTTGTATTTTTCCACTACCTTTTCTCAACCATCAAAGGTAGTGCGTTTCCTAACCCTACTTCTTTTCAAGCGCCCCTTTAAGCTTTCACCTTCTTTTGAGAGTGCCTTTGAGCCCTTACTTCTTCTTTCTAAGTGCATCTTTGAGCCATCGCTTCCTTTCAAGTGCATCTTTGAGCCCCTACCTCCTTTTAAGTGTGGCTTTAAGCCATTACTTCTTTTTAAGCGTGCTTTTGAGCTCTTACCTCCTTTCAAGTGCGCCTTTGAGTGTGTCTTTGAGCCTTTACCTTATTTCGAGTGCCTTTGAGCCTTCGTTTCTTTCCTAGCACACCTTTGAGCCTTTGCCTCATTTCAAGTGTCTTTGAGCCCTCGTTTCTTTCCTAGCGCACCTTTAAGCCCCTATTTCATTCTGAGAGCGCTTTCAAGCCTTTGTCTCTTTTCAAGCGCTCCTTTGAGCCCTTGTTTCCTTTTGAGCCCTCTACCATTGTTTTAAATCCTTACTTTTTTTAAACGCGCCTTTAAGCCCTCGCTTTTTTTAGAGCCCTCATCTATTCTTTTGAGTGCGCCTTTTAGCCCTCGCCTATTTTCAATGTGCCTTTGAGCCCTTGCTTCCTTTTCAAGTGTGCCTTTAAGCCTTGACTTCTTTTTGAGCGTGCCTTTGAGCCCTTGATCATCCACGGGTCACCCATTACAATGAAACCCTTTTTTTTTTCTAGATAAGTCACCCATGATAACAATATCACTTAAAAAAATAATAAAAATAAGATGGAAGGGTTTTTACGTTTATTTTTCTTTACAAAACTTACTATTCAAAGTCAGAAGAAAATGAATTTTCTAATGCCTTTATACCATAAGCATTATAAATAGGGGACAACTGTCATAATCTAATTTTTAATAACATAAAAAATGATGAATGAAGAAAACTTGAAAGAATAAAAATTAGGGTTTGGATCAAATCAACACAAATAAGAAGCTTTGAGGGGTTAATCATATTGGAATTATAACTTTAAAAGTTAATTTTGAAAGAAATTGAAAGAATTAACTAGTATGGGGTTTCAATAAAACTTTTTTTTTTTATTTATGTGGGGTGTCCGGGCCAGCTTGCGCGCACCACGACTAACCCCTACGGCCCACTGAATACCCTGCAAACCCAATAGGCATGTAAGGCACTGCAGGGGTGACAGACGTGCACGCTAAGGCTCGAACCCAGGTGCAGTGGAAGGAGACAAGCCCCTTCCACCGTTAGGCCAAGCCCCTTGGTGCAATAAAACTTTGATAGGGTATAATTGTGATATTGAGAGTTTTATTGAAGAATCGATGAGTTTGAGGACTTAATTAGGCTTAGAATTAGTTTAATTATTGAATAAATATTAAATTTCTGAGTGAATTAAGGTAAAATTACAAGTGATTAAGATTTATGGATCATTTTGTAAGAGGCACTGAAATTCTATCTAGGGGCTTGATTAAGAAATGTCGAAACTCAGAGGACCAAATTGAGAAATTACCACTTCCAGGCAGAAACGATGTCGTATGTCATTTCCATTTTTCATCTTTTTCCCTCTGAAAATAGAGGACGCTTCCTATGATCAAGCAATAATACAAAACTCCACCAGCCACACCGCGATGCACACGACATTCATCACCAACTGCTTAGTCAATTTCCATGTCCTTTGCTGCCACGACATGCCAACAGTGTGAAGAAAACCACCACAGACAGTCTAGCAATGGTGGGACTATTAGCATCCTAATCCCATCCAAACACAGTCCAATAATGGTGGGACTGTTGACATCTTAATCTCATTAAAACATAGAAAAGCAATTTTTAATGATAATCACAACTCGCAATGATAAGGACCAAACTTTGCACTCGAGTATGAGCAGAAACCAACTCCCTCAAACCATGCTTATCCCTTAAACCATGCTCATCAAGAGGAGAGACGTCAAGTGAAGGGAGAGGAAGATTGGCCCCTATAAATACCCTAGCATATAACTGAGGAGGGGGAGAGGAGGAGGCAAGGGAAAGATAGAAAAAATAGAAAACAGGGGAATAAAGAAAACTGAAAGGAAAAGAGAAATTATTAAAAAAAATACATAAAAGCAAGGGAAAGATGAACATTCCCTGAAAAACCATCACTTTCATCTCCATCTCTACCATCACCTTCATCATCACCAGGTAAGGTTTTCCTTCTCTTTTTTTGTTTATGCATTTTTTGTTATAAGAGAAGGAAACAAGATGAAGGTAATTTAATTACCTTCGCTTTGTGTAGCGCACGCGTGGTTTGAACCAGGCGTGCCTGCTACCTAATCGGGTCATTGGCTTGAGCCAGTGGCCGGGTTGGGTTGGGTTGGGTTGACTGAGTCTAACCCAGCCCATGCGGGCTGGGCTAGACTAAGGGCAAAAAAAAAAGGTGGGTCGAGTCTGGGCTTTAGGCCCAGCCGAACCAAAGTGTGTTGGCTAAGGGTGTGTTTTAGGGTATATTTGGCAAAACATACTTTTATACCTTGTCCATAATTTTTATGCTAATGTTAGTTGGATATTTGGCCAAGCAAGCTTTTTTTTGATATAAGAAAATTTCAAAAATATTTAGGGATCTTTGTTGATTTATCTGTGGACCCTTGCACTTTTTATTTTTTTTCTTTATGTTTGTATTTTTTTTTATAGATGTGCTCAATCTATGGACTATTACTGTTAAATGCAAATATGTCATGCAATTTTTTTTTATTTCCATCTAAAAAGGGAAAATAATAATAAAGTATAAACTTATGTTGACAACAATTCAAGTTCCTCTCATAATAACGATGTCAGCCGAAGACTATGAAGGATCAAGTATTTGATGTACCAAGTGTTATACAACACAAATCTAGATTAACCATTTAACAAGTAAGGTGTTAAGAATTAATAAGATAAAAATAATAAGACATGTTAAAAGTAAGTTGTTTAGGATATAAGCACTGAAGTCTATATTAAGTTTATATTATACTTATACTAACACCATTAGTAAAACTTTTTCACCTTGACATAATTAACTTAGTTAGACATTATGAAGGAGAAAAACTTAAAGAAACAATATAAACACATAAACATGATATAAGTTAACTAAGTATAGTAAAGAAAATAAAAAACATGAACAATAGATTAATTAAAGCAAAACTTAAGCATTACAAAAACATAAAGAGAAAGAGCAAGTACATGATCTTGATATGAAAAAAAAAGATGTCTAAATGAATGATAATTATCTCCTTTTATAGGCTAAAATTTAAAACTATTTATTTGATAATTGATGTAGTAGCCAATTATTGATTAGTGAACTTGGTGGATAACATCACTTCAGCACTTTGACTTGCTAAATTGACATTAATGCACTCAGAATTTGGCAAAGTGTTATTATGAAAGTTATTAGAAATTATTGTTTCCTTCCAACCAACAAATTTTAGATTAGTTAGAGCACTACAACTCAACATGTGTCTAAATTACTAAGCAGTGTTGTTGGTGGACGTGGTAGATAGCTTTCATGCTCTTGTTTGGATGAAATCTCATTTCTACCATATGAATTTAAACTAGTCCTTTATGAAAGTTGTTGGAAATTATCTTTTCCTTCTACCCACCAAATTTCAAATCAGGACTTCTAGAACTTCAGTTATGGGTAAAACTCTTAGTAGTGTTTGGGCTAGATTGCAAGATAGATTCAAACTTCTTTTTTGTGGCCAAACATTGAATTTGAAAATGCAAAATTTTGGTCTTTCCATACCTATAAAAGTTATAGGCCTATTTCTTATCTTTCCAGCCATGTAAATTAATATGAAATCCAAGTTCTATAGCTCTAAATAGGATCCGATAACTGAATATTGTTTGAATTTGAAGTGAATTGGCATCTCCTTCCAAGATTTTGTAGCCATGTTTTAACTTTATCTTTTAATGAAAAAGAAAAAAGTTTTAATCTAATGGTATTCATGCTATAATTTAAGTCATTATAGGTCTTATAGACTTCTTTAAATTCTCTCAAATGCAAGTATGAATTTTCTAGATCTAAGCCATGAAAAGAAGGTAAAAGTTGAATAATGTTTAACTTGAAATTAAAGTGAGATGTATCAGGAGGGAAAATTATGCATGAGGGTGCACTTATTCTTGTAGGATTAATATGGTCTCTAAGTGTTTCAACTCAGTTATTCTCATTATTCTTGTTATGAAGTGACTAGTTATCTTTTTCGGTCATTTTTTCTAAAAATGATGAAAATACCTTACAAAGTCTACCACTTAATATACATGACCAAACTCTTATGCACATGTAGGAAGAAAATAAAAGGAGGAAGAAAATAAAAGAAGAAGGAAACAAAACAAAAGAAAAAAAAGTTAGATATAAAAAAATAAAAAGTAAAAATAAAATAAATATTATAATTTATATAAGAATTTACGTCCATGGCAACAACGCCAAAAACTTAACATAATCAAATAGTTGATGTCTTATCTCAAGTGCAAGAGTGTCAATGTAATAAATAAACCAATATAAATAATAATAATAATAATAATAATAATAATAATAATAATAATAATAATAATAATGGTGGTGGTGGTGAAGATGAGTTAAAGAGGACTTTGAGATGTAAGATTAATGTGAAAATTATATAATAACAAAAACAAATATCGAGGTTAGAAGATACACTAATAGTATTAGAGATAAGTAATGTATAAACTCTTTATTAATTATTAACATGATCATATTAATCATCTTATTTACATAACATCATACTTATAAATTTTATTAAGTATTCATGATGCTAACTTATGCTAACAACAAATCAAGTTCCTCTCATAATAATGATGTCGGCCAAATACTATGAAAGATCAAGTATTTGATATACCAAGAATTATACAATACAAATCTAGATTAACACATTTAACAAGTAAGGTACTAAGAATTAATAAGATAAAAATGATAAGACATGTTAATAGTAAATTGTTTAGGATATAAGCACTGAAGTCCATATTGAGTTTATATTATACTTATACTAACACCATTAGTAAAACCTTTTCATCTAGACATAATTAACTTAGCTAGATATTATGAAGGAGAAAAACTTAAAGAAACAATATAAGAACATAAACATGATATAAGTTAACTAAGTATAGTAAAGAAAATGAAAAACATGAACAAGAGATTAATGAAAGCAAAACTTAAACATTACAAAAATATAAAGAGAGAAAGCAAGAACATGATCTTCATATGGAAAACAAAATGTCTAAATGAATTTGACAAAGTGTTCTTATGAAAGTTGTTGGAAATTGTCTTTTCCTTCCATCCACCAAATTTCAGATCATTTGAAGTACTACAACTCGAGATATGTCTAAATTACTAATCAGTACTACTAGTGGACGCGGTGGATAGCCCTCATGCTCTTGTTTGGATGGAATCTTATTTCGACCATCTGAATTTAAGCTAGTCCTCTTCATGAAAATTGTTAAAAATTATCTTTTCTTTCCACCCACCAAATATCAGCTCATTTAGACTTTTAGAACTCCAATTATGGGTCTGAGTAGTGTTTGGGCTAGATTGCAAGACAGATTCAAACTTTTCTTTTGTGGCCAAACTTGGAATTTGAAAAAGAAAAATTAGGTTCTTTCCATAACCATAAAAGTTGTAGGACTATTTCTTATCTTTCCAGCCATATAAATTAATATAAAATACAAGATTTATAGCTTTAGATATGATCCGATGACTGAACAGTGTTCGAATTTAAAGTGAATTGGCATCTCCTTCGTAAGCTTAGCCTTTTCTCTGTCCTTTCACTTCCAATAGTTAATCACAATAATCAATCCTTTTAATTATAAGAATACCTACACTTAAAATGAACATTAACCATAACTTAAAGGTATCTTATATTATCACATTTGTTATTATAAAACATGCTCTAGTTAAAGAGTTATTGATACTTCAAATGCAAAATGATGATACAAAACCTTGATAAAAATACACTTTTAAGTACTAATCAGTCGATTTGAATTTAATAACTATGACGTGTGGTACAGCAGATCTTACACTAGCTACAAAAGAACTATCATGTGATGGTCGTGATAGAGGAATCGTAAAATATGGATGTTCTTTCGATATAAGGTCTCATGAAAAAATTACAAGCCTATAGGGAAAGAGTCAATGAGATTCAAAAGGATGTGAGTGCACAATCATTTTTTTCAAAGCAAAATGGTTCTGGATATTCCTAAAGAGGTAAAGGACATATACAAAGTAAAGAAAAAGGAGCAAGCCGCAGATTTGGAAGAGGAGGCTAAAGCAGTCTCAACAGGTCAACCGGTCAATCATATGAAGCAAACTCGTTGATTAATTAACTAATAGTGGCAATTCAAGATCCAAGTTTGATAAATTAAAAGTTAAATGCTATAATTTGCAAGATGCTGGTCATTATGCTAAGGATTGCATAATGTTTGACAAACCTTACCATGATGTTAGTAAGCATATTTTTTTAACTCATCCTATTCAAGTTCATTGAGCTTTCGTCACGGTATCAGATCTCAACTACTCCTAGGTCCATATGGCGCCTTTAAGTATAATGTCACCATAGTGTCCTTTGAGCTCCAGTTCATATTTTTGCTTCTTTTCAAAATTGGTAGACCATTTTTAGGTTTTTCTAGAAATCTATTAACTAGTTTGTGGGCATTTTTTTTATAGGTTTTTTCTTGTACAACCGGCCAACCAATTCTTGAGTTTCCAGTAATTGGTCGACCGGATACTTACCTGTTGTCCAGGCAATTTAGGTTTTGATCCTTTTGAAAATTTTTTTGGTTTGTTTATTACTTATTGCTTGAGGTCGATTGGTAATGAGTCTTTGTACTTCTTAAAATATACTCTTTGTATCTTTGTTCAATGGTTATTTTTTATTGAGATTTTTTTAAAAAACTTATGTTGCCTATTTTTTATATGATTTTTCACGCTAATTATTCTTTTAATTTTTTGTATGGTTGCAGTAAAATTATAAACACATGTGTATGTATGTATATATATATATTATTGGAAATTACTTTTCAAATCATAGTGATTTGAAAAATAAACTCAAGCTTCTAATTTTATTTTCAAAAAAAGAAAAAGAAATGCATGGTAAGGAATGAGATATTTTATTAAAGAATGCATGTTTTTTTTTCAAAATTTTAACTGTTAAGATTTTATGAATATTTATTTTAATTGGCTTCAATTCTTTTTTGTTTTAAAGCATGCTGCCAATAAAAAAGATATTGTTTTTATCAAAACGAAAAAGAAAGCATGAATGAAAAATAGAGTTTTTTTTTACTGTATATATATATATATATATATATATATAAACCAATTCCCGCGGGAGTGCGCTGGTAGCTAATTTGAAACTGTAGTCAAATAATCCATTAGTTGAATCGGCAAATTATTAATCATGGAATTGTCACCCTCTGAAAATCAAGAAAATTCTCCATTGGTAGTCGTGGGAACACAAACAGAAGGGTGATCTCGTCTTCATCCATATTTCGAAGTGCGAACAATTTGAAAAGTATTTGAACGAATCATCTCGAGTGAGGAACTCTTCCAAGCACGTTTATATCATATAACTGATATTACTTCTATTCTAAATTCCCAGTTGTCTCTCTTACATGTTCACATTTGTCGTTTCATGCGAGACATTGACCCTTGTCGTTTAATAACAAGCAAGTTGGGCTGAGGATGGTGATAAGTGTACCCTCAGGGTAAGGGACCAATAAGAAGACTATAATAAAGAAAATCTCAATTAAAGCATGGGCATCCTGAGTCTTGTCTTTGCAATAATTTAGTTGTTTTTTTTTAATAAAAAACAAATTATTAAATTTTTCCATTCAATTTCAACTAAAATTAACTCAAAAAAGAATACCCCCAATCATGTTTATTAATTTTATCCTTTATGTTATCCAAAATAATAATTATTCCAACAAGATAATTTTTTTCCAAAATTTAATTTGTTTTTGTTCAATATCTATTTTAATTGGCTAGATATTGAATTAAACATGGTGATTTGTTCAACTTGATTCCACTAAAGGAGCCAATTATTCTACTTTTATATGGTGCCTGCTTTCTAGTCTGTCATTGTTAGTTGAAAGCAACGCAAACCCAAATCTTATAATTTTGTAATATTATTTCCTTGCCTTTCCCCGTAAGAGAGTCCTGCTGCTCAAAAGACCTCTCTCTCTCTCTCTCCCCCTCCCCCTCCCTCTCTACATCAAGTGAAACCAAAGCCAATGGATGTCTCTCTCTACATCAAGTGAAACCAGAACCAGTGGATGTCTCTCTCGTCAATAGTCATACAGAGAGGGAGAGAGATAAGAAAGAGTATTTGGCTCATTGTTCTAACTCATGGTAATCTGATTAGGACATATCTTGTGTCATACAAAGATATGGCGCTAATATTATTATAGATATTTTTTTTATATTTTTAATCAATGAATGAAAGGATGGTTTGTATTAATCAAATATGGCGTTAATACAAATCAAATATTGATTAAAAACTAAAGCCCAAAATCAATTTTTAGTTAATGTTTTCGAAATTACAATAAATATTCAAAGGTGTTTGAAATATTAGAATTTTGAAGGGAAAAAAATATTTATTCCAGCATAATCCTGATTTTTTATTTATCCATTTTTTTCTTGTTTTAGTGAAATATATATTTTTTTATTAACAAAATGTTTTTTAATTACAAACAACTAAATTTCATTTAATTATAGCCAAAATCCACACAAAACAAAAGTTTTTAAACCATCATAATACCATGTTTATCTTTAACACGTTCTTTTAATTAGTTTGCAAATAAAAAAAATTAAAAACTTTAAGAAAAAACCTAATCTAAAGGAAGACTTCCCTTCATTAAACTTCTTTATCAAAGACAAATATATTAACATAAAAATTGCCTTTTTCTTTCCGCTTTGTTGTCTGATGACTTTCTTTCTTTTCTCAACATTTAAATACTAAAATGTTAATAAAATGAAGTCTAAGAATCATATCGTAAAAATCCAAAACTATATGAAAATGTAAAATAGAAACTCTAGGGATGAGATTTAACCTTTACAAAAACTTAAAGGAATCAACCGAAAGTTTACCAAAATGCAGAGGCAACATAAAAAAATAAAGTTTTGGCACTGAAATATAAACAACTAAGAGAATGTTTGTTTACGCAACTTGAAAGTTAGTTCGTAGCCGTTTGATAAAAAAAAAAAATTTACTGCATATGAATCCCACATAACTTTTACGTTCGAAACACGGTTAATAGAAAAGAAAAATATCCTACTTTTCATGCATTATTTATGTTAATTGCACTGTTCAATAAACTGTGCAATCGACATGAACATTCTATATAGATTCACTATTCAGTGAACAATGCAAGAGAATTGTACTGTCAACTTAAAAATAATAAGTAGTGCAATTCACTTGCATTGTTCACTAGCACAGTTTTTTTAGTGTTAATTTTATTAATATTTAAGAAAAAAAGTAGTTTAGAATGAATTAAATTTATTTGCACTCTGATGTGAATAATTTTTTTCTCAAAAAATTATCACTATAATATCAATTTTATACCTAATTTATTTAATTTTATTATACGCTCAAAAAATTATAAAAACTATAGTTTTTATTGGATGAATTTTATACATAATGAAATTATAAATAGTTTAATGAAATAATAAAAAATATTTTATATAAAGTATTATTTATTTTATGATACAATAGGAGTAATTAATTCTACAATATTTAAATTTAAAACCATTAATATTAACATATATTTTTAAAAATTAATTTATAACCTTAATTTCAAAAGTATTCTTAACCAAACACATTAAACTACATTTCCTTCAACCTCAATTTCAATCACAATTTTAATCAAATATCTATTTTTTCAAACCACAACCACAACAGCTACTGCAATACAAAATACATTTAAGACTACAAGGGGTATTAATGAAAATTTCATTTAATTGAGAGACCAAGTTGCACTTTTAAAAAAAAATCATTAATCAAATTGAAAACAATATTTAGCATAAAATCAGAATCACTAACTTACAAGGATCAAAATGTAAAATTAAAAACTTGAGGGATGAAAATAGTTTTTAAATAAAAAATAGTTATTTTCCCGCTCAATGCTCTTGGCCAATTATGGAGATCACTTTTTATTTAATTCTTTATCATGGAGACTAATCTTTTGTTCAAGTAAAGAAAACAACAAAATGAGGGTGAGAAATAAAATGGAAAAAAATAATAATAAGTATACAAACATTGATGAACAATAAACATCAATAATTTAAAATAATAATAAGTAAACATAAATAATAATGATAATATGTAACATGAAAATTGGACGGTTTTTTTTTTTTTTTTTAAAAGACATACAAATTTCTCTCTTAAAGCCTTACATTTTGCTTTGACAAGAAAACACTCTCCATTGACTTAGTTTTCAAGAGTCGCAACATAATAAAAAAAAGTGTGTATTCTAAAAAAACCGATTTACTGCAAATAAAACAAGGACTTATCCTTTAATTTCTTACCCTAATTCAAACACAATTTAAAATTTTTACAGTTATTAACAAAAACAAAAAATAGCTTAATGTTTCATTGTAACCTCCAAGGAGAGATATTGTTCATTTGAATAGGGCTTTATCTTTTTTTAGTCATTAGAACTTTTTTTATTCCTTATTTTTTTATGTAATTATCTAACATTATTTTAATTTGTGATTAATCTTGATGATTTATTATTTATTTTTATTTACTTTTTAAAAAGTTGTATAGACCTAATAACTCGGGTTACGGGTTGACATACTATCTTGAGTTGACGCAGATTATTTTTTTATTTTATTATTTAGTGTTGGGTTGTTTCAAAATTGATCTTTATAATTGTTTCTTTTTAAACAAACAATTTTTTTTTTGTGTAAGTCATCATCATTTTTTTAAATAAAAATTAGTTCATTCATTATCATTGCTTTTTTTTTTATTGTATAATAAAATAAAAAAAATGTATTGGACTAAGTTGACTAGCAATATAACCTTAATCATAAATTTATTTTTATTTTTTTAAAATACATTTATAATGTTTAAATATTGTTTTTAATATTTCAATAAATTTCAATCTAGTCTCTTCCATATCACGTGCCACTTATAGTTATAAACTAAAAAAATACAACCTTATGCTATTTCAATAAATTGTTTTGGACATTTTTTTTTAATTTTATCTTTTCAAATTACATTTATATAATTTAAATCTTAATAATTTCTTGTAGGTCGTATGATATGATATGTTGTATTTGAAAAATTTAAAAAATACCTTAACTTTGAATGATGTTGTTATTGTAGAATAGAGATTAATTTTATTGATTTAGAAATTTAAAGCAATAGAAAAACAAGTTTAACACATAAACAAAGAGGCAACTTTTTTTTATTTTTTGTCTATTGTTCATGAGGATTTGAAAAGAGCTATATGGTCCTTGTATTTTTTATGTATTTTAGTTTTGATCCCTTTATAAGGATTTCATATTTCAATCCTAAACTTAATATATATATATATATATATCCTAAACTTAAATTTGCTTATATATATATATATATATTTCAATTCATAAAATTTAAGAAGAGAGAAAAAATTGCTAAAATATAAAAGAGAGGAGAGAGAAAGTGGTTGATCAATGACATTCTATGCATTAAAAATGTTGATCTTGGTGTTTTTGGGTTTCTCTTAATGAGAAAAATTACATCAATGTGTTTTTAAGCTAAAAGATAGATTGGGGTTTAGGAAGAACTTTTTTATTTGATTTAATTTTATAATTTTTTTAAATGATTAAATAGAGTTTATAGATTATAAATTGGTTTATGAACTTCGTAGGGTGTTTATTAAGTATTTCCTAGGTTAAAAAAAAATATGAAAAATGGTTTGTTTAAGTTAAAAAACTTCACATTAGTTGTCTAGCCATGAGATGGTAGTTAGAATCTAGATTTTTAGATAACGAGTCATCTATCTATTTTTTTTTAAAAAAATAAAAATGTGTTTGATCATTTATCATAAACATATAAAAGAAAAAAAAAGCTAAATATATAAGCTTATTCTTACAGATTTATAGGCGCAAACCCTTTTTTTTGGTTACGACAAACACATGAGTCTAATTTCTTTATCTTAGGCATCTAGCAATTTATATGTTCTTCTTTCTATTTTTCTTTTAATTTTTTTTATTAAAATGCACTATAAATAACATACATAACATTATATTTAAATTATTAGTCAATGTTTCCATAGTTTTTAAATAATGTTATACCTTTTTTATGGGAATGTTAACAATTTATTTTTCAATTATTATATACATAATATGCAAACACAATTTGTTATGGATATTTAATGAAAATAAATTTTAAGTTTTTTTTTTCCACTTCTTTTGATAGATTTTTTATTTGATTTGATCACATTAACTACTTCCTTTTAATCACATATAAAATATTACGGTATTATTTTATTATTTTTTAATCAAAATTTTCTCTTGATATCATAATGAGTTTTTATTTTTAAAAATAGTACTTTTGACAAGAAGAAAAAAAGCATGCTTTGGTAAATAATAGAGAGATACATTAACAAGGAAATGAGTTTTAGATCGACAAGATACATTTCTTTCTATTTATTTTAAATGATTAAAATTTATAATACATTTCCTTCTATTTATTTTAAATGATTAAAATTTATAACAAATCTTTATTTTAATTATCACTGTGTTTTATTCAAAAAAAGATGTTGCTAATAAAGTATTATGACATTATTTTTAATAAAATTATGGTTTTTTCATAATTATATTATCAATTTTTTTTATGGATAATTATGTATTAACCTCATATGCATAATTTTTAAAATAAATTGTTCAATAATATTGAAATAGAATAAAATATCAATTTTTTAATTTTTTTATTGTAAATTCATTTATATAATTTTTTTAAAATTTATTGTTAACATGTTAATTTCTATAGTTGTGTAAATTTGATCAATTCATGATTTTCTAATTAATACTTGCTTCAATTATCATAATAATTTTTCCTTGAAAAACAATGCATACATTTCACAAAGACTAGAAATGTTTTTTGAATATATTCTTTTTACCGTTTTAGTTCATATAGGTATAGTTTCCCCAAATTATTGTTTGATTGTTGTTATTTTTTATTCAATAAACTATGTTGCTAAAAAAATTGATTTTTTATCCAAGAAAAATAAATTACATGAATCACAAAAAACAATTTTGATAGAAAAAATACCTTTCTCCTTCATAATTGTATTTGTTGTTTTTTTAATAAATATCTAGTTTTATTATTGTATAACAAAATAAAAAATAAATTTTGAAAAGCAAAGTTTAAATCATGTCGTGCCCATAATCTAAGTTATGAGTTTAACAACCTAACTCGGTTTTGCTATGGTCAATCCAAAGGATTATTGTTTTTTTTAAAAAAAAAACAAATGTTAAATTAATGGTGTTTTTGAATTTTTTTTAAAAGTTAAATTGAGTTTTGAGAGGTTTAATCAGGTCATGAGTGCACTCACTAGGTTGATTAGATTACACTTAGCCAACTCTCACCTAGTTTGATATGTTTATAGTCATTATTATTCCTTTAACAACTAAAATAATTGATTAGTTCAAATTGGTCAAGCTGATTGATTAATCGGTTCTTCCAGAATTCCTTGGTATTCATCATTAATAAATAAGTGGTCAACTAGTTCAATTAGAATTTTAAATTTAATGGTTTAAACTAGATGACTTTTTAGAACCATCTATCTTAGTTTTTATCTTATTATTATTATTATTATTATTATTATTATCAATCCATTAAATAAATTGATTTATTTATATTTGAAAGTCAAATATAATATCTAGTAACATGTCATGCTCCCTTAAATATTAGAAAAGTTATAAGTGATTTGACTTAATCTTTTAATAATCAGTTTCATAGTGTAATTATTACTTATTTATTAAGAATGTTTTGATTTATATATTTGAGCTTGAAATGTAAATGCTCTATAAAATCATGTTTTTTCTCTCAATACTATAGTCATAGATTTTTTTAAATAAGATTTGAATCTCTTTTCAAATCTCATTCTATCTTGTGTAAGGATGTCATAATTATTAATTATTACTATTTTTTCTCTCAATACTATAGTCATGAAATGTTTTCCTTAATTTTCTCATGATGATGAATCCTCTATTGGTCACTTAAATATCTTTATTTGATTTTTATTATACCCAATAAATAAATGTTGTTTAACCTTGATCAAGACAATATTTTCTATATAAGATAACTTAGTAATATCAATTATAATAACAATTGTTTCCTTTTAAAAAGAAAAGAAAAGAAATATAATACGTATCATTTTCAATAACTCTATTAATTTCTTATCTTAATAAAAATTGACTAGGAAAATTTAAAAATAATTCTTTAATACAATAAGAATCTTTATAATTATAACCACTTTATAATTTTATTTGCATATTGCTCAACCAAATAATATAATTGACATGGTTAATAATTGGCCAAAACTAGATATTGCTTATTCATTATTTTAAGATTTACATGGTTTTCTTGCAGGGAATTCTCTTTCTCAATTTCTAGATTAAAGAGGTGGTCTTCCTTTTTTAGTGACAACTTTTTATAATTGAGTCTTTGAAAAAAAAAAACCCTTATACAAAATTAGATGGAAGCACAAATCTTCTTACATGCTAGGTATAGGCCTACAACTAAGTCAAGGTCATGCAAAGTGATAGTTTGCATCCCATACTCGAAAATAAAGATTTTAGCCAAAATAAAAAAAAATAGCTAATAGTTTTCTATTAGGTTTATTGGTGATTCTACATAGCTAAATAACATCAATGACCTTTTGATGCTTTTATTATTCATTAAATCTTTATTACATCCTTTTTAGTGTTTGATCACAATATAATAAAATAAACATAAGTAGTGATAGGTTATATTGGAATTGACTTATTTCTTATTTTAAGACTTATATGATTATCTTACAGGGAATTCCATCATCAATTATTCAAAGCAAAACAATGGTCTTTCTCTTTTTATGAAATCTTTTTATAAGCAAGTTTTCAAAAGAACTTATAGAAATTTTGATACAAGAACGAAGCTCCTTACCTACTAGGTACAGACATCTAAAAAGAAAGACATTGGATTTTTTTATGATAAAAAGTGACTAATAGTTCCTTGTCAGGTTTGGTAGTGATTCAAGATAGCTCAATATCATTAAAGATAATTTGATTCTTTTATTATTCATTAATGCTCTGTTGTATCCTACTCAACTATACGATGTTATTAACAAGATCATTGCTTGGCTAGATCAGAATTAGCTTAGTCCTTGTATTAAGATTTACATGTTGTATTAGAGGGCGTTTTCTCTCTCAAGTTCCAGGGAAAAATTGGTGATCATACTATTCTTGTGACATCTTTTCATCAAACTAGCCATGACAATTTCCATTTATGTCTCCTAATGTAAAACTAATGATAAACCATTTGACTTTGTGTAAGTAGTTTATGAGGTTTCGATACAGAGAGATAATATGGGTTTGAAAGGAGAAGAGCTTAAGAGTGTTATTCTTGTCTTTAAAAAAAAGAAAGTTGTTTAATGTTTGTGGTTGAATCTTTACCAGAGAATTTCTAAGTGCATAAAAAAAGGTTATGAAATTTTCAAGTAAAAATAAAAAATTGAGAGTAGTATGAGAAACTTAAAAAATTATACCTTAAAAGCTAGAACACATATTTTTTAAATTAATCTATGTAACTAAAACATTTAACATGTCAAATATACATTATTAACAACATTAAATCAACAATGCAATTCCACCTCGTACTTGATTGATTTTATCAATTGATTTCAGTACAAATATGAAAGGGTTAATATTCTTTTATTTAAGCAATAAAAAAATATGAGGTCATTGTTTACACTTAAAATTAACATACACATATTAATTATAAAGAACAATAATTTTTCATGAAAAAATAGGGGAGGAAATATAAATCAATTTTGAATAAAAAGAGATTATCGAGTGATCAAAAATGATGATTAATCAAGAGAAAGCAATTGATTTATAAAATTTGAAAGCATGTTAATAAACTAGAAGATATAGTTCTATTTAGAAAATGAGTCTTCAATAAAATAAAAAACAAAAACTCATAAATTAGCATATGATTCATATAAGCATCAACAAACAAAAGAAAAGTGAAATTTATATTAGGATTTATAAATCTCTTTATCTAATACTAACATATTTACAATATTAGAATTATTTATGTAATTAGGACTCAAACTCTACAACGGTATAAATAGAGCTATTAATACAATTATAAATAAGGTCTTGCTCTATATATTCAATTTTTACTTTTAAATTTGTCTTTTCTCACATAGGATATTTGTTGTTTTTCTTTTTGTCTTTTATTTGCATTTTTCTTTTATCTTTCCAAAATATTTAAATTCATGTAATTTATTTTCTTAAACTCTTGTTAGTTTTTACATGGTAATGCATATTACAATAAACATCCTTTTTTTAGGGTACATATAAAACACCTTTAAATAGTAGATTCAACACACTTGAATAAAAAAATATTAGTATAATAATAATAAGCACCCTTAAATTATTTACCACCATTAATGTAGAGAGTAGTCCTTTAAGGATTGATGAACAAATAACGATCTAAACAACCTTAGACTTAAGATGATGGTAGACTCATTATATAACATATATAACACTTAGATAAAAAAAAAGTATTATAAATAATCATATGACAACAAGTAAAGCATAAGCACATATGTCAAGGTTTAATTATTAAAACATAAACAGTTTTGTAACAAAATCACCACTTTTTTTTAACACATTTGCACTACAAATCATATTAAGTTGACTCAATAATCAAGCATATATACAAACACAAAAATATAATAATTCTCATAATTAATAAGCCACCTTTAAAAACTTTTTAATTCTTTTAAAATCTAAGATATAATCTGATAATATATAATGTGAAATGATAAGTAGAAACATATAATATCAAATGCAAAGCAAATAGTTTTTAACAAAACAAGCAAAACATCAATAATCATGAAAATGGAAGGAAAAAAAACTAAAGAAATAAGACAAAGCTTGAGAAGGATGAAACACAAACTTTTAAAATGATATGAATTGAGTGAAATCTAAAACAAAAATTACCATGAAAAATAAGAGCAATACATTAAAAAAATAATCCTAAAATAGACAATGAATCTAAAACATATATAGGGATTGCCAATTACAAAAACTAAGAAAGAAAACTAAAAATATAATTAACTATATTTAAAGGAGATTAGCCTTTTATTGTGGATTGCACAATGCAATTCACAGTAAAAGAATTGATGTTTTTAGTTATAAGTTTTTTTAATTAATCTCTTTTTTGTTTGATTTGGTTTGCTAATATTAATTTTTTTTATTTAGTTATCACACTATAATGGCATGAATCACAAGATTAACGAGTTGACATTGATTAATTCAAATTTATTTGCTTTTTCTTAATTAGTTTTTTTCTTTCAATTTTATCTTTTAACATCGATTTAATTGAGAATTAAACTTTATAATTTGTTCTATTTACTTTTCATTAAATTATCATGATCTTATGAGGGGATTTTATTGTACCCCTCCTTCAAAGCACTATCATTTGAATAGTACTTTGCTTTGTTTTTTTTTTCTTTATTTTTTCTTTCAATTAATTTTTTTTAATCTTTAATATTTTTTTCTATTTAGTTATCATACTTTCATGATATAACCTTACAACTAGACCCACATCTAAAGCTCTTGGATCTAACACCTAAATATAAATAAAAAATTAAATATTGTTTTTGACACCTAAATTTTTTTAATTATTATAAACGCAAACTAGCCACTACAATAATTGCTAAAATGAAAACTAACTATTGATGCTCAAATAAACTCAAAACCATTTTAAACTAAAGTAATAACCATGAAAGTTAAAAAAATATTTTTTAAATTTTTTTTTGATTTAATATTAAAGACATCATAACTACAATTTACAAAAGTTACAAACATTAAAAAGAAAAAAAAAAGATTTGGTCCCAATTAAACACACTTAAATAATAACAAACAAGTATGTAATAGGCTTAAGGTAGTCTTACAAAAAATTATAAAATAAACACTCAACCAATCAAACCAATAAGAGACAATTACATTGTAATAAAAGGCATAAAATCTACATTCACCTAACCTTCTTAATATCTATTGATAATACTCCATAATTTTTATTTTATAAGTGTGGATATTTTGGGGCTCTATAACAAACATGATAACCAAAGCAAGAAATTAAAAAATTTTATTAAATAAGAAGAGACTAAATTACAATAATAATAAGAATCTAATTGAACAAAAAAAAACTTATGGGCATATTCAATGGAGCTCAAGCTTTCAATGACTAAATCAATTCAATCAAAGATATTTATCCATGATAAAACACTCTTACATTTTTCAAATTATATCAATAATCAAGAATTTAAATTTTGAAGTAGTTTCGAATTAAAATTTGAAAAGATTTGAAATAAATTTAGTTTAAGATTTAGTCATGAGTTTAAACTTTAAAAGTTGTTATATTACATCCTATGTCACCCGCTTTTTAATCTAAGATTAAAATTAGGCCTTAGGTCTATTGCAATGCCTTTTCCTTTAGAAAACTCTATCCTTAAAGTGACACAACCAAAAGATTGATATCCTTAAAGTGACATAACTAAAAGATTGATATCTTCTTCCAAGTGTAAGAGTGTCAAAGTAATAAATACCCGACAAGACCGAGGTCGAACCATATGAAAGTTAATTATATAAATTATAAATAACAACAATTATAACAACAATAATAATAGTAATAATAATAATAGTAGTAGTAGTAATAGTAATAAAGAAGAAAAAGAAGAAAAAGAATAAGTTAATGAGAACTTCAAGATGGAAGATCAATGTAAGGATTAGACAATAATAACAATAAATGACAAGGTTAGAGGATCCACTAATGGTATATCAAATAAGTATAGTATAAACTCTTATTACTCAATTGAAAACCATACACAAATGAGTTTCCAATCAGATTATAAATTGTTAACATGATTACATTAGTTATCTTTTTTGAATAATGCTAATACTTGTAAATCTCATCAGGCATTCATGATTATAACTTATGTTAACAACAAACCAAGTTCTTTTCATAACTCAAGTGTTAATTATACCACACAATATAGGTTATGAAAGTGTCAAGCATTTGTTGTACCAAATGTTATACAACCTAAATCTAAATTAATTATTTAACAAGTAAAGTATTAAAAAGTGAACAAAATAACAAATACAAAATATTTTAGTATCAAACATTAAAGTCCATGTTAAGTTTACACTATACTTATTTTTACACTATTAGTGTAACTTTTTCATCTTGACATAATAAACTTAACTAAATATAATAAAAGAAAGAAAAATAAATAAACAAAATAAGAATATAAATAAGATAAAATTTAACTAAGTAAAGGAAAGGAATTAAAAGGCATAAACAACATAATAATAAAAATAGAACTTAAGCATTATAAAAATACAAAGAGAGAAAGCAAGAGTATAATCTTGATCTGAAAACCAAGTTACCAAAATATATGACAAATGCCTCTTTTTATATGCCAAAAATTAGGAACTATTGATTTGATAACTAATTGATGAGTGGGTGACCAACTCTTAACTTGGTGACAATCCTTATCTTTTATTGTCTACTCAAAACGTCATTGATAATATCAGAATTAGAACCACTTAAAAACATAAAAGTTGTAGAAAATTATCTTAGATTTTCAAAAAAAAAATAGAGGTCATTTAAACTTTTGAAACTCTAGATATGGACCAAACACTTAATAGTGTTCGGGCTGTAGGACAAATTTAGACTTCTTCGTTGTTACAATTTGGACTTGAAAATGACCTTTTTAAATCTTAGGCTCCTATAAAAGTTGCAGGCCTATATCTTACATTTTCATCCATATAAAGTAGACATAGATTCAAGATCTACAGCTCCAGATATGACCTAATTACCGAACAATATTCCGGTTTGGACTGTACCAACATCTTTTTTTTTTTAATTTGGCCATCTGTTTGTCCTTTCAATTTCAGTTCTTAAACTTATCAATCAATCCTTTTATTTATGAGATAGACATGTATTTAAAATAAATATTTACCATAAATTAAAAGTATCTTATATTATTAGATATATTATTATAAAATATATTTTAGTTAAGAAATTATTGACACTTCAAGTGCAAATTGATGATATAAAACCTTGATAAAGATGTATTTTTAAGTACTAATCACTCCCTCAACTACCTTATTACTAGTCCTTAGTAATTAAAGCGTTAAAATAGAAAAATAATTTATAAATTCCACAAAGCAACATATTCATCATTTAACTTTCATTAGTCTATCTGAATAAATAAAATTCCATTAAATTTATATATCTACTTACTACCTTTTAAATAAGATATTAAAAAACCTTCGTTTTGTACTCAATATTTTAACACATTGTTATGGGGTTTTACTTGGAAGAAATTTTTTTTTTGTTCTAATATTTAAGGTTAACTTTCTTGAAGTAGGATTTTTTTTCTCTTTTTTTCTGTGCTCAATATTTTAACATATTGTTATAGGGTTTTACTTGGAAGAAAACAAAATTTTTGTTCTAATGTTTAGGGTTAATTTTCTTGGGTTGAGATTTTTTTTCTTTTTTCGTAAATAGATATGTATGTTAATTAAAACACAATACATCTTTAACCTATATAAAGAGCTTTCAGCTAATGACTCTCAGACCAGTTAGTCTTAGGGCATTAGGTGTTCAAACACTCTTACGAGTTTAATAACTCGAGTTGCAGATACTAATACATAGATGGTGCAATGTTTGATTCCCTTAAGCTTTTTTCCTCAACCCATGTAACAAGCATTGGGCCAATAGTTTCCAACTCAGTTGACTTTAGGATATTAGGTGTTAAAACACCCCTTCAGGCATAATTACTTAGATTAGGGAAGCTATGAAACCAAACTTATCTATATTTTTATTATCATCACTTTTTTTGCTCTTTTTTTTCAAATTATATATTATCCATTTCCTTTAGTTGTTACCTTTAACAAAAGAATATAAATAATGTAATAATCCAATATGCAACTCACAATCATATGTTAAAGTGTGTGAAAATTAAGGTTTAAGAATATATGTTATATAAGTATATGAGTAGAATTAAGTGATAACAATACAAGAGTTTGTAAGCCTAAATATTTCAAAAAGTATCTTGACAAACCTTGCTATAAATATTGCAAATTACCATTAAAAAATGTTAACCAAGATACGTCTCAAGAGTCAATAAAATTCCTCCTTACTTTGTCATCTTAGTAACAACAGTTTGCAAATGGTTTATAAAATAAAAAAACACAGTTAGTTTTTTTTTTTAATATCAACTACTATTCTATTCCACTAACCAAAACAAAACATTGTTCTTAATGTTCTAAGGTATCTTGACAAATCTTGTTATGAATATTGCAAATTACCATTAAAAAATGTTAACCAAGATACGTCTCAAGAGTTAATAAAATTCCTCATTACTCTGTCATCTTAGTAACAACAGTTTGCAAATGGTTTATAAAATAAAAAACACAGTTAGTTTTTTTTTTAATATCAACTACTATCCTATTCCATCAACCAAAACAAAACATTGTTCTTAATGTTCTAAGGTAGAAAGATAGAGTATATAAGACATCACCTAAAACACCAAACACTAACAAACCTGAAACATACTTAAACAAATATAAGAAACAACAAAACACAAATATTATGTTATTAATAAAACCAAAAGACATAAGTTTTTACAAACTAAGACTCAAATCGCAGTTATGATTGTGGCTCACATCTTCTCTTAGTTTTACATCCAAGAACAACTTAAACGCCCTCTATAGATCAGGGATAGACTTTTTATCCAGTTTTTCTAAAAACTAGCAAATAGAGTCTTTTTTAGTCAGATTTCTAAGACTATGCTAAGCATGTTATTTATGAAAATGAGTTCATAAGTCATGAATTATACGATACTTATCTTCACTATGATGAGACTTAAGAGTCAATAAAAGATTATCTAAAGACTCTCTGTGTTTTAAAATAAATCCCACCTTTTAACAATTTTCATAGGTTTTGTACCTTTCTATTTACATAAAGTAGACCTAAATCCGAGATCTACAGCTCCAGATATAATCTAATTATCGAACAGTATTCCAGTTTGGACTGCACCAGCATCTCTTTTCTAAGTTTGGCCATCTTTTTGTCCTTGCAATTTCAGTTTTTAAACTCATCAATCAATCATTTTATTTATATGATATGTGTACATTTAAAATGAACATTTACCACAAATTAAAGTTATCTTATATTATTAAATATGTTATTATAAAACATGCTTTAGTTAAGGAGTTATTGATACTTCAAGTGTAAAATAATGATATAAAACCTTGATAAAAATATATTTTTAAGTACTAATTATGAGGATATCCAAATTTAAATTCTCACCACTAAACTACAATTGCTTTCCCTATCCCTTGCTTGTATTTTAAATGACCTATAATGTTTGTAAGTTAACTTTTGAGATTTTGTTTGGGTGCATGCTCGATTAGTGATATGGTTGAAGTTTAACTTACACTTAGTCTCATTCTTTTAATTCCTTTTGTTTTCTTTAATAGTCTTCAAGTAATAGCCCAACCCAACCTATCATATATTGTTTGGCCTGATGACGCGAGTCCACTTCTGATACTAAATATAACAGCTCAGCCTAACATGTTGTATATTGTCCACTTTGGATCCCTCCCATCCCAAGGTTACCGACCTGTACAATTTTTAAACGAGTTTGACATGTTGGCAACTAACACTTTTAATAAGACCAGCTACCATTCCCTCACCTGTCGATGTGAGGTATTACAATTCACCCTTCTTAAGAAGCTCGATGACCCCATCGACATAACTAGATAGCCATTGAGGTCAACTTTGATATCAAATGTAATGATTCAGCCTAACCTGCCATATATTATCCGTTTTCAGCCTTACCACCTTTATGGTTTTATTTCTGGTGGCGCGAGCCCACCTGTGATACCAAATGTAAAGCCCAACCCAACATGTTGTATATTATCTGCTTTGAGGTCCCTCCTATCCCAGGTTTGTCGACTCGTATTGTTTTTAAACGAGTATGACATGTTGGTAACTAGCACTCTTAACAAGGTCAGCTCTCACTCCCTCACTGATCAATGTGGGATATTACACTTCAGTATTTTTTTCCTACGTTATGTGTTATGCTTTGCATAAGTTTACTTTGATATTTTATAATAGCATTGTTTGATCTTTTAAGTGCTCCTTTTCAACTGAAGAAACCTATTTTAGATTGATAAGTACTTTCATAAAATCATTATGGGTTGATGACTAAAATCTAATATGCAATGGATCCTTCCTATCAAACCCTAGAAAATCTAACTTAATTAAATCTAGTTGTCCCTGGGTGATTCGACTTTGTGTCGATGAAGTCCATTAATCAAAGTTAAAGGGGGTAGTAGAAGGAACTTTTATAGGTTTTTTCTATGATTTTTAATAAATTATTGTGCCTTGACCACCATATGTTATAACTGTTGAGCTAGTTATTCCAAAATTTATTTTTGTTTCATACCATCAACTATTTTCAACTATTTTCAGTGATTGCAACATTCATTTACCATTGCCCACCTAACTCTGATATTTATTTGTAACAAACTTAAAAATTAAAACTAAAAATAGAAAATTTTATTGATCATGAAAAGACTAAATTACAAGAATAATAGGGGTTTATTTGAAAATAATAATAATTTAAACATGTTTAAGATAGCCCATGCCTCTTAAAACTCAACCAATTCAATGAAAGATATTTTTTCCTTGTTGAAACCCTCTTCTACTAGTAACCTATACTAATAACCAGCAATTTAAATTTTGAAACAGAATTGAAAAGTTCTAGATTAAATATATTTTAATACTTATTCTTGAATTTAAATTTAGAAATGCTTATGCCATATATTGAACTTCATGGACTAGTAAACATCCACTATCCACCTCACTAAGTCTTTGATCCATGATCAAAATCAGTCCAATGTCCATTATGGCATCGCTATCGTACGCCAACACTCTATTTCCCCAAGTCCAGGCCTTTTTTTCTATGAATGTGTTTTTAGAGTTGGAAAAAAAAAACACACCTACATGTATGTCTCTTATTCTATACAGTGTAGAGATATATTATAGCACCGAGAGAAAAGAGAGAACATGAAATAGAAATATCCTACCTTTGATCAAAAGCCTTTATGTATTCATTAATTAGTGTTCGTTGTCAATAAGTGAAGGGTGAATTAGGTTGTTGATTTGGTATTTAATAAGAAAATAAGAAAAACTATACATATATAAAAGCGTGGATCCTTCTAGGTATTTTGAAAATGCCAATTCCCTAACTATGACAAATGGTTATGAAGGAAGCAATTTGTAAATAATTTTTATCATTTTAAAAAAATAGCTTTTGAGGGACTAAAAACATCTTTAAAAGAAAAGTTTGATAAATGAATTTATATTTTTTTGAAGTGTGGGTAAGTGAAACTGCTCTACCATATACAAACATACCACTTCTTTGAAGTATTATCCTATTTTTAATTGGTTCTTTTAGGGTTAGAAAAGCTAAACCTTCCATGCTTTGGAATGCCTAACTATCAGCTTTTTACTTTCTTATATATATATATACAAATATATATGAGATAAAATTCTCTTGAAATAAAATTATTAAAATGACTATGCCATAATTTTCAAATAAAAGTAGAGAATTTTATTGTAATATAAAAAATTACTTGATGAACCTAATATTTAAATTGTTTCTTAATTGCTTATGAATATACAATGAGAATAAAATATATATTTTATCAATTTTTATTGTAAATTTTTATATTTTTTTTCAAATTAATTATTCTTTTATCTTTTTCATGCAGTCACATTAGAATTATAAAGAAATTTTTTAATTAAAACTTCCTTTTGATTTTGTGATAATTTTTTATTTAAAAATCTTGCTTTTAATAAAAAAATATATTTTTATATAAAAAAACATGAATATGGAATGATATTTTTTCCCCTAATTTAAATCATTGGGATTCTTCTAAATATTTGTTTTCACTGTCTTAAGTGTTTATTCTAAATATCATGTTATTGATAAAAAAACATTTTTCCTAAAAAAACATAAATGTGTTAATAAGAAGATAAATTTTATAGTATTTAAATAGTAATTAGTGACTTTTTATTCGATATTTCATATTTGATTTACTATTTAAAAATAAATAAACAAACAACAAAGCCCATGTAGACTTAAGGGTGATAACAAACATCTACAAGTTGAATTTTTTGATATTCATACTTTACTTATTACTTATCAAATAAAAAATTTAGATATTTATAAATTATCAATTAAATTTCAAGTATCTATATTGGTATTCATTATATGACTATTATTTATGATTCAATAAAAAATAAAATATAGTTAATACATATATGATAAAGTGATATATATATATATATCATATTATATTAAAAAAATCTAAATATCCTATAAATATATCAATATAATATAAATTATATATTTTAGGTTAAGTTTTGAGTGGGTTTGGAGTAAAGTTTGACAACATCTATTTAAAAAATGTATATTTATTCAAGTCGGGTCGATGTAGCTTTCAACTAATTAAATTATTATTCTTATGTGGAGTTATTTTATTTTTTTTTATGCTGTATTTTTTCTTAAAGTAGGCTATATTTAAATAATAATTAATATAATTTCACTGACTAATCTTTGTAAACTATAATTTTTTTTAAATAAAAAAAGAGATTTTACTGAAAAAAATATGTATTTTAATTATATATATAAAGAGCGCAGGAACTGGATAGTTATATAGCACTTGTTATAATAAAAAGCAAATACATAACGCGAAATATAAGAGAACAAAACGACGGTAGGACTAGTTGCCGACAAATCCATTTTAATCATCCCCAACTGTGTATTTATACTTGAAATAAATATAATTAATAGCGCAAAATAACACACAATTTATACTTGAAATATGAGAGCATCCCCAACTGTGTAGAAAAGAGGTGCGTATCTAGTCTTATTTATCTATATAACACGACAGAGATTTTCTTCGACGGTCTTCCATTTTAATCATCTGAAGGTCCTTTTTCTTTCATTATACCAACAACACACACACACACAGACACGCACATCAGTAATTATTTGCTAGTATTAATTACTATATCAAAATGAAGAGGGTGAATTAAAGTGTGCTTATAAGTGTAGAAACAGTTTTTTAAAAAAAATATATATATCAAAATAATATTTTATATTAATATATAATTATTTTGAAGAAAAAAACAGATAAAATGCTTTTATTCTTTTAAAAACATTTTTAAAACATAAAAATAAATATACCCTAACTGGCCACCTCATGCATAAACTATTAACTTTCTTCAATGAGAACTACATTTTCTATTTAAACACCAATAACATTAATTGAACATAGAATTAGTGGAAGGACATCGACGTTCCATATATTAAAAAAGAATATATAAAGAGCTTTTTCACCGTAAATTAACTTTCCTGTGAAGTAATTAATCGATGAATTACTTTAAAGACATCACATCAGTTCATTTGAGGTTTATTTAGTAGGGAGGGGGGGGAGAATTTGGAACGAAGCACTGGTCAGAAGAAAGCAACAAGCAACGAAGAAAGATTGAAAATTGGAAGGAAGGAAGGAGACACCCTGCCTTCCTCTCTTGACTATTTTCAAAACCTCTCCCATGGGTGGACTTTGACCATTACTTTTCAATCCCTGCCTGCATTATACAATATTTTTCTATGTCCTAAGCTACTAGTCCTCATACTTTTCAAATTCTTGCACACCAGACAACAACCTCGCTCCTCTCTAGTTGCTTGCGTTATTCTTTTCCTGTCCTCCTTGCTGTTCATACATGACCAATTGGTGGTCCCTTATAATCCCTAACACTGCTACTTTTCAAAGCTCCTCCTCTCTCTCTTCCTGATCCTGCCCCAGCTAGCAAGCTCAGTTTGCTTATTTTTCAACTCTCAGTGCCTTCGTTCTCTTCCCTCCTTAAATAGTTTGCTTACTTCTCAAACATGATCACCCGTCGATCCATGGAGATCAAATCAAGAGGGAATTTTCAAATAACATAGTAGGAGAACATAGGATAGAGTCCCAAGTTAAGGGATCTCTCCACTATGCATCAACATTATTATTCTTAGCCCTAGTTCCTGGACCTCATGATGGACGCCGTCTTCCTGCTCAGTGAAGTAGAGCGTGACAACTTTCTCCGATATTTCATGCAGTGTTTTGGCAGCACTTACATCTGTCTTTGGTCTTATTTACCCCAACCATCTAAGTATGTCTTGCAATACTAGCTATCCCTCTCTCATAATCATAATAGATTTATTGTTAGTGTTCATTCACAATTATATATATAATTTTAAGTTACATTAATGATTAATATTGTTTATGTTCAGCTATTTACTCTTCTGGGATGGATATTACCATGAGGAAAGCAATCAGCCCAGCTCTTCTTCGGGGAGTGTTGCCAGGATGCTTTTCGATCAGTATCGACAGGAACGATTCTTTGCTGTAAACGAGTATGAAACGCATGTTCAACTATAGTATTTACCTATATTTTCTTCTCTTTAATTAGATGTGCTACTGATATGTATGTATGTATGTAAGTTTCTGTTGTTAATGCTCTCTTTTTTTTGTGTGCTGGATACTATGTATATCAGCCGTGTTCCCGGAGTTGCATTCAAGAACAAAATTCCCTGCATAGAACTAAAGGAATTTGAGCTTCAAAGATCGGCGTCTGCGGATGCACAGAGGCGATTTTATCAGGTAATCATTTTAACAAGAAGAAAAAGACTTCATCCTGTTGATCTATCAATCAACTCAATATGGTTCGCCATTGATATATCCCTTTGTGTCTTATCTTGTCACAGGAAGCAAGGATTAAGGTCTGCTTACTCTCTTTTCTCCAGGATAATTAATCAAGATGTTTCATTTCCTTTACAGCCATGTGATCATGAGTAATGTTTTCACATATTCTTCTTATGTCATTTTAGACTGCAGTTTTCATGGGGTGCGATAGTGGGGAAATTGAGTTAGGCTGGTCCAATGCAACTCACCAAGTAAGAAATTAATCTGAATTAAACTTATTAATTTATTTCAAGTTAAGTTATATTGTTAATTAGTTATATAGCCGCTTCATTACGGAAAGAAGAAAATGGAACCCTAGCTAATTGAAATTCAACTGGGTTTTATATAATTTTTCAGTTTAACATTGAAAATGAAATGAGGAATTGGTTCCCGGAGGACTTCTCTCGGCAATCTCCATTAAGAGAACTTCCGCTAGTAGTTGATCCAAACAAAACCTCATCATCTTCATCCTCCCTGAGATCGCTATCCATGGATAGCCCAGAGATCTCTTCTCTTATCTTCACTATTCCAAGCTCATCTCACATACCAGAAGCACATCGAGAGGCCCCCTCATTGCTGCCACCAATATTGCCAAGCACAAGCAGTCCACTCTACAATACATTGCAATTGTTGCAACCAGTACTGCCGACACCAACGGGTAATATTCTGCAACACGTATTGCAGTCTTTGCAACAAAAACCTAGCCCACAGCAGCAAGCAATTCAATCTTCGCAATCAACACCAATTACAACTAGTCGACTTCAAGAAGCCATGCAACCTTTGCAAGCTATACAAAGCAGCACTAGCCCATACCAACAAGCCATGCAACCTCTGCAAGCAATACAAAGCAGCACTAGCCCACACCAACAAGCCATGCAAGCGTTTG
The DNA here is from genome assembly GCA_015708895.1 of Populus ilicifolia. NCBI lineage: Eukaryota > Viridiplantae > Streptophyta > Magnoliopsida > Malpighiales > Salicaceae > Populus > Populus ilicifolia. The sequence continues at coordinate 532,574 of SRLM01000176.1, forward strand.
CCCTAGAGCGAAACATTCAACTGCCAACTCCAGAGAGTGAAGATGCTGTAATGACAAGAGCCATCCTTGCAGTTTTAACTTTCCCTTCCCCTTCTTCCTCTTCTTCACATGGTTTGCCTCATATGCACCGGGTATGCCAGGGAGCTAGCGCCTTCAAGAATTATCGATCGGCTCTAGCCCCCTCAACGCAAACAAGAGCCAGTTTACACCGACAAACTATGCTTAAACGGGTAGTTACATATTACAGACGCTTAAATATTGAAAGACGTGAACATATGCTCGGAGGCCGCCCGACAAGCACACAGTTGCATCATATGATATCAGAGAGGAAAAGGCGAGAAAAGATTAATGACAGCTTTAAAGCATTGAGATCAATTCTTGCCCCAGAAGCCAAGGTAAATATGACCAGCCAGTTTTCATTGCTACAGCATACCAATAGCTAATTAATTCATTGAGATTTGATTTGCTTTCAGTTATAGTGTTAGCTAGAAATGCATGCGTTTTAAGCATGAACAACTGCTGTAGAATCATGTGGCAGAATTTATTCAAGTCTATACATGTAAGTATGTAGTTCAATATGAATTGATGATAACGGGTAGCAATTAATGTAGAATTAATTAATATTGCATGGATTTAAATTAACTACAGTTTCACTAATTAGATTTTGGATTGATTATATAGAAAGATAAAGCATCTATCCTTAGTCGAACAAGGGAGTACTTGTCATCTTTGAAGGCTCAAGTTGAGGAACTTAGTCGCAAAAACCAGAAGTTAGAAGCACAACTTTCAAAAGCTGCAGTTGCACAAGTAAGGGATTCATCAAACGAAAGACTTGATGTCCGGGTTACACACATATCTGAATCAACATCTGAACAACGGATTATAGACTTGGTAGTGAATCTAAGAGGAGAAAGCCCCATTTTGGACACGGTAATTACTAGGATATTGGAGTTCTTAAGACAAGTCACGGATGTGAGCTTGATATCCATTGAAGCCAGCACACATACAGCAGAATCAGCTTCTTATAATCGAGTGATTCTAAGGCTCAATATTGAGGTATGTATGTCTGTACTCCCCATGTTTAATTTTTGACATGAACAAATCATTTAATCTCCTTACCAAAAAAAAGAAAAGAAAAAGAATTAATCTTTATTTTCTGAATCCGCTAATCACTTAATCCTTTCCTAGATTTTTTGTTACTGAGACGTAACGTAATTTTCCTTAGAAAAAAGGGTTTTCTACAGGATTCTATTCCCCTTACTTTTTTATTCGATATAGACCCCCACATGCTGTCTAAGGCCATCAACTTCGGGGAATAAAACATTCATTAAATATCATTTTCCTTTTTGCTAAAGAAAATTCGAAAGTATAATAAAGTTAGAGTGATAATTATATTGATTCGTGGTGATTTGTTGATTATAGGGGATTGAATGGGACGAGTCTGGCTTCCAGGAAGCAGTCAGGAGGGTTGTTGAAGATCTTGCACGTTGACCGTTGGACCAATCCCTGAAACCTTATAGTGCCCGATGATGCGTAATCACCTCTTTTCCGCGACTATAACAGCTCCTTAATTTCCACCAACCAATATTTGAGATGACTTCAAGGTGTAGGTTTTGATTTTCTTCTTCAATTTTGGCTCCTGTGCGAGTGTTTTGTAGCACAATTTTGTTGGCCAGTCAAGTAGAAGCAGAGGCAACTTGCATGGTGTTTTGATGGGAAACAAAATTACAATTTCAATACATTTTATTTATTTATTTCTTGCTCATTTTCTTTACTTGTGCCTTCTCTCCTTCCTGATTAAGACATATATGTTGTTGGCGAGGATGGATTTACAATTCAAAGACTTGCGCGCAAGTGTTTTTCTTTTTGGGAACCTCAGTTAAATGGGATGTTTCTGTCAGCATCCCTTGGTATTTTCCGACAGGCATAGAAGGGTCAATCGAGAACCTTCCACCAGAAATAAATAGCCATCTTTAAATTTAGAAGAGTTTGTGACTCCACATCTTAATCATTAATCTGTCACAAATGCATTTGTGGTCACGAATCCTTCAGAAAAAAATTATGACCGAATTATGTGATTCAGTCACAAAATAAAAGGTTTTTTAAGTGAGCTAAATATCAGAAATCTAATTGCTTTATATATGTTTTGGGATTAAATTGAGAATTAGGTAATAATTTAAAGGCTATTTTGAGATTAATAATAATAATAATAATAATAATAATTTACTACCATGACCGATGGATTCATTAAGAAACAGGATTTAAATGCAGAACGTCACCCTTTTGTTTTTGCAAAAATCCTATTCAAACCCATATAATTAGGAAACATTTTTTATGTTTTCAGGAAAAAAAGAACATTCCCAAGATTGTCCTCACCAAGGCTGCGTCGCTTCCTGTTTGTCTGATGCCACGTCATCACATTAGATTCGAAACAGTCTCCTCTTTTCGACTCCATGGATCCCCAGTGGAGCTAGCCTTGGAGACGGCGGTTTTGACCGGGCAATTTCTTATTTTTAAAAACCAAGGTTTAGCTTTTAAAATTAATTAAGACAAGCGAGGGCCAGGTAGGATATGCAGGTGTGTATTGCCTTAATTTATTTTATTTTATTTCTCGTACTGTACTGAGAGCTGGTTGGTACATAAAGAGCAGGGAAGGGCTGACGAGAGAACCGTCAAATCTCAATTCAAAAGGTTTTTTCATTCTTCGATTTTTTAAGTTGAGAATTTATTCTTACGAATGTATTTGATGTAGTTTTAAAATCATTTGATTCAGTTGACATAAATTCCTCGATAAAAAGATAATAATTATAAATCCATTTATTAAAATATTTTAAAAAATAATAGCTAAATAATTTTTAACAATACATTTATTTTTCACTATGTCAAGATATATTTATTTATAGTAAATCGTATATCATCCAAAAAAACCTAGCTATCCAAGAAATCTTAGCCATTCATGTAGGATTAATATTTTATAATACCATTTTACAGTATTGTGGAGACGCTGCCCCACCCCCCTAATTTATTAATCATTTATGGCAATAAAACATGAAATAAGTTTCCAAGAGGCAAATGCTATCGTTTCGCGCTGCTTCACTCGTTATACTTCCACTCCACTTCGAAATCTGTCTATGAACTACAAGCCATGTCTACTTCTACTTTTATGAATCAATGATCTCATAGTTTTTTCAGGAGTATCATATTATAAATAAGTTTTTAATTTTGATATTTGGCATCATATATATTTGTATTCTTTATTTTTTTTTTTAATATCCTTTTTATTTTCTATTCATGTCATGACTACTAATGACGCTTATATATCTTTAACAAATATTAGTTTTATTATCACACCTCATTTGTCTTTTTTTAATATCTATCTTATTATGAAGCTCATATTAAATTTTATTTTTGTTAATCAGATATATGATTCTAGTGATTATTTAGTTATTTTTTCCTTTTCTTTTTATTAGATACAAGATCTATAGTTTTAGAAGCTGAATGAAAAATGTCATAGGGAGAAGAGACTATATAGTTTAAATGAGTTAAAAATATCATCTATTGTTACTATTGTTACTAGTATTGATTTGTCTTCCTTTCGTTTCAATCCTTCTTTTTTAGTTTTTATTTATGGCATTCTTATCTAGGTCATATTTTGTCTTTTTATTTAAGATTTTTGGTATCCATGGGAGCCTTAGAAAATTTACAAACTTGTAATATTTTTTATTTTAGTGGATATAAACTGATAAAATTTTCTACTTTACATTTTAGTCAAATTATTTCTATTTTTTTCTCCTTTTAATTTGATTAATTTTGATGTATAAGGACATTCTCTAGTTGCCACAAAATAAGAGTCTTAATATTATGTTTATTTTATTAATGATTATACATGTTATTGTTAGGTTTATTTAATAAAATATCATTCTGAATTCTTTAAGATATATACAGCCTTTTAAACTCTTGTCAAAACATAATATTCTACTGTTATCAAATGTTTTAGGTATGATTTTGGTGAGGAATGCACCTTTAATAAATTTTATAAGTTGCTTGCTCTAGATGGAACTATTTATCAAACCTCATGTACGGATACTACTTAGCAAAACATCGTTACTAAAAAATAACATGGGCATATTATTGAAATTACTACTCTCTTGTTGTTCGCTTCAGTTCTTAGTGTGTTTTGGGGAAAAATTATTTTTATTGCTATAGGTTTGATTAATATAATTTCATCTTTTTACATTTTAGGTTTATCTTCTTTTAAAAAATTATATGAGTATGCCCTTGATTATTCTTTCTTTAGAGTTTTTTGTTGCACTTATTTCACTATTCATCCTCATGTGGAACACAATAAGTTATCTTCTTGATCTGCTATTTAGGTATTTCTTGTTTATATAAAGATAAATAGGGGTATTATTATTTTAATTCAATAACTCAAAAACTTTATGTGTTTTATCATGTTATCTTTCTAAAGCATATACCTTTCTTTTCCATTCCATCCATTACTCATAGCTTGATTAGATCATATCTTATTCAAATAAATCATTTTTATAAGGATTCAAATAGTTTATCATCTTATTTTTCTAGTACCTCAAATACCCCTCCTCATATTTGACCAATTCAGATTAATCATTCTAAAGGTACTGACACTTTACTCTCCATCACGCCTAAAGCTCTGTTTTCTTTTATGGTCCCTCTAACTCCATATAAGATTGTGGATCTACCTTTACATCAATCTATACGCATTCTAAGTACACAAAGTTACTAAAATTTGCTTATTCTTCATTATTTACTTTCTTTTTAGCCTCTATTCATCGTCTCTCTAAGCTTTCTTCCTATAAAGAGATAATTTTTTTATCCTTTTTTACAACAACCTACAATTATGAAATTTTATATTTTGCATAAGACATATTTAGGATTTGTTTCCTTTACCTTTTAGTAAGAGTGTTCTTGGTTGTTATTTAATGTATAAGATTAAGACTAATTCTGATTGATCTATTGAGTGGTATAAAATTATATTGGTTACCAAAGGATACTCTCAATGGTATGGTATGTATTAAGAGGAGATATTTGCTCCTGTTGTAAAATAACTACTAGTCATACTCTTAGTATAGTAGTTTCGATTCATTAGTGATATATCTCTTAACTTAATGTTAGAATTATCTTTTTGAATGGATATCTTCAAGAAAAGTTTATATGATGCCCTCTCCTAGTGTTTCACATGATTTTATATATGTTTACATGCTCAAGAAATTGTTATACGGTTCAAACAAACACCTTATGGTTGGTTTGAAAAATTTTCTATTATGATGTCTTCCTTTGGTTTTGTTTCTAGTAGTCATGATTTTACTTTTTTTTGTTAAGTGTATTAATGTAAGCTATATCATTATATCTTTATATATTGATAACATGATTATTACTAGGGATGATACTGATGATATTTCAGTTTTGAAGATAAAGTTAGCTAGATAGTTTGAAATAAAGGATTTAGGTTCGCTATAATACTTTTTGGGTATTGAGATAGTCTACTCACCTATAGGTTATCTTCTTTCTTAGTCAAAATATGTTTAAGACTTCTTGGGTGGGCTAAACTTATTGATAATGAGACTATAAATACTTCCATTAAGGTTAATGCAAGATATTCTTCTTCTAATAGTTTCTTATTGCCAAATCTTACTCTATCTTGTACTCTTATTTGGGAGCTTGGTATATCTCACTATTACTCGTTCAGATATTGTATATGTTGTTTATGTTGTTAGTCAGTTTGTTGCTTCTTCTAATTCTATTCATTGGATAGGTGTTCTTCATATTTTGCAATATCTTTAGGCACATTCTTTTAGAGTCTTTTACTCTCATTCACCTCTTTCTTGGAGCTGCATACATACTGTGATGTTGATCATGATAATGATCTTACAAATCGTAAGTATGTTATTGGTTTCTAAATCTTTTTGGATGATTCTTTTATTTATTAAAAGAATAAAAAAACAATATATTATTTCTTAATCTTCAACTGAAGTAAAGTATTATGTTATGACATCTATTACCAATAAGAATTTTTGGTTACGTTAGTTACTTGCAGATATAAGAGTTTTTTTTCTCATCCCACTCTTATATATTGTGATAACTAGAGTTCTATTTAGACTACTCACAACTCGGTTTTTCATGAATGAACTAAGCACATTGAGATCGATTGTCATATTACTCGTCATCATCTTAAACATGACATCTATTACTTTACCTTTTATTTTTCCTTCTTTACAAATTATATATTTCTATATCAAGTCATATTCTATTTCCTACTTTCATTTTATAGTTGTCAAACTCTTGATGCTTATAACTCTTGTATCGTGAGTTTAAGGAGAGATGTTAAGAAATATTAAGTTATTTTGTTTTATTATTTATTAATGATAGAATAGTCCTTTTATTTTTCTTTATTTTAACATGTATATAGCCTCCTTGTATTTAGGTCAAGTTAATTTGTTTTAGTAATTCATTATGTTATACAGTATCAATAAAACTCTGTCCTTCTCATTTTGTTTTCTTTGGATTATTTAACAAAACCAAAGTTATACAATTGATAGGATTCAACATATTAACAGAGATATTGACAAATTATATAGCTATAATTTCAGCAATTGAGTATATCTCTTAGCAAAAGTCTAGGCTATAAATTATAAAAATAATATGTTATTGCATAATTGATTGTAGATTTACATAGCTTTATATAATGACTATAAATACATAGAATCCTAACCTTAAAGAGTTGAGTCATTCTTCCACAATATTCTCTCTATTCTTTCATGGTATTAAAGTTCTAACTATGTATTCTTAAAGTAAATCTCTTTCTCACACGATGATCACTCTTACAAACTCCTTTATTTGTCTCTATCATCTCCTCCAGTCTTCTCATCTTTCTTGCTACTTTAAAAAACAACTTCTCTACTCACCTTAATGCTGATAACTATTTGTTTTGGCATGATCACTCATCTCCTCATCTATAATGATCTCTATGGCCATATTGATGGCACTGATCCACCTCCTTTAAAAACCATTCTTATTTATAGCACTGCTTCTCTAGATCTAGAATATGCTTGCTAGTTTAAGCCTAATTAACTTCTTATAGATGGTATTAAAAATATGCTTTCATCAACCGCTTTCATAAAGGTTCTACATAAAAATCTCGCCAAGGATATTTAGGACACACTAGAAACACTTTTTTATTAGCAAACCCTATCTCATATTGATACCTTACATGATACTCTTCTTGACACTTATAAAAGTGATCTGTCCATTAAAGCTTACCTTACCAAAATTAAAGGTATAATAGATCAACTTACTGTCATTAACCAACCTATTCTAAACAATGAATTGGTAAAGAGAACTCTACGTGGTCTTCCTCATACACTAGAGTATTAGCCATTTGCTCAAGGCATTGCCAATTGGCATACTCTAATCTTCTTCATAAAGTTTTGTACGTGACTTCTTGTTTATGAACAAGAGCTTGAACGTATTCATGGACGTGCAACTCCACCATTGGCTCCACTCTTACATCATGCTTTGGTCGCTCAATAGCATTATCAATCCTTTTATAATACTACTCGTGGAAATTTTCATCGACTAAAGCAAGGTACTACTTATTAGAATTTTAGTGGTTCATCTCCATACATCCTTTGTTAGTATCCTACTCATCCCTCTCTATTTCTTGCTAGCTTCCCTAATAAACCCTTTAACAATATTTTATATAATGGTAAACAATGATTCAATACTAGATATAATCATTCTCAATTTGGCAGATCACGTTATCGTGGTCGTTGTCAAATATACAAACAGGAAGGTCATTCTACTTTTAATTGCAATTATCGTTATATTTATTATGATTTAAACAATAATCATAATATATCTATTCAGTTCACTAGTATTTATGTCTCTGATTTACAAGCACCAATAGAGACTTCTCCTAACTGTGTCTCACCTTTTTGGCTTGGAGATACAGGTACCACAAATCACATGGCTTCTCATATTGATCTAGTGCAACAAACTATTCCTTTTATTAGTATCTCAAGTGTGTATATTAGTAATGATGACTCTCTCTATATTTCATATATTGGTAACTCTTCAATGAATATAGACACTAAATCTCTTTCTTGAAATAAAATTCTAATAGTTTCATAATTATAGAAAAATCTTTTCTCCATTACTAAATTAATAAAAGATAACAACTATGTTTTTGCTTGTTTTTCACAAGGCTTTGTTATAAAAGATTTGGCAACCGAGGTGACACTTTTGAAAAGGCCAATTATAGACAATCTCTGTCCTATACCAGTTCATACACTCTTCACTTCTCTTCATAAATTTTCATGTAATAACGTAACCTTTGTTGTTTATATTGCTAAAGTTGCTCTGTGTTCAGCATGGCACCTCCAGCTTGGCCATCCTGGTTCAAAAGTCCTATAACAATTAGTTTCTGATGAATTAATTTGTACTTCAGATAAGTTTTCCTCTATAATGTTTTGTAATGCTTGTCAAACCTAGGAAAAAGCAAACACTTGCCCTTTTATTTATCCAGTAAACTTTCTACTCATGTTTTGGAATTGATGCATTATGATATTTAGGGTCCCTCTCCTACTGTTACCATATTTGATTATCATTATTACATTATTTTTGTTGATGATTATAACAAATTCTATTGGCTTTATCTTATAAAGTGTCGCTTTGATAGTCTTACATGTTTTACCAGCTTTAAAAACAAGGGTGAAAATAAATTTAATCAATGTTTAAAACTATTTCCAATGTGATGGTGCTAAAGAACTCATTGAAGGAGTTTTTTGTTCATTTCTGAATACTAATGGCGTTTTTATAAGCGTTTCTTGAAGCTTTTAATTCATTTCTAGATATTAGTGGCATTTCTCTAAGGGTTTCTTGCCCTTATAATTCTCAATAGAATGGTATAGCTAAAAGAAAACATTGTTATATTCAGGAAATTGGTTTGTCTCTCTTACATTAGGCATTGTTATCGCGACATTTTTTACTTAAAGTTTTCTCCACTACTATATTCCTAATTAATAGGTTGCCAACTCCAATCCTTTTAGGACGGTCCCCTTATATACTCTTTTTGATGCTCGTCCAGATTAAATTTTATTCTAGACTTTTGGATATTCTTGTTACCTATTTCTTGGTGACTATAGTCAAGACAAGCTTGCTCCTAAAACATGCCATTATATTTTCATTAGGTATAGCATTATTCATAAAGGTTATTGCTGCTTAGATTCCTCCAGTAGTCATATCTTCATCTCTCCGCATGTAGTGTTCAATGAAACTAAATTTTCTTATGGGTTAACTTTTGCTATACCCATTATTATTTCCCCATCTGTTACTCCCAAATGGTTACCCTTAGCTTTGGCCTTTGAGCCAGCCTTGCTCAGTCATTCACCATTAATAGTTGAACCTCGTAATGTATCAACAACTACCCTATGAATGGAACCTCTATCCCTTACTGCTCAATCTACATCTCCTGTTACTCAATCTCCTTCACCTTCTACTCTTTCACCCTCACTACTTCTAATAGTTGTGTTACCCTCAACTAGTTTGTCATCCAACCGCTTGCTTCCCCCCCAACTTTGATTATTTCCAATCACCATTCTATGATTACTTGTGCAAAAGTTGGTGTCCACAAACCCTGTGCTTTTTATGCCAATAATTATCCCTTACCCCAATGCTATGTTGCACTGTTTACATCCTTCATACCCCATGAACCTTCATCTTTCAAAGCAATCAACTTTAATTCACATTGGGTTTTTGCAATGATAGATAAGTATCATACACTCCTTGATAATTAGACTCAGACTTTAATACGTCACACATCCTCTATGAACATTGTTAGCTATCACTGGGTTTATAAAATCAAGGAACACATTAATGGTTCCATTGAACGTTACAAAATGTATCTTATCTCTTAAGGCTTCAATCAAGAACAAGGCATTGATTTTACAAACACTTTCAGTCCAGTTACTAAAGCTACAATAGTTCGTATCCATCTCTCATTTGGTCTCTCTTATCAATAAAGCATTCAATAGCTTGACGTCAAAAATGCCTTTTCTACATGGTGCTTTAACTAAAAAGGTTTATATATCACAACCTCTTGGTTTCATCCACTCTTCTTTTCCTGACCATGTTTGCAAACTACACCGATCAATTTATGGTTTGCGTCAAACACCACGTGTATGGTTTTAGAGTTTTAGTCAAACCTTAATTTCCCTAGGTTATGAATCTAGCAAGGCTAATAATTTTCTTTTTACCAATCATTCATCTACTGGTACAGTATTGCTTCTTGTCTACTTTGATGATATTATTATTATGAGTTATTTAAATTCTCTTATTAATCACTTCATCAATCAGCTCTCTCAATGCTTTCATATGAAAGACCTTGGTGACCATCATTACTTCCTTGGTCTTGAGGTCCATTACACCTCCACTCAACTTCAGCTTACACAAACTAAACATTTACTGTCCATACTTAAGTCTACTAGCATGCTTGACTGTAAACCGCAGCCTGCTCCTGTCATATTTGGCCGCAAAGTCTCCATGTTTGATGGTCTTTTGTTACCTGATCCTCATGATTATCGTCGTCTAGTGGGAGCTTTTCAATACCTAATATTTACACGGCCAAATATATCTTATTATGTTTAACAAGTCTACCAATTTATGTATTCTCTATGCAATGCTCATCTCCAAGCTGTTAAATGTATTTTACGTTACCGCAAAGGTACACTTGGTTTTGGTATATGCTTCTTTACCAATCTCTCCTAATTTATCTTGCTTTGTTGATGCTGATTGGACAAGAAGCCCTGGTACTCGCCACTCCACCATGGACCATTATGTTTTTCTTGGCTCTAATTTAATCTCCCAGAGTGCCAAGAAATAGTTAATCATTGCACTCTCTAGCATAGAGTCTAAAAAGTGAAGCCCTTATTCATGCTTCTACAAATCTCTTATGGATTTCTTATATCCTTCAAGACATTGGTTTTCACACTCTTGCACACTATACTCTAACAACATATGTGCCACTCAATTGGGACACAATCTTGTCTTCCATGCTCGAACCAAACACGTTGTGTTGTTTTATCATTTTATTTGTAAGCTTGTCTCCATTGGTTTTTTTCAAGTCTCGTTTGTCCGCTTCAACAATCAACTTGCTAATCTTTTTACCAAAAGGTTACCTTCGTCAACATTTTGCTTCTTTCATAACAAGTTGTTGTGGCATCCTCCCCATTACCTTAAAGGGGTATGATAGGATTCAGGATATTGACAGATTATATAACTATAATTTAAGCAATTGATTATATCTTTTAGCTAATGTCTAGGCTATAAATTAGACAAATAATATGCTATTATATAACTAATTATAGATTTGCATGGTTTTGTATAATGAATACATAGAATCCCAACCTTGAAGAGTTGAGTCATTCTTCTATAATATTTTATCTATTAGTTCAACAATTTCATCAAAGTATTTAAAAGATACAATGGTTTGAAGTTTTAGATCTACAAAATTTAATTTGAATTTTTTTATTTATTGGTAAAAAAAAACCTTGATTTTTAAGGTTAGATTTATGTTTACAAGGTTGAAAAGAACATCGCAATGTGATATATTGTGTAGGAACAAGCCATAAACAAGAAATGGAGTGGTGATTGGACTTTTCTTTTAATCATAAGAGCAGCCGTGTATGGTTCGCTAATACTTTTCTGCATTTGACAATGGCTTTAAAGATAACCTTTCCTGAGTGCACTTGTCAAAAAAACTTTCCTTGAAATGACATGAATTATTTGAGGAATTCTTACTTGCAATGTTGTAATTATCTTTTCGAAACTCGATGATACTCGTTGAAGAACACAACTACGAATGTCGTGTCATCCATGCAAATGACGTAGTCCTCTTTACTTTTGCTTCTAAGATGCCATCCAGAGCAAGCGCACCTACCCTTTGTTCCTTGTCCCCGAGCATGAGTGTTTGTGTTTGTATTTTTCTTTCGTCTAACTTCCTTCCAGATTCAAAATCTTTAACCTTCCAAAAGCTTTTGCTCTCCCCTTCTCTCTCTCTCTCTCTCTCTCTCTCTCTCTCTCTCTTACACACACCCACACACACAAATCAAACATATCAATTAAAATTTATAAATAAAGATGAGTTTAATTTTTTTTTAAAAAAAAAAAGTTAACATGTTAAGTAAGTATGTTAGTGATACAAATAGGATCTTACAATAATATCAATAATAATATTTTTTAATATTAAAAATTTCTAATAATAAAATGATAAAATTTAACAACCCAATTAAATATCTATTTAGTTGCATAAAATAAAAAATTAATGAAACAAGTCTATGAATGATTTTTATAGACTTGAGATGCAAAACAAGTTTATGCTACCAAAAATCCGAGTGTTCCTCACCAATGATGCCTCTCTTCGATGTTTAAATAAGCAAGTTTTTTATATATGCTTTTATAAATTGGAGGGCTGTTTATATAAAATATTTGATTTAGGATATAGAGATACATTTTAAAAAAAAATAAACTTTACATTTTTATTTAATTTTAATTTTAAATTCATCATTTGTCCCCTATTTTTATTTTAGTGACAAGAAAATTTTGATGACCTCATTTTAGATGCATTTTCATAAACTTCTGTTATCCTAACTAATAATTCTATGTTTAATATATTTAAGTTGGACAAGATTGACTGCTTGTTTCATAATAAAACATTTTTTACTTACTTTTATTTTATTTTGTCATAAAATTTATCCCAACGAATAATTCTATGTTTAAATATTTATGTTGCTGCTTTTTGTTTCAGCATCTTCCTAAGTAAAAAATAATACAATTGATATCATTAAAAAATAAAATTAGACAATAATAGCAAACTTACAAATAATTTTCTTAAAAAAAACACAATAACTTTGAAAAAAATTCTCAAAAGTATGAGATTGAAAACAAAAAAATAAAAAATAATTGGTTCAAGTCAACTTGAGGTAGTATGATAAAAAAAGTAACTTGGGTGATAAAGAGCGAGTCAACTCGAGTTAACCTTCAAAACTCATGACTTAAATCATAAGATTTGAATAACCCGATAAAAAAATAATATTGAACGATAAAATTAGAAAAAAAATAAATAAAAAAAATATTAACTTGAATTAACTTTTTAAACTCATAATGTGAATTATTATATTTGAAGCATCATACATGAAAAAACCATAAAACTCAATCCCTAATAAATTAAATGTTAAAAGATGAAATCTGAAAGAAAAAAAAAGTCAATTACATAAAAACATTTTAAAAAAATAAAAATTAAAGGAATAAGGGTGAAAATCAAAATAAAAAATAAATTAGAGGGCAAGTAAAATGTTTTTGATTGGAGGGATAGATTAAAAATAAAAAATATTTAATAAAAGGATTAAAATAATTAAAATAATGAGGACCAAATTAAAAAAAATAACATTTCATAAATTTGAATCGATGGATAAAATTGAAAATCTTTAGAACTTTTTCAAAAAGTCCAAGGAAAGAAATTAGAAATGAAAAAAATAATGATCAAAATAAAAAAAATAATATATCGGGGTTAAGGAAAAAAAATTACAAATCAAAATAATAAAAAATAAATTTAAAATATCAATAATAAAAAAAAAACCAAAATATATCTTTTTAGATAGAAGAGATAAAATAAAAACAAAGATCAGCGGATGACAAACCACCACTGTTATTATTAACATATACCGTAAAAGAGAATATGGTGATTGAAATGACATGATAAATGAGATTTTATTAATTGTTGAGAAGCATCATATACACCATTTAAAATGCATATGCTATAAGCATGCTGAAAACTTTTTTAAAATAATTAATATTTAATCCATGATAAAAAAAATAAAAATTCTTTGAATGATCTTGATAAGTATAACATAAAAAAACTATATAAAAAGACTAAAATGCCTGTGTGTGGATGTATGATTTAATTTTTTTTATTTAAGAGGTAAAATTGTCACTTTAATGATTTTTGGAAAGAAAAATATTATAATATCCATGTTTTCTAGTTTATTTATTTTTTAATTTAAGAATAATTTGATAATTTTACCATGCACAAAAAACAGAGAAGAAATCTTTTAATAATTAATGAATTATGTTAAAAGACGAAATTACCCCCAGCTGGGCATCTCATTATTTTCTACAACGGTAAAAACATTATTTCATTGTTATAATAAAGAGTCCTGTATAAATGCGTGCACAATGTTTTTCCTTTACGCTACAGCTTGTTTTAAATTTAATATTGGTTTATGCTTACTTTTGTCTTTCCTGTGCTTGCGTCGAGTGTTACATGTTTGACTCAATTTCATACTGGCCGAGTAGAAAAGCATTGATGCACAAAACGACGGGGAAAATGATCAAACATTCTCAGTTTCAGTTCAATTCACTGGGTCGTCAGAGATATTTAAAACAAAGGCCGAGCTTCACCTCTCAACCAACTCAAAGGCATGGGCTCCAGGTATGTAATTTAAACTTGTTAGTTCATAAGTTTATTTTTTAAAATAATAATAGTTTACGCTCTATAAATTTTAAGATTATTAAAAATTTATATAGTTAATAATTTTAAAATTTATAAAATTATTTAAGGTATATATAAGCTAATCTATATATTTATATTAATTAAAAAAATGAATATCCACTGTTATTACTACTAATCAATGTTATATTAATTTGATCCCATATAAGATTTTATCCAAGTTAATATTTACTACGGTCATTGTTCATTGTTACTGGTGCCTATTAAGATCAAATTTTTAAATAAGTAAAAAAAATAATTTTTAGTATATCTTGTAATTTGAGTTATTAATTTTATAAGGTTTAATAATTTTATTTTTATTAAAAATTATTTAATTATACAATAATAAAAATAAAAGTTTATAAAATTAAAGACCAACCAAATATAGAAACGGTTATTTGAGACTACGATAAACCCAAAAAATTAAAATTAATTATGAAAATCAATGCAAAACAAACAAAATATTAAAAAATAATAATTTAATATCTTCTAACTAGAATTTGGTTACTAGAGTGGTGATGAGGAAATCATGAGTTTTTTTCTAAAATTCTAGTTTCAATCCATTTTCGCATAAAAACATCTAATAAACAATATTAAAAACTCAAAAAGCCAACTAATCAACCTTACAAAACCTCAAAATAATCCAAAAATATAAAATCAAAGTCATCCATCTTTTTTTAAAAAAACAAAACACAATATTATATACAATATGTTATCCATTGCAATAAATGACAAGTTATTTGATTACAAGAATCCAACCATCATAATTTTTTTAAGTTATTTTCACCTAATAAATATCATTAATTTTTTTTTAAAAAACAACTACTTAGCCCAAAAACCTCAAAAAAAAATTAAAATAGAAAAAAATAAATCTCTATCAACCCCAATCTTATTCTTTGACAAAAATAACAAACCTCTTGATCCCAAGTCGTTACCATTTGGCCACCACCTAGATGGTTTTCTTTGTTAATTTTGATGGCACATGAAGGTCTAATGGTGGGAGCGCGTAACCTAATGGTGGTAACAGTATTGTTATATTTTAGGGAGAATGGGAAATAAAAAAGTTTTGTTAGTTTAGATATTTTTATTGTATACTTTATTTTTTGTTTTTTATTTAATAAAATAATTTTTTATTATTATTTTATGAGAATGATATTGCTGTTCTTAATTGTTCTTTATTAAATAAATATTTCTAAAAATATCATTATATATGTTTATTGAATCTATAGTTTTTTAATTCAAATTGGATGGATATGATTTAGTACATGATAATACTAACCATTAATTATTTCTTTAATTATTCTGTTTATCTCATCGAATTCACAGTTAATTATTAGAATTGAAACATGAATATTATGATCATAGCATGTTAATGATTATACTGTGTTAGCGTATATAAAAATGTAGTTATGGTTTTTTTTAAAGTGTTTTTTTATTTAAAAAATATATCAATAATATTTTATTAAATAAATTATTTTTGAGATTAATTCATGAAAATTATTTAAAAATATCAAAAATATATTAATTTAAAATAAAAAAAATTAAACTTTTTTAAAATAGTTTTGAAATGCATTGTTAAAGCACTAAGATGAATTCATAGTGTTGTTGTTGTTCTTTTTTTTTCATAAAGGTTTCTAGAAAGTGATGGGAGATATTTAATTTAATTGTTTCTTGATTAAAGGTGTACTTAGGTTCTCATATGGTAGTAGTTAGAGTATGATTTTTATGATATGGTCTAATAGTTGATGTAAGGCTAAATTATTTTATTATGGAGTAGTCTGGACCGTAGGAGAAAATTGTGTGATCTTGATGATGACATTTGAGGGCCAAGAGGTCATGGAATTAGATCTAAAGATTGAAATTTGTTAGTGGTGAAAAGAGATACAGCTTGAACTTTTGTATGATAATAAATACTTAATTTAAAAATATTTTAAAATGCAATCCAAAAAAATATAATTTAAAAATATTAACATTAACAAGATTTATTTATATTGATGGATTTCATATTAATCAAGATTGATAATTTCTTGCAACTGATGTTATTTTTATAGAAAATGAACTTAATAATAATTCATTTAATCAGAAGTCTTTTTTATTAAATTATTTATTCATATTTAAAAAAAAACATATATGAAAAAGTAGGTTATATTCATGATAAGATAAAAACTTACTTAATAAAAAAATGTTTAGCGACTGAACCCGAAGCAGCGCGAGGGTTCTATCAAGTAATCATTGTAATGTGTTTTTGTATTCTTCTGAACGTGGCGTGTACAGACTTTAACAATACATTATTCTATTATTACTATTATTATTATTATTCTAGGATGTGACTGGCCGCTTGATCAATAATGGAACCATGTTTTTACGAGGATTGAAATCGCTAAGAGAGAGTACACATAGAGAGAATCAGCTTATACATGCTGCACAGCCACCAGCACCTTCCTAATAGTATAAAATTGCACAAAAGTAATTTGATGCTGTAATTCAACTAATTAAGTGTTAAATTTATTTTCTTGAAGGTTGAAAATTTAAGTTTTATAAATTTTAAGTTTATTAAAAATTTATATAATTATTAACTTTAAAATTTATAAAATTAATTAAAATATTTACAAGTTAGCTCGAATATCTACNAACATTAAGAAAACCTTCGGAATATCTCCATTATATTATATTATATTATATATATATATATATAATTTAATCTTCTTCCAAGCCCTTGCCGACGTAAAGGAGAACTTTAATGTGTCTGAGAAAACGTCAACACATTATTTGGTTGCGCGCCCCATGTTGTGCAGAGAAATGCGTGACACAGATAGAAGAAAGTCATTGCACTTGGCCATTTCTTCTACTAGGAGGTGGTAAGTACTACGTATCCACTTTAAGAGGAATTGTGCTCCGCAGCCTCAAGTTTTAAAAGTCCGCAACTTTTTCTGCTTGAGGTTGATTTTTATTATTTTTTAATGTGAATTGTTTTAGGAATATATTAAAATAATATTTTTATTTTTATTTTTAATATTAAAATAATATAAAAACACTAAAAAATATTAAACATGTGTCGAATTAATATACTGAAGTAAGTGAACGAAACTCTGAGTACTCCAGTAAACCGTGACGGCTGGCGGGGAATAATGCATATATTTAAATTTTCAATTTCTCCAGAAATTGGTTTGAATAATTTCCAACTCCTGAATCAAGAAATTCTGGCAGTTTCTGTTGCAAGAGGCTACTACTTAATTTTTGTTTTGGTTGAGTCGCTTTACTATTTAAATAAAATTATAGTTTGAATCCTATTGTCAATAAAAAAAATATCAAAATTAGCTCAAGTTTAAAACCATTCATATCAAAACTAAACGATTTCATATAAAAAAGTACCTCCTCCCTAGCTAAAACAAAAAAAAAATTATAAGAAAAAATTAATCTAAAAAAAATACATCTAGTTGTTTAGTCATTGATAAACCTAGAAATATATATATATATATAATTATAAATTATAAATTAATAAACTATAAATTATTTAAATAAAATATTTAAAATCTTTATTCTCTACTTTATATTTATTCATGCATCTCTTTGTAATACTATTATATTTTATTTTTAAAAATCACTTAATTAATCATCAAAAAATCCTAAAATTTATCAAACGAAACAACCATATTAGCTAGGAAAATATATCAAATTGTCAAATTTAATAGATTAATTGATTATTCAATATTTAAATCTTATTTTCAAACTATTTGAATTTTTTTTAATATCATCACTAATAAATAAGAATTTATATTAGAAGTTGATTTTAAGAATATTAATTTTTTTTCCATTCATATATATATGAAAATTTTCTGTGTTTTCTTTTGTTTTACATAGGGATAAGCAAAAGAACTAAAAAACCAATTAAATCGAGAAAACAAGAAAAAAATAATTGAAAAAATTGAATTGTAAAAAAAACGATTAGAAAAATTAAAAAACAAATTGGTTCGATTTGATTTTGATTTTAAAAAGATGAAATCAAATAAACCAAACTGAAATGAACTGGTTCAAATAAAAAAATCAACAATACTATGAATATCTACTTTTTAGCTTTTTCCTTCTCCTTTCTGAACCCTAGCAGCCACCCATGTTTCACAATCTTCATCTTTTAATACAAATCCCACCTTTATCTTCACTCTCACTTTTCTCGTCCATGTTTCTTAATCTTTATTTTTTAGCACAGCCCTACTCTCATCTTCATCTCTTATCTCTTAACTTTTTTCACATCTCTCAACTATTCCTACAACCCCCTATCTTATCTCTCAGCCCCCCTTCATAACCCCTCATCTTTATCTCTCATCTCTCAACCCTTTCTTGTAGCCCCTCTTTAAAATCTTTGTCTCTCATCTCTCTCAACCTTTTTTTAAGGCTTTAAGCACAATCCTCTCTCCTTCTTTAAAGTAGATCTGGTCAATGAACTATCATTATCTCTCATCTCTCAATCTTTTTATCCTTTTCTTTAAGCATAGTTGACTAAACTCATGGATTAACAACCAAACAGCAGTTCTAGAGCTCTCTTCAATTTTTATTTTTTAATTTTTATCCCTGTTTACTTTTTTTTAGATCTATTATGTATTTATTTTTTATATTTATTTACAAGGTTATTAATTTGTCATATTATACTCATGTTACGATTACTGTAATGGATGTTGTGAATTTTTTTTTTTAATTTTTGTTTGACTCTTGTTTTTTCTGGTTACCTGATTTTTAATTTCAGAAACCCTACTCAATATGTTGGACAAGATAAAATCAGTTTTTTTTGTTTTTCCTTTCAATTGACCGAACCGAACCAAAATGAAACTAATCGGTTAGAATCGGTTTTGGTTTTAAATTGGTTTTAAATCGGTTTTAAAAATAAATAAATAAATTGGTTTGGTTAGTTTTTTAGGTGAAATTAAATAAATAAATAAATCTTATTTCCAAACTATTTGAATTTTTTGAATATCATCATGAGAATCTATATTAGAAGTTGATTTTAAGAATATTATTTTTTTCCATTCATATATATATATATATATGAAATTTTTCTATATGTTTTCTTTTGTTTTACATAGGGGTGAGCAAAAAAACTGAAAAACCGATTAAATCAAAAAAATAAAAAAATAACTAAAAAATTCAAATCATAAAAAAATCAATTAAAAAAATTAAAAAACAAGTCAGTTCGGTTTAGTTTTTGTTTTAAAAGGCTGAAACTAGATAAATCAAATCAAACCAAACTGATTTAAATAAAAAAATCAATAATACTACAAATACTTACTCTTTTGTTTTCCCTTCTCCTTTCTAAACCCTAGCCACTACCCATGTTTTACAATCTTCACCTCTCAACACAGCCCTCACCCCCATCTTCACTCTCACTTTTCTCATCCATGTTTCTCAATCTTCATCTCTCAGCACAACCCCCCCTCCATCTTCATCTCCCAATCGCTCTCATAGCCTCTTACTTCATTTCTCAACTCTTAACCTTTTTCATAGCACCTCTCAACATCTTAATCTCTCTCAATCTTTTTTTAAAGCTTTAAGCACAACCCTTCCTCCTCCTCTAAAGTAAATCTGGTGAATGAACCATCATTATCTCTTATCTCTCAATCTTTTTATTCTTTTTTTTAAGCATAATTGACTAAGCTTATGGATTAACAACCACACAATGGCTCTGAAGCCCTCATTTCTTCAATCTTTATCTCTTAATTTTTTTTTCCAGTTTACTTTTTTTTTATATAGATCTATTATGTATTTATTTTCTATATTTATTTAGAAGGTTGTTGATTTGCTATAGTATCCTCATGTTACGATTACTATAATAGATGTTGTGAGAATTATTTTTTTAAAATTTTCATTTGACTCTTGTTATTTCTTGCTTCTTGATGTTCAATTTCAGAAACCTTGCTCGATATGCTTAGCCAAGAAAAAATTGATTTTTTTTTTATTTTTTCTTTCAATTAACCGAACTAAACTGAACCGAAACAAAACTAGTCAGTTTGAATTGATTTTAATTTTAATTTAAAATAAATAAATAAATTGGTTTGGTTAGTTTTTTAAGTGAAAACTAGACCGAACTGGAAATGCTCACTCTTAGTTTTGTAAATATAAAAGAATAAAATATTGTTGATCATATTTTAGTAATTTAAAAAGCTTCTCAAGTGAATGTTAATTTTTGTTATTTATTTACTAGAAATGGAATAAGAGCCGACTATAATATTTAATATTTAATGGTAAATTCAATAACATTTTAAATTTTTGTAGTATTATACTTATTATGAACTTTACTTATATTATTAGAAAGAAGAATCATGTAACATATTATTTGACAAAGAGATATTAATGACTTTATCTTCTTTTATAGAAAAAAGATGAGATAATTATACAATTCCCCCTCTACATGATAATTCATCTTTTGATCGACCAATTCAGAGTTTTTTTCCCTCAGAAGTTCTGTTGTTTTCACCCCATGGCGGCCGCCGCCTCCAACCTCCTAGATGAGAAACAATGTTAGATTGTTCAAGCTGAGCTGTCTCTAAATTGGCTTGAAAATTAACGGGGTAACATAAATAAAAAAATTTCTCCGTTAATTATTTACCTTTTGCATTTAAAAAAAAAAAACACTTTCAAGAAGTCAATATTCAACAGCGCAATATGTCAAAATAGCAGTCAATTAACTCTTGTTAAAAAAAAAAAAAGAATTTTCACTGTGATAGGGACCATAGAATATGAACCACTCAAAATTTTCACTGTGATAGGGACCATGGAATGTGGTAAAAAGAAATCTCCCAAAAATTTTGGTCATTGTCAGAGTTAATTACTGAGGCCATATTGTCCTTAGCTAGTAGGAATTATACGTTATATATGCAAGAAGAATTACTATAGTGAGTCTACACTATTCAGCCTTGTATAGTTACGCTGTTTGTCAGATTTGAAGTTAATTTTTAACATTACAGAATGTGATATGAATGCGTTTTAAGGGAGCATGGATTTTTTTATTAAAAAAATTATGTTTAAATAAAATAAAAATAAATAAAAAGATAGGAAGTTAATTTCCGATGAAAGTAAATCTACGTGGTTGTCAATCTCATTTTACATGTTTTAATTTATTTTATGTTGGAGTAATTTTCATTGTCTATAAAAAATAATTTATATTTTTATAAGTTTCATTAAAATACAACTAATTTATATAAAAAGCAAAAAAAAGAAAAATTGCTGACAAATTATAATAATCTCTTCAATATATTTAAAACTAAAAAAATAAAAAATATCAATCTTCATTTAAAATAATTTAATATAAATAGTTTAAAAAATAACAAAGAAATATTAATCAATATTAAAATAAAAAAAAAACCATGAAAATAAAAAGACTAGGTACTATAAGGCCCAGGCTAGGCCGTGTACCTAGTCAATCATAAAAATACACAGTCTCCATGTTAGGAAAATCGTTTAGCTTTATTTTTTTTTCAATGTATTTGAAATAAAAAAATATTAAAGATATTAATTATTATTTAAAATAATTTGATGCAAATAATTTTTTTAAAAGGATATTAATTAATAAATATTTATATAGAAAAAAGTCATGACCTGATAAGGAGAAGCTAGCACTAATGAGTCTAGTAGGCTAGGCTCACATATCTAGCTAATTATCAAAAAACACAGTCATACACTAGTTATATTTTTTATGGGATATTATTCATTCTAATTTTTTCTTAACAGGTAACGAGTTTTCTACCGTGGTAAAAAACTTGTTGCCTGATTGACTAGTTTCTAGTCACCTTTGATCACTAGAAAATTGGTGTTCAAGTTTTTAAATTCTAAAATCTTATTTTCTAACTTATTTTCATCTAAAACATTCTAAGAACCTCGATAAATCGATTTACAACCCTAAATACCCTAAAATCAATTGAATTATAAACTAACCAGACTTTAATCTACTTTTTCCAACATGTTTAGAGGAAAACATTACTTCAATTAAACTCTTTTTGAGAAGACAAACTTATTGATACTAAGAATAATTTTTTTCATTATTAGAATGTGGTTAACCGATAATTTTTTCTCTTCTCTCCTGTTTTTCAATTACTTTCTCTCTTTTTTTAAACCCAAAGATTGAAATGTGAACAAGATAAAATTTTATACCAAAAACTAAAACTTTAAAACTAAAGGGACTTAAAAGATAGTCAACGCAGAACATGAGGACTATAAATGAATTTTTCAAGCAAATATAAGACAGACCCCATTATTTTGGTTATGTCTTAATGCTTCAAATTAAAACTATGTCTGATTAAATGGACCTCCAATTGAGTTTTAAAATCTTATCAAAACTTTTGTATCTTAAAAAAATATAAAGAATAAAAATAAACAATTGAAAAAACATATAAACATAACACAAACACAAAATGATGATATCAAAAGAAAGTTTAGTTATATAAAAAAAAAACTATTGGAGTTAACAATGATTTGTAAGAGTTGCTACAATGCAAATCTAGTATTCCAAAAACCCAATATGATCCTTGAGAATCTCCATTATTATGTAGATAACTGTATTGGTAGCCAGTATTTTAGAGAACCACTATTTTTATATAAATAAGAAGCTATTATGCTTAAAAAAAAAAGGAGCTAAACATGATCTCACAAAAGAAAAAAAAACATATAAAAATTATAATATATTCATAAATAATTAATAACATCACTTCCTAATGTACACATACATATAAAAAACTAGACGGCATTATATTCTATTTATAGAATTGTGAACGTGGTTTTAAATTATTTTTTTAACTTGAATTTGCTAAAATCTAGGAGATGCCCATTAAAATCTAATTTTATAGATTTGAAAATATCACTATAATCAAATTAGGTGAGAAGATTGTCCTACCATTTTTAGCATATCAATAAATTTAATTACTAAGAATTATTTTATTTTCCTATTTGGATTACTTGTTTTTATTCTATAAGTATAGGGCATCATGGTCATCTATTGATGTAAATTGTGAATTTGATATCATACTAATCCATTTATGTTATATTCATAGATAGAATTAGAATTGTAGTTATATTTACCTTCAATAATTGTAGTTTTTTTTCTAGAACTATATAATAATTGGTCTAGGATAATATATTTTAAAAGAAGATAGTTTCTATATAAGTTCATTGATACTAGTATCCTCTTTATTGGAGAAGCAATTTTACATATCAAAAGTTTTGGTATCCTTATATTGAGTTGTGTTAGGAGCAGCTTGAAATTTTAATTGTAAAAAGGTATTCTTAATTTCTTTAAAGAATTCTAGTAGAATCTTATATGGTTTAAAAATTGATTTAGAAATTACAGGAGTTGTTGCAACAATTATCTTAAAACTACTCAATAAAGTTTCTATGTTTATCATTTGGTCTCCTTAGATTGTTGTAACAATTTATCAGTATAATTGTTTCATTAAAGTTTTTTCCTAATATCATTAGGATTGATTCCATTTAGTACCAGAGCCTAAAGCATGATCTAGTTATGGTATAAGTATATGTTTTAAGTGTTTATTTCTAATTAAAAAAAAATTTCATTAAGTTCATAGAAGTGGTCTTAATAGTAAGTATAAGAAAGTAGAAAAACCATTAATTCAACTCTTATTTTATAGGTAAAATCTATTTAGACAACCTTTAAATGAACATTCAAGATATTTTTCTATATTAAATTCACTTTAAACATAGACTCAAATATCACTAGAAATATAGTGATTAACCAAGCAAAAATAAATATAATAGTTTTAGAAAAGTAATAGACAATTAGAAAATTCTTAAAATTGCTAAAAAAAAAAAATCTCTGATCATAAAATATTCTTTATTAAAAAAAACTTATACCATCAAAATAGAGGAATAAAATAGTCCTCTATTCATTGATTATGAAACAATTAAACATCTATCTCAAACATCAATCAACCAAAAAAAAATAAATTACATCCATATAGAATTAATTCAAGTTGGTGTTATGCTCTTGTCCAAAGATGGTCTTTATATAGAGTTTAATGATTTTTTACTAGAAACAATTGAGTCCTTTGTAGTAGATTATTATATTTTAATCATTATTCAAACTTCATTATGTTTTAGTACAATAGAAACATTTTGTTCACTCTACATATTAAAACCTATAATTACAAAATTCAAAGTGGATCCTCACCTTTTTCATTAGTATATAGGATATAATACAAAGTAATGAAGTCTACCTTCACAACTAAACCCATGAAATATGAAAAAAAAAGAGACTATCTTTAGCAAACTAATATTTCTAAATTTAGTGTTGTCATCACTAAACATATGAACAAGGTCTCACTTAAGAAAATTAGAAATTAGAAAATTCTTTAATATATAAACTTATAAAAATCATAACCTAAGTGGTAATACTTAGTATGAAGATGACCATGTAAAATTATATTTGCTTGATATCCAACCAACTTTGGTGATGAGTTTAGTAATAATTATGATGAGTAAAGAAATATAAGGTTTTTAATTTATTATCTAAAAGTCAATCCTAAAGGAATATATCATTAATTAATATTTTAAATTAGATTATTCTAAATTAGCTTTTAAATAATTGACCTTTAGTCCACCTCATATCTAGGTCAAAGTGATACTGGTAATTTATAATCAAATCCTCATCTTCATCACTAGGTTTGGATGATTCCTATTGTGATTGATGATTATGCTATTTAAAATAAACAGGTTTTAGGCCTAAAGGTATTGACCCATTATTGATTATGACTTGTTAAGCTTTTCCCTCCAAGTCTTTTCCTTTAAAAAAGATGGTAAAGGTATAAAACATGTATACTTCACATGAAGATAATTTTTTGATCTCTTAATGTTAATTTCTTAGCCTTACCAATCGATAAGCCTTTTCCAATAGCAATATCGATGAATAATTATAATCCATATCTTGATTAAGCTTGACTTACTTTCTATAATTTCTCATTACCAAGGAGTCTTTTGGCGTAAGGGTTGTTATTGTTGTTATCAACTTAAAGAAAAGATCATTGTTGACCTACACTATTTATTTTAAGAAGCAAGTATGATAAGTTTCAAGTGCCTTCTACATTTTATACTTGAAGACAATTCATCACATTAATGATCCAACAAATCAATTCCTTAATGACTTATGAAAGTAGTTGTAACCTAGATATAGAAATTAGAAATTAATGACTTTTTTCCACTAGGTGGAAGCTATTGGTGTCATGTTTGTATGAGTCTTTTCATATATAATATTTCTTCCCTATTATTTATTATTATTTATTGACCAAAGATGATTAAGCTTGATTTTTCCTTTATGCATTAATTGGTCAAACATTTATTCAACTCTTTTAATATTAAAAGAATATTTTATACTTTATCAACCATTTAGTAGCTTTTATTACTTTGTTACCAGGCTTCCTAACCTTTTTAAACTTCTATGATATAGTAATCTTAAATGGTCTATCTTTTTTAAGTTTTATAATCAAAATTAGCTATTATTGATTTTTCTCAAACTCCTTGTCAAAATCTAAATTGATAATTGAACAGATCATTATGACTTCATTAAAGTAACCAATTAAGTAAGTTCCCTTTAATGACTTCTTTCAAAATGGTATAGATATCAATATCTTTCATTCTGATAAACCTTTTTATGATATATTTTTTACATCCTCTTTATAATTAACTTGATCCACTCATGTTCTATTATAGCTATAATGCACTTGGTTTTCAGAGTCCTCGAATGAATTACATATTTGTTATAAACTCTTCTAGGCCTTAAATAAGTCTACTAAGTTAGCAAGTGTTGTCTCTGGTTCTGTTTTGTCAAAATGCTCATGAAAAAATAGCATTTATCACCTCTGTACTATTAATTGAATTATGTAGTAATGCAAAGAATCAATGGAATAATGTTTTGATTAATGAAGAGATAAATAACTATAGTTTCACAAAGAGGTTTATAATACCATCTTCATATTGATTTATGAATTTGGAGATATATTCCCTCATTGACTCACATCTTTCCTAAATAACTACTTGAAATTAGTAATTTTGATTCCTCTAGGAATTGGATGGATTTGATATACCTATTTAGGACATGGACGAAGGTATGAATACCTTACTATATTTCCAACATCTAGCCCCATATTATATATAAGTATCTAGCTTGTTAAATCCTATCAATCATTCCTTTGGTTTCTTGTAAAAAACACGAGGCATAAAATTATTATAGCAGCCTTATTTGAATGCAATATGTAAGGTATTATCTTGCCCAAGCATAGGTTAGGTTATTTGTTTGCATATAAGGTTGTTAGGGTATATATATAGCCTCAAGCTACCTATAAACATATAAAGTAGGTGATACTTTATATATGATTGTATTGTATTGATATTGGGCTTGTATATGTGTTTGTTGTTTATGTGTTTAATATCCAATATATGATTAGGAACTCTTATACATCCTTATCAAAGTATATTCAATTAGAATATACCCTAGTATATGTTGTCTAGAACCTGCATTCTAGCTTTAAACCAGGGTTAACATGTCATCTAAAAATTTAGAATAAGAATAACACATCGTTTTAAACCCTAATTGTATCCATTTACTTCAATGAAAATGAAATAATGTTATTTTAAAGACATTATTTATCGTCCTTTTCTTTTTCCTAACCAACTTATGAGAGATAACTTGCCAAGTATGTCCTTTCATATCCAGTTTTCACCCTTATCCCTTTACCAAACAAAAAAAAGAAAACACCACCTTATAACATATATTGTGTACTATATTCTTAATTCTTTTCTTCTTATCACATTTCTATCATTTTATTAGTAAACCAATACAAAACCATTGCCCTAACTAGCAAAAAATACAAGGTTTTTGTGTACCTATTTTTCCAACTCTTAAACTAGACAAAAAAAAAAGCATTTTATCTAACCAATGCTAATAATCTCTCATAAAGAACGAAGTGCTAAGATCTTACTAGCTCATGGTTCTCCAATCTTATATAGTTTCTAAGCAAAAACCTATCAAAATAAGACATCAATAAGAAATCAACCAGGAATATCATGGAAAATAATAAGCTCTACAATAATGAAAGAAAACATAATCATTATCTTGAAAACACAAACCCTAACATCCACCTTCTATAGTAATCCATAGTCGCCCAAAATATTAAGGACCCAAGCTAAAACTTTCCTTAATTTTTTTCCCTTTTCCTTTGGTTTTAAAATTGTCAGAACCTCAAAGCATCCTACATTTTCATGTTATTAACTTTACAAGGAGATGGACATCTAATGTTCTTTTAGAATAAAAATCATTAAGCTACCATTCCCTTTACAAGTATCACTTCTATAACATTCCCTCTAGTATGTTATTAATTCCTTGAATGTGTAGGTTTATGCATTTTTTTACTTCCTATTCTTTTTGTTAATGAGATGGTGGTTTTTTTTTTCCAGGTTATATATGTTCCATTATTTTCTTCACATGTTATTTGTTTATTATCGAGTGTCATTATTTTTTTTTATGTTTATTTGTCAAACTAGTTTTATGAGCATCTATATCCACTTAGAAAAAGAGAAAGGATGAAAAAGGTAAAGATAGGAAGAAACTAACTTAGGTTGACCATAATTAAGCTTGCATTTCTTTTTTAAATGTTATACTATATGCTTCTTTGTTCTTTTTTCAAAATTGTATATTGGTTTTCAGCAAAATAAAGGTTATTGACTAATATGATCCAAGCAAGGTCAAATTTGAATTTTCATGTAAAATGTCCTATTATCTATTTTTACATTATCACACATAACTTTCAACTCGACCATTGGATCAAATTAAAAAATTTACAAAAGTTTCTAAACATGTTATACATTGGGATAAAATTTCAAATTAATTTAATTTTAGGAATGGATAATTTTATAGTGTTAAAGCTACTAGATGAATCTTGTCAAATCTATCTATCTGGACCTTCATCTACTTTTTGGACTATATCAAAGTTACAAAAAGAAATATGCTTAAATTTTATTTGGTTAAAAGGTGGATATTCATACCTTCTGGTTATATATAGTAAACTTACTAATTCATTAGGATAAGAAAGGATGACTTGTTTGTAGTCAGGATTGAAATCTTTTGGGAATGTGCTAAAATTAGAGAAACTTTGTTTCCTAGTATATCTTATTGATTCTAGTTAATATAAGGATTCTTTAATGCTTTTAGAAATATGTGTGGTGGTTATTAGCTTACTTATTCTACAAGGATTATATGTAAAACAAGAAGATTTTTTTTTTGTTTTTTTCCCTTATTTTATAAGATTTCCTAGCACATCAAGGAGATTAAATGAAAGTACTTTAAGGGAAAAAAACTCCAGCAATTAAAAAAAAAGTTTCCTTGCCAATTTGAAGCATGAATTTTCAACACAGCCTCTTTGATATAAGTTTATATCCAAGTTTGAGTTTTTTTTTTCAATTGCTTTGATTATTAGGTATAAGGTTACCTCTAAATTGAGGTTTCAAACTCGATATTCAAGTTTTTTAGGTTAGTTTTCAAATTTGTTATTGTTGTGTGACCACTTAATCATGAGGTTCACATCACCTACTATAGGGTGAGACTTTTTTTTACTGGATTTGTCTTGATGTACATTGGACCCTTGGTAGGATAGTTTAGTAAAAGGTAACCTATATAGTTTAGGTTTTTGTTTCATTAATAAGAAGAGACTAATGTGTTAATAGATAATTAATAACTAAAAGGTAGTTACTGGTCTCCTTTTATCTCTTCAATCTCTTTAGATGATGAGTATGGTGTTGTCTTACAAAACCATAAAGTGTTTGGAATGAGAGGTGTAAGCTCATAAATGTAGCTTTTATAAAACAAAAACATAGTAACTAGGATGTGTCATATCCTTTTCTTTTATTTGATACTCGTATCCATTCCTTCTGTTAGAAACTAGTATAACTTTTGAATAAAAGCATGAAAATATAAGTAATGTCCAATTATTATAATATATAAGAATGCATGAGAAAGATGATCATAAGCCTGTTTTTAAGTGTGATGTATTTAGTTTTAATAGACCCTTATTTTGCCTTCATGGAGCCTTATTTTGCTAAAAGCTTATTTTTCAAATAGGAGCATTTTGTATCTAACTTGGTAGGTTTTTATACATAATTACATTTTCCTATCTTTTAGGTGTATGATAATGTATATAAGATCATGGGGTGATGATTCTGACATTGTTTATGCCATGTTTGGTTATGTTTTATAAAAAAATATTATATTGTTAAATCTTATCCCAACCAAAATAGTCGTTACCAAACTTTTTGTGAAAAGTTTTCTTTCCATACATGGCCTAGGTAAAGCTTATAAAACAATTAATTCTTGTTTAATTGTATACTTGGTAGTGGTTAGTATACCAAACTAATGCTAGTCATGACCTATACTTTCACACATCTTATAAGCTTTATATCCACCATTATAGGATGATCACTAAACAGTAAAGGATTTTTATAACCATATAGCATCCCACCTCCTATGCATGTAATAGTTAGAACCTACCTTTAGAATGGACTCTATGTAATCTCACTAAGGTAAACATATTATATAGCATTTTGAATTTCAAGACTTTTGGTTGATAAATGGTCGCTGCACAAGAGTATACATTATTGCAGTTGAGTAAAACAAACTACTTGATATTAAGTGTTGGTAGGCAATAAAAGAGCTCAAATTAGGAAAAGTCAGGCAAGGATCCCATAATTAATATAACATTGAGATCAAATTCTAGTTTATCCTAGATCTATAGGAAGTGATCGTGTGTCACCCCTGTAAGGAGAATCTATGTCAAATATACTTATTTTATGTATATATTCTCATGCATTCTGCATTTATGTGCTTATAATTATCATATGTCCTATTTTCATTGTACGTGAAATATAGGTCCCCTTGAAAGCCAACCCCTTGTCAAAATCTACAATTTATGACATTATAGTAGACTAATGAAATATAATGAAAGAGCATAGTTCAAGGCTAATCAATAAAAAAAATGAAAATCTTAAAAGAAAAGTCAATAGGCTTGCTAATATACTTCGAAGAGCCTTATAATTGTTGCAATGTCATGGTTGCATAAATTAATTACTTTAGCTTAAAACACAACACACAAGATAGTATAAAGTAAGCAAGGAGTCGATCCCACGAGAAAGGTTCAAATCACATTTGTATGCTAAATGATATGTAATTTGGTGGGAAAGGTTGGATATTATCTAGGTTAAAGCAAAAGGAAACAAAAAACGAGCAAAATTAAATAAAATTAAAAAATTATCAAGTGAACAAACCTTAGTCGCAAGTAAACATCCACCTACGGATATCAAAACTAGTTATGGAAACAAAACATCAATTTATATTTTGAATACTTATCTCTTTTTAACATTAGTTAACAGATAACTAACCCTAACCATAAAACAATTACAGTGTTTGTACTAGTATTTAATTCAATGGTAGCTTTAAGAACTAGATAAGTTGATGATTAATCATGAAAACATAAATGTCTACAGTCTATGTTTGATTTGATTAAATGCTCTCTCTAAGATTAATAATATAGATCTTCTATAATTATTAAACTTCGTTGCTTCACAAGTTCATATACCATAACTCCAGTTTTGATATTAGACTTAGCAATAGATTATATAATAATAACTTAGAGTCCGCTCTAGCAATTAAAATAAATAATTATTGGAAAAATAAACATAGAAGAATAAACATATTCATAATATAAATTAAAAAAAAAAGATAAAATAAATCTTATAATTTTTAAAATCTGAAGGTTTTCATATCCTTGCAACTAAGAAAAAGAGTTTAGGTTTTCATGTGTGTTGAACAACTAATCAAAAAGAAGAAGGAATGCATGATTTTGGGTTTCTTAGAGGAAGAAGATGTTTTTCTCTTCTTGATTGACTACCCTCATTATCTTCTCTTATTCTTTTAATATCCTAGAAAATCCTAGTCTTTATTTTATAAAATAATCCTCCCTTAAGTAGACAGTTTACATCTAAGTACTTGAATAATTATTTTTCTAAAAAAACAATAGGTTTGAATGAAATATTTAAGCTTTGACTTAGAGGAGCTAAATTGTTAAAATAAAAACTTGGATGTCAGTTTAGATGCTTCAAAACATAATTTGGACTTATTTCTTCACAAAACCTGCTTATTGACAGAATTCAGTTGTCATTTTTAAAAAATCATATCCCCCTAATATGACATCTTTTATGGCTGAAATGTGAGCTTTGATAGGTCTTTCAGTCAGGAATCCAAAACAATTGAGTTAGTATTAATTAGACTTCTGTAGCTTTATATATTCAAGTTGGAATGACCAAAGGTCAACAATGACAAATTGGGAGATTTGACTTTGAAGGTTGTGATTTCCATGCTTTTTCTTATTTTATTTTCTTGACTTAGATGTCCAGAAATGTATGAATGTTAGCTTTTTAATGCCATTAAATCATTTTATTTTGACTTCTAGAGCTCACGCTTTACACAAAACATTAACTGAAGGTGAAATCTATCAATTATATCTAATTTACTCTTTTTTGCATATTTCATCCAAAATGCTTTCAAATATAAAACAAAAAATATCAAGATATTTTTTTTATATAAAACATAGGTAAAACACTAGTTAAATATTGGTAGAACTATTGAATAATATAGTTGCATTAATAATTAAACCCATCAAGAGAATGAATTTTAACACAACTTATAGTTAATGTTCAATAAGAACCAATGTAAGCAGCTCATTAAAATTTTATTCTATGGAATCTATGGGAAGATGGATGCTCACTCGAGTCTCAATTTATAACACATTTCCTTTTTATCCAACTAGAACCTGTACAAGCACCACCAACCATTGATCTACTTCCAATGAATCATAAAAAGCAAAATCAAATGAGGATGTTGATTATAATAAACTATCAGCCATCAGGGATAGACTGGGAGCTATTAAAGGGATAAATCTTTATGATCTTATAAAATCTACCAAAATATGTTTGGTCTTAAAAGTAATAGCTCTAAAAAAGTTTAAGGTACCAGATTTTATCAAGTGCAATGGTACACAATGCCTAATAACTCATCTTAAAGTATACTATAATAAGATTGTTAGAGTGGTCCATAATGAGAAGTTACTGATTCATTTTTTTGAGATAGTTTGAGTGATATTGCCTTAAACTAATACATGAGGCTAAAAAACACCAAGTTAGAAGGTGGAAGAACCTAGTAAATAATTTCATCAAGAAGTATAAATTCTACATAGATGTCATTCCCCACAAATCAAGCCTATAAATTATAAATAAGAGCCCTAAGGAATCCATTAGAAAATATGCTTAGAGATAACTGCTTAGGTAAACTATTTGTTTGTAGAGAAAAGGATGCTTAATTCTTTCTCTAACACCTTTAAGACCCTATACTTTAAATACATGGTAAGAAGCACAACATAATATTTTACTGACTTAGTAGTTATTGTTAAAGATTGAACAAGTTGAAAGTGGTAGTAAGATTTTGGATTTTTCCATAAAGAATGGTTTTGATAGAAGATAGAAAGAATTGAGGTGTATAATATTAAAGATGAGAATTATAAAGGCAAAAAAAGAACTACTAAAACAACAACTTTAGTTTCTAAACACTTGCTTTTTTCATAACCAATATAAAATTCACTCATAAATCAATCCAATACCCAAACTAGACCAAGAAGAGCTACCACCATATAACCTCTATTTCTATAGTAGTATAAGCCTGATTAAACCTATAAATACCATGCTTGTATTATTGGCCATAATATTGATAGTTATGTGACTTTTAAAAGAAAAGTTCTCTAACTCATTCAAGCATAATGAATCATCTTTAATGAAACACTAAATGTGAACTCAAAACTGTTTCTAATTCATGCCTCATGAAGTCGAGGAGTAAATTATATTGGAGATAGGGAAAGAGGTAAAATAGTCTTCAACGTAACTATAAAGAAGTTATATGACATGTTAGTGCAAATAAGATGCCTCAAGCCTTTATCTAAGATACTAGTTATGTGAAATCTAGATGAGTTTTGCACATAACCTCAATAATATGAACACAACATTAACTTTTATAAGGAATTCCATAGTGAGGTGGAAAGCTTGATGGCATTAAGAGTACTAAAGATAGAGGATTATAAGAAAGATAGAGCAATTAGAATGGTGATTTATTAAGATGGTAAGGATAAGGTTTATAAATATCAGCCAAATATAGAAGGTCCTTCAATTAGAATGCCTTGCCTTGCAACCATAGATACTTTTTGTATATTATGAGTCCTTCTCCTATCTTTTATATTGATGTATGAGGATTCATTAAAAATAGGAGATGTTTCATTAAGAAGTTAAAGATATAAAGGAAGGAAAAAAAAAAACAAGGAATTAGTTAGGAGTGATGAAGTTAGCAAGCTAGTGATTGATGAGGAAAAAACTAAGTTCTTAAAATTAAAAAAAAAATGCATATAGTGTAATGAACCAATTAAAGAAAACTTTTTGCCATTGATCTTAAGCTTTGAATTGTATAAGAATGCTTTGTAAAAGTTTCTCAGTAAGGCTTATATCCTATAAAATATCACCCAAAACTCTATAGAGCATTTGGTTGGGAGGATTTAAGCCACTAATTATTTGTATTTCATTGAAGATGAGCTAGATTCCAAGAGGAAATGTTACAATGAACCTTTTTTCATCTTTATAAAATACAAAGATTATATGATAGCTAAGAAGCTAATTGATTACTAATGAAAAGTGCATTTTTTTCAAGGTTTTATATCATTATATTGCACCTAAAGTATCATTAAATTCCATAACTTAAGCATGTTTTATAACAACAAGTTTGATAATATAAGATATATTTAATTTATAGTAAATGCTCATTTTAAATATAGGTATGTTTCACAATTCAAATGATTGATTAATTTCTTTAACTATGAAAATTGAAAGGACAAAGAAATGGCTAAGTTTAGAAAAGAAATACTGATTTAATTCAAATTGGAACATCATTCAGTCAATAGGTCACATCTCAAGCTGTAAATCTTAAATTTCAATTTGGTTATATGGCTATAAAGCTAAGACATGGATTAAAATATTCATAAGAGTCCAAGACTTAATTTTTCTATTTAGAAGTCCAAATCTTAGCGTCAAAAGAGAAGTTTAAATCTATCCTCCGGCCCAGATATTCTTCAATGTTCAGCCCATATCTCAAGTTTTAAAAGTTCAAATGTACTGATTCTTTTTTTATCAGAAAGCTAAGACAATTTCCCATACTTTATGCAGACTATATATTCAAATTCTGATGTTATCAATGATGTTTTTAGTAGACAAGAAGATAAGGATTGTTACCAACTCAAGAAGTGGTCACCTACTTAATAATTAGTTATCAAATCAATAGTTTCAAATTTTGGCATATCAAAGGAGACATTTGCCATGCATTTAGATATTTAGTTTTTTATATCAAAATCATGTTCTTACTCTCTCTCTTTATATTTTTGTTATGCTTAAGTTTTACTTATATTAATGTTCTTATCTTGTTTATTTATGTTTCTCTCTTTTATTATGTTTAGTTAAGTTTATTATGTCAAGGTGAAAATGTTATACTAATGGTGTAAGGACAAGTATAGTGTAAACTTAACATATACT
The DNA here is from genome assembly GCA_015708895.1 of Populus ilicifolia. Classification (NCBI taxonomy): domain Eukaryota; kingdom Viridiplantae; phylum Streptophyta; class Magnoliopsida; order Malpighiales; family Salicaceae; genus Populus; species Populus ilicifolia. The sequence goes on from SRLM01000176.1 coordinate 567,810, forward strand.
TTAATGTTTGATATTAACATGTTTTGTATTTGTTATCTTATTCACTTTTAATACTTTGCTTGTTAATTGCTTAGTAGATTTATGTTATATAACCCTTGGTACAATAAATACCCTAACACTTTTATAGCTCAAACGTATGGTATAACCGACACATGTACCATGAATGAAACTTGATTTGTTGTTAACATAAGTTAGCAACATGAATACCTAATAACATTTACAAGTATTAACATTATTTGAATAAGATAACTAATGTAATCATGTTAACAATTTATAATCTGATTGGAACCTCATTTGTGTGTGGTTTCCAGTTGAGTAATAAAAAGAGTTTATACTATACTTGTTTGAAATACCATTAGTGGATCCTCTAACCTTGATAATTTTTTATCCTTCTTTAATCCTTACATCAATATTACATCTCAAGAATTCTCTTCAACTCCTTTTCATTTATTGTTTATAATTTTATATAGTTCACCTTCTTGTGGTTTAACTCTAGTCTTGTCGGGCTATTTATTACTTTGACACTCCTGCACTTGGAAGAAAACATCAATCATTTAGTCATGTCACGCTCTAAAAAAGTATTTTATTTATCATATCACCAAAAAGAAAACCGTATATAATACCATTAGTTTTTTTATATATTCATAGGTATATCTCACACGACCACAAAATTGGTCTTCTTCCAAGTGTAGGAGTGTTGAAGTAATAAATAACCCAGTAAGATCATGGTTAAATCATAGGGAGGTTAACTATATAAATTATAAAGAACAATAACAACAATAATAATAATAAAAAAAAGCAATTAAAGAGGACTTTGATATTGTAAGATTAATATAAGGATTAAATAATGATAAAAATAAATATTAAAGTTAGACGATCCACTAATGGTATTTTAAACAAGTATAATCTAACTTATGTTAACAACAAATCAAGTTTCTTTCATAGCACAGGTGTAGATTATACCATACAGTTGGGCTACAAACGTGTCAAGTATTTGTTGTATCAAGTGTTATATAACATAAATCTAAATTAATCATTCAACAAGTATTAAAAGTGAACAAGATAACAAATACAAAACATGTTAGTATCAAACATTAAAGTCCATGTTGAGTTTATACTATACTTATTCTTATACCATTAGTGTAACCTTTTCACCTTGACATAATAAACTTAACTAAACACAATAAAGAAGAGAAATATAAATAAACAAGATAAGAACATAAATAAGATATAAGTTAACTTAGTAAAGAAAAGGAAATGAAAAGCATAAATAAGAGATTGATGAAAGCAAAACTTAAGCATTATAAGAAAATATAAAGAAAGAAAGCAAGAACATAACCTTGATCTGAAAATCAAAATGCCTAAATACATGACAAATGCCCCCTTTTATAGGCTAAAATTTAAAATTATTGATTTGATGACTAATTATTGAGTGGGTGGTCAACTCTTGACTTGGTAACAATCATTATCTTCTTGTCTAAACAAAATGTCATTGCCAACGTCAAAATTCGAACCAACTTAAATAATGAGAGTTCTAGAAAATTATCTCAGCTTTTCAAAAGAAAAAAAATTGAGGTCATTTGGACTTCTAAAACTCAAGATATGGGCTAAACGCTAAGCAATATTTGGGCTGCATAACAAATTCAGACTTCCCCATTGTTGCAAAGATTTAGACTTCTAAATAGTAAAATTGAGTCTTGTCTTCCCATGAATGTTTTAGGTCAATGTCTTAACTTTTCATCCATATAGAGAAGACCAAAATCCAAGTTCTACAGCTCCAGATATCACTTTCAAGTACTAATCAATATTCATCAGTAAATATACCAATAAAATACTATTTTTAATTATGTTGGTGAGTTAAAAATAATAGTAATATTTGCATAAATTAGTTTCCAACTCTCTCTGAAATATATTGATAGAGTTGTTCTATTGATAACCCTATCAGTAACATTTTCAAAATATATATTTTTTAAATATACATTAAAAATAAGTAGAAAAATAATTAAATAAATTTAAAAATATAAAAATTAAATATTTATTACAAATCTAAACATTTGTATGTTTAAATACAATAAATCTAAAATAAGGATCGCAAGGCCCATTATGAGTGCACATGTATCAGTCATCTATGATCTCATCAACATTATCAATCGATGATTTTCTTCGTAATTCATAGTGTGTCATTTATATTTTTCATTAAGATAGGTTGTCTGGATCTGTATTTGTTGCTCTAACATTGTCACAAACTTCAAAGCTTGAGTGCTCATATCAATTGCGAACATATAACGGTCAAAGCACTACGGGTCATCTACAAGTTCTTGATCAATTGTCCGAATGATTTTTCCTCCAACCATAAATCTGGATCAAGATTTCGATGGGTTGAATGATCATTCTCATATCTCTCTTTCAACTGACTATTATATATATCCTAGAAAGAAAAAATAAATTCACCAAATTCAATGAAATAATAACTTAAGAAAGAAAATGGTTGAAAACTAACATACCACAAAGTGTAAGAAAGAAAATGATTGAAAACTAACATACCACAAAGTGTATAACTCGGATAACCATGAATTGTTGCTTGCAATTCAACAAAAAGCTCCACTGGGTTTGACTCACGTCCAAGAATCATAGCCTGCAAGAAAAATATATTTTGGTTAAATATATTTATAGAAAAAATTAATAAAAAATAGATGTAATAAAAAGAATCCTACCATTTATTTCACATGCGAAATGAAGAAAATTTCCCCTTAAAGTAAAAATTTATGAAAGGAAAATTTTAGTAATTTCAATAAATGATCCAAATTAAAATAAAAAAAATATTTAAGTTAATAATAACCTTAAACCTTGAAAACCATACATCGACTTGCAATTTTCATTCAAGATGTTTGGAAACTTGGCTCCATTGAAATAATAGAATTTTCATTGATGATTTAAAGGTCAATGTTATTGTTCTAACATTCTCAATGTTTGTAAACCTAAAATTCCATTTATTAAATGATATTAGTTTTTCAAAATTATTAAACATGTCCTTATGAAAGAAAAGAAACTTACATTAAAAAGTTGTCTTTTCACTAGGCCTAGTTTTTCTAGGTAAATGGATCCTGCTGTGAAAAGATCCACCCTCGATATTGCAACATCGCACTCGATGAGCCTACATTGTGAATCGATGCTTAGGTCTCAAGTGTATATTCTTGGTCGGTACCTAATGACTCATGATCGTCAGCATCGCTACTAGAAGAACTACTAATGATTTTATTCTCATGATGTGCAATAAACTTTCCTCTAGGAATCTACACAAGATAATGGATAAAAAAAATTAAATGATTCCCATTAAAAATATTTGGCAAATACACAACATCTAGGATATAAACCAAATGATTTTATTCAATTTCTTCTAACAATTCATTTTCTACGTAATAATATTTCTACTATGAAATTTACATAACAATTATTCTAAATATAAAAAAATTCAAAATAATAATTAAAATTATTCCTACATATTTAATTGAAACTGGATAATAAAATTTAAAAAAACAACTAAAATTGAACAAAATAATGCAAAACTTATTACAATAACAACAAAATTTCAACATAATTATTTCTAAGTGATAATATTTTTAATCCTAAATTTATAAAAAAATATTCTAAATGGAATAAATACAAAATAATAATTAAACTTAATCATGCACATTTAATTGAAATTGAACAACAAAATAATACAAACATTATTTCAATAACCTCTAAAATTCACCATATTTATTAGTTCATAAAATTATTAAGAACATAAAATTGAACAATAATAATGAAAAAAATAGAAGTAATGCAAAAAAAAATGAATGAACAATTCTTACCTTAATAGCGTGCTTAATTTTGGCTGATAATTAAAAAGAATCAAAAAAGAAAAAGAAAAAGGAAAGAAAAAAGATAGTTAATAAACCTAAAAAAAATAAAAATAAAAAAGACATCATACTTAAGGATGAAAAGAGAAGAGAATGCTTGATTTCGGCCAAGAATGAGATAAAACAGAGAAGAGAAAAAGAGAGAACTAATGACATGAGAAAAGAAGATGAAAGATAAAAGGAGATGAAGCCTCGTGTGTTCTGATTCTGGTCTTTTAATTTAGTTTTATTAATGAAATTGCCAACAACTTTTTATGTCGTAGGTAAAGTCAAATGAAAAGCTTTCATGAAAATTTTCATAAAACCCTTCGAAATATTACCAAAGACTTTTCATTTCATCACTGATGTTGTTGGGAAAAAAAATAAATATTTAAATAAATATTAATTATCTATGAATTGAGAAGTGATCAGTTCCTAATCTTTGGAATATACTAACAGACACATTTTGTCGGTATACCTATATGTAATGAACACCATGAATAATGTTAGGGAGAAGGGGAACAATTCTCATAATCTTTAAAATATACCGACAAACACATTTCATCGGTATACTTATATGTAATGAATACCATGAACAATGCCAAGTTGAAGTGACAATTTTTATGGTAATTGGAATATACTGACAGATATATTATGTCAGTATGCCTGTATATAATAAATACCATGAATAGTGCCAGAGAAAAGGAAAACAATTCTTATAGTCTCTGAAATGTACTAATGAAAAAATTATGTATGGAATATACTGATAGACATATTTTGTCGGTATGCTTATATGCAATGAACACCATGAATAGTGTCAGGTGGCACGACTAAAAGATTGATTTCTTCTCTCAAGTATAAGAGTGTCGAAGTAATAAATAACCTGACAAGACTGGGTTGAACCAGAAGAAGGTTACTTATATAAATTATAAACAACAATAATATAATAACAAGTAGTAGTAGTAGTAGTAGTAGTAGAAGAAGAAGAAGAAGAAGAAGAAGAAGAAGAGAATTTTGAGATGGAAGATCAATGTAAGGATTAAACAATGATAACAACAATTGTGAAGGTTAAAGGATCCAGTAATGGTATTTCAAACAAGTATAAAATAAATTCTTATTACTCAAATGGAAACCACACACAAAAGAGGTTCCAATCAAATTATAAATTGTTAACATGATTACATTAGTTATTTTATTCAAATAATGCTAATACTTGTAAATATTATCCGATATTCATGATTATAACTTATGTTAACAACAAATCAAGTTCATTTTATAGCACAAGTATAGGTTATACCATACGATTGAGCTATGAAAGTTCTAAGTATTTGTTGTACCAAGTATTATATAGCATAAATCTAGATTAATCATTTAACAAGCAAAGTATTAAGAGTAAACAAGATAACAAACATAAAACATTTTAATATCAAACATTAAAATCCATGTTGAGTTTATACTATACTTATTCTTACACCATTAGTGTAACATTTTTACCTTAATATAATAAACTTAGCTAAACATAATGAAAAAGAAAAACATAAATAAAAAAGATAAGAATATAATAAAATAAAAGTTAACTAAGTTAAGGAAATGAAATGAAAGTAAAACTTAAGCATTACAAAAATATAAAGAGAGAAAGCAAGAGTATGATCTTGATTTGGAAACCAAAATGCCAAAATGTATGACAAATACCTCCTTTTATAGGTCAAAATTAGGAATTATTGATTTGATAATTAATTGATGAGTGGGTGACCAACTCTTAACTTGATGACAATCTTTATCTTCTTTTGTCTGAATAAAACATCATTGATAACATTAGAATTTGAACCATACCTCTACATGAAAGTTCTAGAAATTTTCTCATCTTTTCAGGGAAAAAAACTTGAGGTCATTTGTACTTTTAAAACTTAAGATATAGGTTGAACACTAAACAGTATTTGAGTTGTAGGATAGATTTAGACTTCTTCATTTTTGCTATAATTTAGACTTGAAAAATGATATTTTTAAACTTGGACTCTATATAAAAGTCGTAGGCATATGTCTTATCTTTCTATCTATATAAAATAGATCTAAATCTAAATTTACAACTGTAGATATGATCCAATTACTAAATAGTGTTTTAGTTTAGATTACACTAATTTCTCTTTTTTAGGTTTGGCCAGCTCTTTTTCCTTTTAATTTCAATACTTCAACTCATTAATCAATCCTTTTATTTATGTAATAGGCTTGTATTTAGGATAAATATTTACCATAAATTAAAGGTATCTTATGGTATCAGACTTGTTATTATCAAACATGCTTTAGTTAAGGAGTTATTGATGCTTCAAATGCAAAATAATAATATATAACCTTGATAAAAATACATTTTTAAGTACTAATCACACTTTTAATTAGCTTATTGATAATCCCTAGTAATCAAAACATTCAAATAAAAAAATAATTTATAAATTCCACAAAGCAAGGCATTCATCATTCAACTTTTATTAATCTATCTAGATAAACAAACTCTTATTAAATTTATATATCTGCTCAATACCTCTTAAAAAAGATATTAATAAACTTTTTTTATGCTCAATATATTAACACATAGTTATAGGGTTTTATTTGAAAGAAATAAATTTTTTGATCTAATGTTTAAAGTTAACTTCCTTAAGTTAAGATTATTATCTTTTTCTTTTATTTTTTTTATTAATATACATATAACTTTAAAACACAATGCATCTTTAACTCATGTAACAAGTTTTCAGCTAATGACTCCCAAACCAATTGGTCTTAGGGCATTAGGTGTTGAGACACCTTTTCGATTTTATCTCAGGATGCATATACTAATACATAGATAGTGCAATGTTTGATTCCCTTAAACGTTTCTCCTTAACCCATGTTACAAGCATTAGATAAATAGTTTCTAAGTCAGTTGACTTTAGGGTATTAAGTGTTAAAACATCCATTTCGGACTTAATTGTTTAAGTTAAGGAGGCTACAAAATCAAATTTATCTATATTTTTATTATCATTATTTTTCTATTTTTTTATAATTTATATACTATCCCTTTTGACATGACCAAAAGATATATTCTCTCAAATGTAGGAGTGTTGAAGTAATAAATAACTTAGCAAGACTAGGGTCGAATCACAAGGAGGTTAATTATATAAATTATAGATAATAATAATACAACAACAACACTAACAATAGTAATAATACTAATAATACTACTTATAATAGTAATAGTAATGATAGTAGTAGTAGTAAAGAAGAAGAAGAAGAAGAAACAACAAAACACAAATATTATACTATTAATAAAACCAAAAGACAAGTTTTTATAAACTAAGACTCAAATCGTAATTGTGATTATGGCTCACATCTTCCCTTGATTCCACGTCCAAAAACAACTTAAACACCCTCTTTAGGTCGAGGATAGGCTTTCTATCTAGTTTTCTTAAAAAACAGTAAATAGGATCTTTTTTAGTTAGATTCCTAAGACTATGTTGAGCATGTTCTTTATGGAATAGTAGCCATAAATTATGAATTACATTGTGCACTTCTCCACTAAGATGCGTCTCAAGAGTCCATAGAAAATTATCTAAAGACCCCTTACTCAAGCTATCCTTAATAAATAGTATTTTATCTTCATGGTTTACAGATATCATTTCTAAAGAACAACATTGTACATTGCAAGTCCATCTGACACATCAATGACAGACTTTCAATCATTTTGCATGATGTTTCTTTGCAAAAGTGCTTTTACCTATTCCAAGCATGTGTGAAATGAAAAAATTGGAAGACTCACCTAATAATCGGACCTTTACTTCAATTAGCTAATGAATCTATTCAGGAATTTCATGGTTCATTAACAATCTCAATCTTGCACACCTAGCTCTATAATTTTTTGTAATCGTATTTTGAGGCAAAGTGGGAAAATACTTTTTTAATTTTTTAAAAGTGATGTCCATTTTTTAATATAAAAAGTGAAAAAGAGATGTAAAGAGAAAAAAAAAAGAACAAGAAATTGAACAAATATATACATAGATATCAGTTATCATGGAAAACTGAAAGAATTGATTTAAGAGTTATGGAGTACTGTTATTCTCCATTTAACCAGGGTGAGAGAGACCAGCAAACCAAGAGTCACAAAAAAATACAAAAACAATGTGAGAAAAATAAAATAATCAATCTTTATCTGTAGGATCATTCAAATCAGTGGATTCATTTTCACTAGAAAAATTATTAAAGTAAGCTTTCAAACGATGTCCATTTATCTTAAAAACATTGTCATTCTTTAGATTCTCGATATTAAAGATCTCATAAGGATACAGATGTTTCTCAATAAATGGACTTCTCCATCTTGATCTTAGCTCTATAGGGAATAAATGGAGTCAAGAATTATAAAACAAAACTTTTTGACCAATATCAATTTTTGACCAATATCAATTTTTTAACAATTTTCACAAGTTTTGTAGAATGCATGCGTGTCTTTGAACATGGTGGGCTAATAAAATCCATTTTAAAAAAAATTCAGCTATCTTTTTTGACGAGAAATGACTCTCACATGCTTTAAAATGACAAAGTTTGATGACACTTCTTACCTTATTATTAGAAATGCATCTTTAAAATATTTGATCAAAACAATATTTGAATAAGTTAGGGTCATCACAATAAAAGTTTTGTATGTCACTTAAAAAATTTTTGTTATCTTTTATACTCTAGTGAGCTAGCAAAAATCCTAAGCAAGAAAATTGAGATTGTTATCATACCAAGACTTGGACTAAGAGAAAGTAAGGATTCATCAAAAAAGTAATCATCAATTGGTGTGATATTAGATATCAAATCTGTTGTCATTTTTTATAAAAGATCTGCATCAATATTTTTGGTGTGTTTTTCATCTGTGAATTCTTTTTAAGAATAAATTATTTAGAAATCTTTAGATTCATCCAACTCATTTTTACTTAAAGTAGATTCAAGTTGATTATAACTTGTGTTAACAACAAATCAAGTTCTCTTCATATCACAGGTGTCGGTTATACCATATAGTATGGGCTATGAAAGTACTAAGCATTTCTTGTACCAAGTGTTATACAATATAAATCTAGATTAGTCATTTAACAAGCAAAGTATTAAAGAGTGAATAATATAACAAATACAAAATATGTTAGTATCAAACATTAAAGTCCATATTGAGTTTATATTATACTTATTCTTATACCATTAGTGTAACCTTTTCACCTTATATAATAAACTTAGCTAAATATAATGAAAGAAAGAAAAAGAAATAAACAAAATAAGAACATAAATAAGATAAAAGTTAACTAAGAAAAGGGCATAAAAGGTATAAACTTGATATTAATGAAAGCAAAACATAAGTAATACAAAAAATACAAAGAGAGAAAACAAAAGTATGATCTTGATCTGAAAACTAAGATGCCTAAATGCATGGCAAATGCCTCCTTTTATAGGCTAAAATTAGAAAATATTGATTTGATGACTAATTGATGAATGGATGGCCAACTTTTAACTTGGTGACAATCTTTATCTTCTCTTGTCTGCCCAAAACATCATTGATAATGTCAGAATTGGAACCACTTCAAAACATAAAAGTTGTAGAAAATTGTCTCATCTTTCCAAAAAAAAATTAGAAGTCATTTGGACTTCTAGAACTCTAGATATGGGCCAAACACTAAACAGTTTGGGGCTGCAGGACATATTCGAACTTCTTCATTTTGCTATAATTTAAACTAAAAATAACCTTATTAAATCTTGGGCTCTATATGAAATATGTATGCCTATATCTTACCTTTCCATTCATATAAAATAGACCTAAATATGAGATCTACAACTCCAGATATGACCCAATTACCGAATAGTATTCTGGTTTGGACTGCACCGGTATCTCTTTTCTAAGTTTGGTCATCTCTTTATCCTTTCAATTTTAATTCTTAAACTCATCAACCAATCGTTTCATTAATATGATAGGCCTGCATTTAAAATGAACATTTATCATAAATTAAAGGTATCTTATATTATTAGATATGTTATTATAAAACATGTTTTAATTAAAGAGTTATTGATACTTCAAGTGCAAAATGATGATACAACACCTTGATAAAAATGCACGTTTAAGTACCAATCACTCAACTAGACATTACGAAGAAAAAAAATAAATAATATAAGAACATATACATGATATAAGTTAATTAAGTATAGTAAAGGAAATGAAAAGCATGAACAAGAGATTAATGAAAGCAAGACTTAAGCATTACAAAAATATAAAGAGAGAAAGCAAGAACATGATCGTGATATGAAAAACAAGATCCCTAAATAAGTGGCAAATGTCTCATTTTATAGGCTAAAATTCAGAATTATTCATTTAGTAATTGATAATTGATATAGTGGTCAACTATTGATTTAGTGGACTAAGTGGATAGTAATAGTCAAGCATTTGGTTAGATGAAATGATATTGATGAAATCAAAATTTTAGAAATTATTGTTTCCTTTCACCCACTAAATTTCAAAGCATTTACAGCACTACAGCTTGAGATATGTTTAAAATACTGAGTAGTGCTGCTGGTGGAGATGGTGGATAGCCATTAAGCTCTTGTCTGGATGAAATGTCATTTCTATCATTAGAATTTGAGCCTGTCTTCTCTATGAAGTTGTTGGAAATTGTACTTTCCTTCCACCCACTAAATTTCACATCATTTGGCCTTCTAGAACTCCAGTTATGGGTAAAACTCTGAGAAGTATTTGGGCTGGATTGCAGGATAAATTCTGACTTCTCTTTTATGGCCAAACTTTGAATTTAAAAATGACATATTTGTGTCTTTTCCCACCATAAGCATTATAGGCTTATTTCTTATCTTTCTAACCATATAAACCAAACTGAAATCCAAGATCTATAGCTCTAGATATGACTCAAAGACTGAATAGTTTTCAAATTTGAATTGAATCGGCATATCCTTTTTAAGCTTAGCCATTTCTTTGTCCTTTCACTACCAATAGTTAATCATAACAATCAATCCTTTGAATTGTGAGAATACCTACATTTAAAATGAGCATTTACCATAAATTAAAGGTATCTTATATTATCAGACTTGTTATTATAAAACATGCTCTAGTTAAAGAGTTATTGATATTAAGTTCAAAATGATGACATAAAACCTTGATAAAAATGCACTTTTAAGTATCAATCACCCCCCAACCAGCTTATTACTAATCCCTAGTAATCAAAGCATTAAAATAGAAAAATAATTTTTAAGTTCTACAAAGCAAGGCATTCATCATTCAACTTCCATTAATCTATCTAAGTAAACAAACTCTCATTAAATTCATATCTACATCTGCTTTATACTGTTGAAACAAGATATTAATAAACCTTTTTTATATGCTCAATGTCTAAAAACATAAATGATAGGGCTTTTATTAGAAGAAAATAATATTTTGTTCTAATATTTAAGGTTAACTTCCATGGGTTGGGATTCTTTTTATATATATATATATACAAATAACTTAAAATACAATTCATTTTTAACCCATGTAATGACTCCTAAACCAATTAGTTTTAGGATATTTGGTGTTAAAACACCCTTTCGAGCTTAATAACTTGGGTTACAAATATTGATACGTAGACAGTGTAATGTTTGATTCCCTTAAACTTTTCTCCTCAACCCCTGTAACAAGTGTTAAGCCAATAACTTCTAAGTCAGTTGACTTTAGGGTATCAGGTGTTAAAATACCTATTCAGGTTTAATTGCTTAGGTTTGCGAGGCTACGAAATCAAACTTATCTATGTTTTTTTTTCATTACATTTATTATCATTTTCTTCTTCTTCTTCTTCTTTTGAAAATTATATATTATCCATTTCCTTTAGTTATTACCTTAACAAAAGAATAGAAATAATATCATAATCTAATATGTAACTCACAATTATATGTTAAAGTGTGTGTGTAAAAATGAAGGTTTAAAAATGTTGTTTAAATGAGTATATGAACAGAAAAAATTAATAATAATGTGAGAGTTTGTAAACCTAAATATTTTAAGAAGTATTTTGATAGATCTTGTTAAAAATATTTACTATGATGTGTCTCAAGAGTCACTTTAACTAAAGAATTTCTTGACTCTACCATATTAGTAACAACCATTTTGCAAATAGAAAACATAGTTAGTTAAATTATTATTTTTAAGTATCAACTACTACCCCTTCCCCCAACCAAAACGAGATATTGTCTTCAATGTTCTAAGATAGAAAGATAGAGTATAGAAGACATCACCTGAAACAATAAACACTGAAAAACCTGAAACACATTTAAAAAAATATAAGATATAACAAAATAAAATAATAAAACATAAGATTTCACAAACAAAGGCTCAAATCCAATCTAACCTTTTCACAGTTTTTCTTAGTTAACCAATTTATACGACTTATGGAGGGATCAATTACAGGAGTGATATATTGTAGTTAGTTAATCAATTATTTAACAGTAGTAGTAGAGATTATGATAATGAAAGAGAGAAACATAAATAAACAAAATAAGAACATAAATAAGATAAAAGTTAATTGGGTGAAGGAAAGAAAATAAAAGGTATAAACAAGATATTAATAAAAGCAAAACTTAAGCATTACAACTTAAGCATTTTGGCTGGATGAATTAACATTAATGCAATCAGAAGTTGGCAAAGTTTTCTCCATGAAAATTATTGGATATTATCTTTTTCTTTCTCTAATCAAATTTCAGAGCATTTGGAGCACTACAGCTCGAGATATGTCTAAAATACTGAGTAGTGCTGCTGGTGGACATGGTGAATAGCCCTCAAGTTCTTGTCTAGATTAAATGTCATTTCTACTATCAGAATTTAAGCTATTCTTCTCATGAAAGTTATTGGAAATTATCTTTTCCTTCCACCCACCAAATTTCACATCATTTGGCCTCCTAGAACTCTAGTTATAGGTAAAACTCTTAACAATGTTTGGGCTAGATTGCAGGAAAGATTTTTTTTCTTTTATGGCCAAACTTTCAATATAAAAATGGAAAATTTAGGTATTTCCATACATGAAAGTTGTAAGCCTATTTCTTATCTTTACAGCCATATAAATCAATTTGAAATCCAAGATCTATAGCTCTAGATATGATCCAAGGACTGAACAATGTTCGAATTTGAATTGAATTGACATATTCTTTCTAAGCTTAGCCTTTTTTTTGTCCTTTCATTTTCAATAGTTAATTACAATAATCAATCCTTTAAATTGTAAGAATGCATTTAAAATGAGCATTTATCATAAATTAAAGGTATCTTATATTATCAAACTTGTTATTATAAAACATGTTCTAGTTAAAAAGTTATTGATACTTCAAGTGCAAAATGATAATATAAAACCTTAATAAAAATGCACTTTTAAGTACTAATCATACAACTCTATATATAACCCAATTACCTAATAGTGTTCTAGTTTGGATTACACTAGCATCTCTTTTCTAAGTTTGGTCATCTCTTTATCCTTTCAATTTCAGTTTTTAGACTCATCAATCAATCCTTTTATTTATGTGATAGACCTGCATTTAAGATGAATATTTACCATAAATTAAAGGTATCTTATATTATTAGATATGTTATTATAAAACATGCTTTAGTTAAGGAGTTATTGATACTTTAAGTATAAAATGATGATATAAAACCTTGATAAAAATATACTTTTAAAAACTAATCACCCCCCAAGTCTTTAAGCTTTTAGCAAATTATATGGCATGTAGGACATTTATATACCATATTTAAGGTATATTCTAGGCTTGTCAAATCACTTATTTTTCTTTACCATGTTCTATACAACGTTTCCCAATATTAATGTTTATAACCAAATCTAATCTTTATCATGATTGACTAGGCCTTACCTTTTATGATTATTCCTTACTAAGGAGTTCTTCTAACTTGGGGATAGCAACTACACTTGTTATCTTAGAGAATGGATTCTTCTATGCTTTTATCTTTTTATCAAGACAATGAATGTGACCAGTTTTAATGTATTTTAAATGTGGTTTCTAAAGAAAACACAATTGTTACTGCCATATTTCCATGATTTATACCCCTTGCAATACTTTATTCCTTTTATTTGGTTAGCAATATGGATGGAATGATTTCCAATTAGATTATTTATTACCTCATGCATCAATTAATCAAAGAATTCCTTAACTTTTTTATGTTAAAAAAGTATTCTTTGTTTTCTTCAACCACTTTAAAAGCTTTTATCATTTTGCTACTCCGTTTAATAACCCATCTAGACCATTTTAATATTTTGATCTCAAAGGTTTTTGTTTTCAATTTATGCAATTGATATAAACTTTGTTAGACATTTTCAAGCTCTTTATATTAGTCTGAATCAATAAAGGAATTTGCATACATTAAATTGTTTGAATAGCTAACTAGATATATGTACTTAAATGACATATTCTCTACTTGTTTTACCAATATCATCCCATAATAAGTAGCATCATCAATTATAATGTAGAAGTCTACATATTTTATTATTATAAACTACTTTTTTATGTTTCAATACATTCTTTTTAGAATGATTTTATCGATATCATACTTTATTATAGTTATAATGCTCTTACTTCTAAATATTCTTAGTTAAATAGCATAACTCATAATTATCTCCCTAGGTCTTGGATAATCCTAACTAAGTCACTCAATGTTACCTCTAGTTATATTTTGTAGGGGTGTTCAATGAAAGAGGTCTTCAGCTTTTCCTGATTATTCATAGAGCTACATAGCAATGTAAAGAACTAGCAAAAAGTTGTTTTGACCAATGATAAACCAAATAAACTTAGTTTCATTACAAGATTCATTACACTATCATCATATTAGTTTGTGAATTTAGTAATGTTTTCTCTTATAGATTAGTTGTCTTTCCTAGAAAATTGTTTGAGATTTGCAATCTTTATTCCTCTATGAATGGGGTTTAACATGTTAACTCATTTAGGATATGGATGATTGTATATAGTTTTTATTATTTTTCTAATTTATAACATCATTTTCCTTAGGTATATTTCAATCCTATGTATTCTTTCCCTTGATTGCTAATATGTGATTTTTGTGCAAGGGGATAAAGGTTCCCCTACTATAAAATAGCTTAAAGGGTATAAAAATAGCATAAATATGGGGCTATATAAATGGAATATGGATGTTTTGTATTTAAAGTAATTGGTGTGTTAAAGACTATCATGCCTAAGTTGGATTATTGTTGTGGTGTCTTATATATTGGTATATATCTCATCACATAAGTTATGGTAGCTTCAAATATCCTTACTAAAGTTGTTGTGGCTATGAAATTTATAAAGCATATAGACCCATGAAACTTTAGACCTACTTTATCATTGTTTGATTCTAGATCTAATTCAATTGATTAGATTTGGCATACATTATTCTAAAGACTATCATAATATTTTTATGGTAAGTTAAGTTTTCTATATTTTTCATATTCATTTAGATAGCCCTCATATCATGATTAAAGATATTTAAAGATTGATAAAAAGATGTTCCCTTAAGAATAGGTATGATTGTTATCTAGAATTTATTGTAGCTAGTTATGACCACCTTATAACTCCATCTAACTCATAAAAGAGATATGTGCATGGTAGTGTTTAAAGCATAGATGCACCTATATGTCCATTTATGGTTGGTGGTAATGATGTGGTTAGAAGAGGTGGAAATGTTATCGGCTGTATAAAGAGGTTATGTTCATGTGTAGTTCTATGTTGTGAGAGTGAATTAGACATTAAAGATCCTTCTCGTGTCATATTTACCATTGTTTGATCTTTGAATTTATGGTGATGAAGTAATATGAAATTCTTCATATCTAAAAACATGGAGTGTAGGAATATCATACCTTAAAAAGAAAAAAGGTTTAATAATTTATAAAAGAAGAGCATGATAATGATGAGGAGGAGTAGGAGGAGGAGAAAGGGGAATTGAAGGGAAAATAAAAGGCGCTAGAAAATAATAAAAACAATAAAGAAAGTAATAATGAAAAGTTGTAAATAAAAGCAAGAAAAATAAATTTAATGAAATTGCATCTATGGGTTGACTGTTTTTAATAAAGAAAAGTTGCAAATAAAAATAAGATAAATAAATTGAAAAATGTTGCATATATAGGGCTGGTCATCTTTTATAATAGTTGTATGGCCCTATTGATATTAATACAATATATTAAATTTATCGGTAATCTTTTCAACCTAATATTATAACAACAATTCATATAAGATAATGAATTTGTATATGGAATCCTAATAAAAAATTATATTATAAATAAAGCATAGTTTCTTTTTATATATATAAATCCATGAATCCTCACTAGTTATAGATGTTAAGGATTCATATTCTAATTAGGCCTTGATTGGTCCATAATATGAATTTTTCTTTTTATGGTAGATCATTTTATCTTGATCAATTATGAGGACTCATTTCCTATGGTAGATTGTTTCTTCTTAATTGATCATTGTCTTGTCTTCCTTGTCTCTAGTCGATCATGAACGTCTTGGTTGATCATATAACTCATGATCAACAGCTTATCTTTCCATGTATAATAGTGAATAATTAACTTTCTTGTATGATTAACATATGAATATCTATTTTTTGTGTAAATAGTACCCACTACTTGAAGTCTTGCTATTATTACTTGGATTTGGAACCCACCTGTTGATGCTCACAATTTTAGTAGCCATATCAGTGATTGAAAAAGATCTATTAAAAACTTTTTGGTGTTCAATTTCACACTTTAAATTATTAACTCATTAACAGAGATGACTTTGAATAAAAAGTTCGTTATTAATGAATTTTTCCATTCTAATACTTTATCCAATAGTTATTTATTTTTATCAAATCTAATAAATTTCAACCCATAACCAAACATATAAAATACCATATATTATCTATTTTAGAGAATGACAACTTATGTACTTAATAGATATTTTTAATGAATGTCAACTAAGTATCATAAGTAAATTGCTCCTAGTTTTTCAATCATTTGATAATTAGAGTTGTTCTTTGATAAATGATCACTATACAGACAATTAGATAAAAAAAAAAAGGAGGGGGGGATTCTACTTGTTGTTAGTGTATATACCTTGTTGTTAATTGGTTGGTTACACATGGCATTGATTTTATTCATTTAAACATATTTAATTTTTAGTAAAGCATTATTTATATTTAATATTCATCAAATATTTAATAATATTTGATTATTAAATCTAGAGTAAAGATAAAGCTCTTGGGGTAAAAAAGCTCTAAGAAATAAAAAAAGATAAGGGGTAGAATTATGATTCTACCCATAGAGTCTTCTTTAGAGTTTATCGGGGTTAGAATTGTACCTTATAACTTATTACAATAGGGTTTTGGGGTGTAATTTATCAATTTACATATGCAATTTATTCCTTATTACAATATAGTATATGTGATAGAATTATGATTCTACCCCTCCATGTATAAAATGTTAATTTTATATTTTAAAATTGAAACCTAAATTAAATTAATTATAGAATCAATTTTTCTAATAGGATTAAGATTGAATTAAAATGTTTAATTTAAAATTATTGAGTTTTGTAATATCATTATAGGGTTAAGATTTAATTAAAAAATAGGAAAATAATTTTTCTAAATGAAAAGAGTTTTTAAGCTAAGAAGTTTTATTTAATAGATCCTAAAGCAGTTTAGAATGTTAATAAGAATTTTAATGTTATTAACTATCTCATTAAATTTTAAAAATATTTTTTTCAAAGAAAAATGGTATTAAATAAAATTTATTATGTTTGAAAAATTATCAAATTGGATTTGATTTAATATTTTTATGCATTAGAATATTATTTTAAAATTTTAAATAAAGTCCATAATTAGAATTAAAGCATTCAATGTATTTATGTAAGCATATTAATACATTATTATGCATGATGGATGGTTATGAAAAATTAAATACCAATATGATTATGTTTTTTATGATTGAATTGTTGTAATATTAAATAAGATTTGTATGTTCTGGTTTTTTTTCTATTTTTCTTATGAGGTTGTAAGATTCTTTTCTCATTTAATCCTCCTAGAATGGAACTCGAGATTCATTATTCAATTATGTAAATGTTATGTAATTTAGAAATATAAAAATCTAGATATAAAAAATTATTTTGTAATCCAAGACGAAGAAAGAATAGCAAAAAAAGGCTACAATCATGGTGCTGGAAAAGGACTTGTAAAACTTTGTAGTAGCCTAGGTTTTGACCATCTAATTCCCTTTAATGGCTTGAAAAAATTAGTTTAGATATGTCTATAATTATCCAATTAGAACAACATGCTAGAGGTATATATTTATATATGATTGTTATGTATGATATATCATTATGCTATGGAATGAGACTTAGTTAAAATAATAAATCTCTTATTTATATATTAAGCACATGCTGAGAACATGATTTTTGTTTTTTGTATTTTACATGTATAAAACAATAGTTCTATTCATGGATAATTTGTTGAGCTTTTGAAGGTTACTGTAAATTGAATATATTTAATGCTATAAAATTAAATCCTACTTAATTAACTTATGATTTAGATTAGTTACTTATGATCATATAAGATTAGAAAGGTTAGAAAAACATGTATGATATGTTAAGATAAAGAATTGTCACTTAACTTATCAAAGAGTCATATAAAAATATGGTTAATAAGTATGTTATATGCCTAATTTAATTTATAAAAAGGTTATTGGAAGTAGAGTTGTTTTTTTAATATTATATGTAGATAAAATATTATTAATAGAAAATAACATTTTTTACTCTAGTTAGTAAAGATTTGGTTATTCAAGAATTTATTTATAAATAATATAAGAGAAGTAATTCATACATTGGAAATAAACATCTATATATATATATATATATATATATATATATTGAAAGTGTTGCTTAGATTATCTCAATCTACATATATAGACAAGATGTTAAAATAGTTTAGCATGAAAGAATCCAAAAGAGGATACATACTTATTTCACATATGATACATTTCTCCAAGGATATGTTCCCTACAACACAAATTAAAAGAGAAAATGATTCGATATACTTTAGATAGGTTCATAATCTATATGATATTATATACAATATCAAATGTATCTTATATTTTAAGTATAACGAGTAGATACCGATCTAATCTAGGTGAAAGTCACTAAAAGATAGTTACAAACATTCTTTAGTAGTTGAAAAGAATTATTGTCTATAGAAGAGATAAACTAGTAGTTCATGGTTATTTGAATGGTAGTTTTCAATTAAATATTAAAAATAGAAAATCCAATCTAATTATGTTTTTACTCTAAATAATGGTGTTATAAGTTAGAAGAGTTCCAAATAAAAAATTAAAGTAGATTATGTAACTAAAATTAAGTAAACCTTTATGTTTGAAGAGACAAAAGAGTTTGTTTTGATCAAGAAGTTTATCTCTAAAATAAGAGTGGTTTCTAGCATTGTTGATCCAGTAGCCCTATAGTATGATAATAATAGAGTTACTCTATAAATAAAGAAACCAAAGTCTCATCAAATATCCAAAAATATACTTAGATAATTTTATTTGATTAAAGAATCATAGAAAAGAAACATGTAAAGACAGAGTGAATATCCACTTAAAAGAATTTTATAAATACTATTACTAAGCCACTATCCCAATAAAAATATTATCATCAATTAGAGCAATATGATATTGGTACATAAATTGTAGCAACCTAGAATTTAACTATCCCTTTAGTATTGAAGTCAAAGAAAAATACAGTGTGTGTATGTATGTATGTAATCTCGCTACACAATTCATATCTTTCCAAAAAAATTTATATCTTATTATTATTGAGATTTTAGTAAACTTTTCTTTATATGATTTTTAAATAGTTTTTCCTTTCATCTAAAATACTTCTATAATAATTAATTAATGGAAGTTTTAATTTCCCACGTCACAACAATCCATTCTCAAGTGTTGGCCTTAGGCCATTTAATCCATCAATTTCTTATACATCATTCACACAAGTTCTTATTCATCCAATATAATACACAATTTACATATAAATTACAATGAAAGATAGTTACATTAACAAAAAATAATACAAAATAGCTTGTTGAATTACATTTCAAGTTTTAAATTACAATTCACTTAATTGGTGTACCTACCTAATATCACCACTAAAATATTATACTATACTCACGCAGTAGCCAAATCAATAGGCTAAGTCGCCAACCAAGAAAGATGTACAAGTAACCCCTGCAAGACATAGAGTTGATACAAAACTTTTTGATAAAAAGCTCAACACGATTCATATTCAAGGATTATATAGTCGAATCAATGAAATAAATACAATACTATGATTGATGGTATGATCATATTTTTACGCAAGAATTATTCGAAGTAAAACTTAAGCCTCGTCATTTTCTATATATATATATATATATATATATATATATATATTAAAAATAGTCTATACGGATCTTATTCTGATTTTCTTGAAATTGGCTTATATCATCATATTCATATCATGTCATATGGTATTCTGGATTCTTCTTAGATTGCATTATCATCATATTAAATATCATGTTATATTCGTATTCCATATCCGTGTCCATGCTTCATAGCTTTGTCCACGTAGCGTGTGGGATTTCTTTCGTGAAAATCACATACATAGCGCTCACCTTTCAAGAGCCGAAATACTTCAGTTGAAAGGATTTCGAATAACTTGAGGATCTAATTGTTTTCCTTCTATTAGCCATTTATTCAGTTAACCTTTACTCTATATCGGACTCTGCAGGCCACAGCGTTCGCTCATGTCTGAAGTACTTTCGAGTTGCCGACCTGCGTTTATTAGGTTTATAAGCTAAAACAAACTCAAGAAATTGATTTATTAATTGATTAATTAACTAGCCTTGAACTCACTGTAAGAAAAAAATAAACATAAATAAAATGGATATGACTTTATAGCGTACACTAAAGAAATTTGACAATTGCCCTACATTTTCTGCAGGAACACATCTTGACCTCGCAAGACTTTCATCCATTCTATAACCAAAATGTGCACTATAACGATTCACACATTTCAATTACAGCACAATCAAAAACCATTCGCTCGGTCATGAGCAAGGGTAGCTTGTGATTATAATAAATCCAAGGCCTTCTGAATCTTTCCTTCAATTTGTGCCCCACTGGGAAACCTAGATGCCATGGATGAGCGGGAGATAGGGTTGCAGGATTCCATAGAAAACTGGGCGATGCCATGGAATGTAGCGGAATAAACTTCATCTACAGTTTTGCGGTCATTCGCATGCTATGCTTCAGCTGCAGCAACTTCTTCGTCAGTAGAATCAGGCGAGATGATTTCTTGAGTGGGTTCTCCGTCTGTAGACTCATCTCCCAGTTCCTGACCTGTCTCCCCTTCAAGTAGCTTCTCCCTAAGCTTCATCGTAAGCTCTTCCTGTACATCATCATTATGAGCTAGAAACTCCTTGAATGCTTCCTTGCCATGGTATTTTTTACCATTACAATCATAAAATGAGCCACTTTTCTTGATGAGCTTGTGTTTCAACGCCAATTCTATGATCTCTGATTCACGACTTATTCCCTTTCCAAACTCAAGCTCAAATTGAACTGTTTTAAAAGGAGGAGCAAGCTTATTCTTCACTATCTTCACTTGGACTTGAGTTCCTGTTGTCTGCAAAACACAAAAGTATGAAAAGACACTTTGACATCAAGATGACAAAATAATGAATTCTGTAACCAATAAATGTATAAATATTGATATTTGAACCTAATGATCTAGGTTCAATTTCCCACCTCAACCCTTTCACCATTTGTGCCAGAGCCAAACCTACCCATTATATTATGAAATGTGGTTCGCAAAAATAAATCAATAAATATAGAGTAAAAGCAGCTCCAATCCAAATATATAGTCGGAAGTTACAAGATACAAGGGCATTTATTTCACTTGTTTACTTATCTTGAATGAGACATAAATCAATTGCAAATAACAATGTTCTAACTAGGTCTTCATGAACAACTAAGCATGCAGAGGTGGTTAAAACAAACAGATCTCAAGCCAAGAAAGAGCGAGGGGACTAATAGTCACTTCCAGAAAACTCTGCAAGGAGATGTATTGAATTGCAAGATGGAGGAATGAGGAACTCATTCCTCCCTTTATAATTTCTCTCTTCCCCCAATTGCTGCTTCCTTTCTAGGTCAAGACTATATCCTTTTCAAGCAAAGCTTACACCAGCAAGTGTTTTTGCTTTGTTGCATATCTGGTGCCTTGCTTGAGAAACGATGTATTAAGTGTAGAATCCAAGCCAAGAATATATTGTCCAGAAGAGCCATCAAAACGTTCAATAGCTCATGCAAATTTAGTCTATTCCACCAAGTGTTGAAAAGAAGTATCATGAAAATTCCTTATTTTCTGGCACAATGTCCAAATTCACAAACTGAGGAAAAGATAAAACAGCCGTACCTCTTCTCCCTTCTTGATAAACCCCACCCTTCTAATGTTAAGGCGAACTGAAGCATAGAACTTCAGAGCATTACCACCACAGGTGACTTCAGTGGGCCCACCAAATCCAAAAGTTGAAAGCTTTGCCCTCACCTATAGACAGATAAAGTCAGCAAGCAAGCATAATAAATTGAAATTAAATTTGATGTTGTTGGTATGACTTTGTGCCAATACTAGCAGAGCGATTCTTGAGCTCAAATACAATGGACTCATGGTCAGCACACTAATTTTACATGACATGGATCCAAATGAATTTTTTATTATCATACTTGCAGACCACAAAAAGAATTTAAGAGTGCAAATAAACTTCATATTCTGAAGTATGAAGACATTAATATGAAGAAAAGGTAAGCTCACTATTGACTGCTTACTTTTGACCATGCTATCAGCCAAGGATAAGCTTACGATATCATAAATGATGACCAAGAGCAAGATTCAGGCCTTGCCCAATCAGATCAAGCTCAGCTTAGTGCAGGAGCAAAAGGCAGAGCTCAAGTAGGCCATTTATGCAGATTTTACAGCAGAAGAGAAACACATCAAACCAAAGCTATTAAAATCAGGATTTTAAATAGGATCCATGGAAGGTCAAAAATATTGAATTGTGATATCAGGTCATAAAATCATAAGATTTTACATAAACTCTAAAAAAAAGATAATAAATATAACATGTATGAAAGCACAAATACAAGTCAAAGTACTAATTAAATTCATAATATATTTTGGATGAAAAATAATAAAGAATGTAATAAAAATTAAAACACCATCTCAAGTCATACACCAGATAACATAAGAAACTAATAACAGACATTATATGTATGTTCTCCAAAAAAAAATTCATTCAATTGTGGAATAGCATGATGCCAGATCTATGTAACATAGGGGCCTGAAGGTCCAATATGAGCTAGAGTTTGAATTATCGAAGGAAATATTGTCCATATTCTTCTTTATAGATTGAATAATAAACTGCATTCCATGGATACCATATTCATTACTCTAAACAAGGGGAAAAGAGGACAAGAATGTTAACAAACCCAACAAATTTGCAAAGAAGTGAAAATATAACTCAAATCCAACAATACCATAAAGCATATACCATGTAAATTGCTTAGGGTAACCCATACAAGACCAAATGATTCAAGACAGATGTGCAAAGAGGTAGTAGATTAACTATGGGGAGAAATTTAGAGAGACCAGAAAAGAGAAGAAAAATTGCAAAGGCCAGGGTTGAAATGGAAACAAAAAAAAAAACTTGGCCTGATAATGCATCGACACCACCACAAAAACAATTTGAGAGAGAGAGAGTTAGAAGACCAGGAGTTATTTAAGAGACCTGGCAGTATTTTCATTGTTTTCTCAATGAAAACATATGGCATTGGGATAATCTGAAATCAGGACTTCAATGATTCCAACGAATTGAAACGCCAATCCCATTATGATTTTAGAAACTTACAATTTTTTTGTGGGAGTTGAATTGTGGTGATTTGCATCAGATCCAAAATCATCTGATATAAATCAGGATTTCCATAACCATGCATCGAACCTATAATTAATAAATGTCCAGCTCACTAGATTGAAATTAAACTAGGGGAAAACTACCCTTGTTTGGTTCATTATTTTGGCAGAGGGGTTATAATTACAACCCAAAATGGTCCTTGTGGAGGGTAAGTTTTACCCTTTGTCCATGGGTGTAATGTTAACCTCCCAACCAATATTATTGCTTTTGTCTTGGAAAAACACTATTGTGTCAATTAATTTCTGTATTTTCACTAACAATTTACTCTTCACTTTATTAACACACAAAACACCCCTGGAAACCATTATTATCTCCTTTCATCACTCTCCCCTTCTTTTTTCACAGAAAACACACTAATATTTTAAGTATTTTCTCTCTTTCAATAAACAATAACAATTTACCATTCACTATATTAATACACCAAACATCCCTAAACTCCAATTTTTACACCCTTAACAATTACTCTTGTAAGAACTCCCCTTTCATTTTTTAACCTTCTACTTAAATGTAACCTAAATATAAACAGAGAGATAACACAAACACACTAAATATCTGTGAATTATATCATCAGAAAATTATTTCTAGGATGCACAGTGCCTTCCTCAACAGCTATATATTTAATTTTGAAACCCAGAACTGAAGATGCAGAAAAAGTCTCTCAAATATGTGCGAATGTATGTAAACTACAGATAAAAATAAGAAAATACTAAAACTTTATGTATTCTGACACTAGACTATCGTTGCAGGGATGAGGACTCCTTTTATTTTGAAAACCAGAACTAAAGACAGACAAGAAAGTGATAGTGCATGCGCGTACTAACATCCTATGAAAGTATAGTACTCTAACAAGTCAAATTTCTTTTATCTGTTTGTAGCCCTAAAGCATTCGACCAGGTAGTTTTCTTTTCTGCTTTACAACTGTCAGGCCAGGCCAACATCCATCTTGAGCATACACAAGTTCTGACCAACAATTTGAACTTGCCTTGGCTCAAGCTCCAATGTAAGTGAGCCTCAGGACCGTGAAATAAAACAAAACTACTCAAGCTTGATTCAAGTTTGTCTTGTCAAAATGACCAGTGAAGCTCATTCATTACCCAAAGAAACCAAACTTGTAAATATATAAAATTCAACTACCTTCATGAAGAAACTTGGAAATTGCACTAATTAATTCTATAAGTATTATTAAATATTCATTTCTTTTCTTAACAAAATATGATAGCAAGATAGACAAGAACAGAGTAGCAAATGATTTTCAAAATGCAGAAATATATTTTAGATGGAAAAAATATATTGGCATTGTTTAATTTTATTTAATCATTACATTCATGTACAAGCTCAAATTCATTCAAGGAGGTGTAAAGGAAGCCTGATCACTTTTTGAGCAGGACTAAACTTGAGTTAAACACGTCATTTTAATTTGAACAAGCCAAAGTTGAACAGTATGCTATCAACTCAATTACCATCCTAGCATGCAATTATTATACTCTGCTCAGCCAAATTGACAGCCTGAATGAAAACTCCAAGAGATGTTTCTTTGACTGGGTCAAAAATCTAAGCATTCAGCATGACATCTGAACAATATTTGGTAAATGACTAAACATTAGTCAGTTTTGAATGCAAACAAATTTAGGATCTTTTAAGCCAGAACCTAAAATGAATAAGCAAA
This sequence comes from Populus ilicifolia, assembly GCA_015708895.1. NCBI lineage: Eukaryota > Viridiplantae > Streptophyta > Magnoliopsida > Malpighiales > Salicaceae > Populus > Populus ilicifolia. Next base: position 593,398 of record SRLM01000176.1, read on the forward strand.
TAAAGCACTATAATTTCAAGTAAATCAGTACCAATCTCATAAACAGATGCAAACAAAAAAACAACCTAATCCTATCAATGATAGGACCAAAACTACAAAATGGTACCTGATTTATAAAGACCAAAATAGTTTGTGACTGCGATAAAGAGTGGCTCAGTTTGCGAAGTGCCTGACTCATCAATCTGGCTTGCATTGCCATATGTGCATCACCCATCTCTCCATCAAGTTCACTTTTAGGCACTAGTGCAGCTACCTGTCATTAATAAGAGTAGAAAAATAAAAACTAGACTCCAAGCCAAACTGTGCCCTTAAATTCAACAGTACGGATAATTCTAATCAAAAACAATTTAATAAAGCATTGATGTTTAATGCATGGGTGTGATATCTGCAGTGAAAGCTGCAGGGACACCTGCTAACAGAACTCTCCTAAGATGATAACCATTACATAGGACATAGAAGAAGGTGGGTGGAAGGGAGTTAAAAAGGGAACAAATTATCTTACCAAGTATTATATTATACAAACCATGACCTGCTGAGTACAAGAAACTCTAACTAAAAGAGGATTTGATAGCAAGAGTACGAACCAATAAAGCACCTTACTTACACTATCAACAACAACAACATCAACAGAACCACTCCGGATGAGAGTATCCACAAGACTGAGAGCTTGTTCGCCACAATCAGGTTGCGAAAGAAGCAAGTTCTCAGTGTTAACCCCAATAGCCTTAGCTAATGATGAATCAAGGGCATGCTCGGCATCAACAAAGACACAGTAACCTGCAAAGAAGCTGATATATTAATACCATGGAAAAATTGAGGTCAAGTCCTCAACAAATCAGAAAATTACTTTGACATAAAAATCCCCAGAAGCAATTGATTGTAGCCAATATTCTAAGTACATAATACTAGAGTGATTAATTCTTCAAATTTTTTAAAACTTACTATTAAAATATCTTGCAACATGATTACAAATGGTATGAAAATTGACATCATATCCTTTCTTTCTTTTTCATAAGAAATATCATATTTGTGGGATTCAGCCCAAGGAAAACGTAAGTGTTGCCATGGGTGTAAACCTCCTAACAGCCAAATGGGAATGAAAACAGCCCCATTAGTCCTAGCTAGTAACTACTACTGCCAACAGACTTAAAAGAAATCTTGTGGGCATTTAAGACATAACCTCCTTGCTTCTGTGCTTCAGCAATTACATGCAAAGCAAGAGTGGTTTTCCCAGAAGCCTCAGGACCGAAAATCTCCACCACACGACCCTGCACAAATCCAATCCAGATATGTAATGAGCAGACAAGCATACCTGCGCGCGCGCACTAAACTATGGGGTTTGGTTATTGCTTGCATTGAAGATATGGAAGTTCTGAATTCACGAAACCAGAAATGAACCATCAACTCAAACCATAAACATTTGGTTAGAGCACAATAAATGCAAAATGGATCTCTTCATGAAACTAACATTACTTTAAATTATATCAAAGAATAAAAAATACAGATACAATCTCCATTTTCAAGTCATCAAAATAGAAAAGACAACCAATGTAGAACCAGACCGGTAAACAGTCAAATCTTTTATAGTTTAAGAAATTGTATGCTTTGTAAAACAGAATATTGTTTGCAAAGCAACTAAATGGTCGAATGAAAAATCTTCATTTATACCTTTGGAAATCCACCACATCCGAGTGCAATATCAAGAGCAAAAGAACCCGTCGACACGACTGGGACATTTTTGGGAGCTTCGGAACGGCCAAACCACATGATAGCTCCCTTTCCAAATTGACTAGTAATTTGGTCAAGAGCTTGTTGTAAGGCCAACTCTTTCTTTGACATATTTTCTTCACCAGACTCACTCCCATCTGACTTGGATTTTCTTTTACCTTATTAAAATAGAAAATCCATGCCATTACTGCTTGACACAGCTTGATAAACAAAATAAACTTATTCATGTCATCAACTTTGAGTTACCTTTTGTAGCAAAATTGCTTATCTGAGTCGATGCTCCCAACACCCCTCTCCTTATTCCCTGCTAAAGCCAATCAACAGAAACCTTAATTAAACATAAAAACAGAGACGGAGGGAGTCAACAAATGTAGAGATAAGGTACCTCGGGACCAACAAGAGCGCTTCTCAGAGACGAAGCGTTTCGAAGAAGCCTCGCCATGGAAAACAATTTCTTTCTTTCTTTGTTTTGGAATTGAAATAGAGAGGGGAGAGAAAGTGGAAAAAAAAACGAAAGAGTATGGATAGAAAAATAGAGTTCAGGAATTTTACAGCATTGAAATAGAAAGAGGTTTTGAGTTTTGAGCTCTGAGTTCTGGTTTTAGGGTTTTATCCTTTGGTTTCCCTCCTTTATTGATTTAGTGAGCTGAGCTCCTACTGAGGAAAGAGAGGGAACTTGTCTTCGCCATCAATATGTATATGTGTGTGTGTATTAACTAAGTGGAGTATTTATTTATTGTTTGTTTTTTTTGTTTTAAAAGGAATTTTATTTTATTTTTTTTATTATTTTAAATTAATATTTTTAGATTATTTTAATATATTGATATCAAAAATAATTTTCAAAAAGTAAAAAAATTATTATTTTAATATATTTCTGAGAAAAAAATTAAAAAGCAATTATAATTATACTTTTAAATATCTTGTTAACCATGATGCCAAATTTTTTTCATATAAAAATAGCATTCAAGTGTAAAAAATATTTTTTTAATAAATAAAAAAGTGCCATTGGACATAAATTTAACTTAGTTGAATGTATTGATTTTATTTTAATTAGATAAAAAATAATAATTAATAGATTAAATTTTAAAAAATAATTAAAAAATTATAAATAAAAAAAATTAAGAGGAGACAAACAGTTCAAATTCATTCACAATCTATTATATATGAAAAAAATGAGGTAAAAATTATAAAAATATAGTCATAATCAATATGAGTTAACATTATAAATATGACCCTAATAATTAGGATTTAGCCAACCCAAGATATTTTGTCAAATTTATGATGTAAATGATGAAATTGTAATAATTCGGTAAAAAAAATAAAGATAATTATAAAACTTATTTCTTGTAAAAAAATATTAATTTATGTTAATTTTTCAAACATCAAAGTACCCTAATTAGAAAATTCACGAAGTACAATTCTTAAAGTGATTTCAATTATACAAAAGAATTTTTAAAAATAACAATTAAAAAGTTAAAATTAAATTTTAAATACAAAATAAATTTTATATTGGAAGGGTGAAATAAAAAAGAACAATCAATTTAGCAAAAGGATCAAAAAAATAAAAAATAAGGATCAAAATTGACATAAAAATAAAAAAAATTAATTAAAAGGTAAAATTGAAAAGAAAAATCACTTTAGCAAAAAAAAAAGAAAATGGATCAAATTGGTAAAAATAATATATCTAAGGGATATATACAAATGAAGGATTTCTTTTCATCTTAAGTTTTCATTATTTATCGAAGTCTCATTACTTTCAGTTCTATATTTATGTAGGGGTTTACACATGGACTGTTTCAAGTCATATTGCCCCTGGTTGATCTAGATATGTTTTGTTTTTTTAACTTTTTCTTATCATTAAAAGGCACTCATCATCATTAAATGTCATGGATTTAAAGAAATTTGTCAAATCATCTTTTGAATATTGTTGTTGTAAGAGTCTTTATCAAATTGGATTGCCTTTCAACTAATCTAGTTGTTTTTTATTACTCATCGTAAGGTTCACAGAATTACCTTTAAATCGTCTCGAATACTCAACTTTCCATTAAGTAACCATAAGATGTATCAACATTTTCTTTGTCAAGAATTTTATAAATTTGTTTAAAAACCATTTTTTACAAATCTTTGTTTTCTTATATTGGGAGTAGACTATAAATTTTAAAAATTATATTCTTTTAAATTTAATTGTTGAAAATAAGTCAGTAAGATACAAATATGAGAGTATTTCATAAAGATTAAACTTTTTTGGTGAAAAACCCAAAATATATCATTCAATGCTAAGATATATAGATGTTTTCATTAGCATATAGGTCAAATGTTAATTAGACGTGAGAAAAAAGGAATGATCTAAATGCATGCTAGATTTGGCAAGAAAAGGTTCCAAAGGTAATTTTAGGGTTCAAAATGAAAAACATCTTACTTATGTTGCATAAAGCTTGTCCATTTATCGGTAAAAATTTGATGATTCAATGACATGAAAATGGTTTATGGTGCACATTTAGGTCATGATTCTTTTTTTTATATAGAATCTAACACCCTTTTAACACAAACAAATTATTTTTTTATTAGAAAAATCTTTTAAAGGTATATAATATAGGTTATAACTTACAGTTATAAGAGAATAGATAATCATGAGACTCAAATGATGTTTATGCATTAAAAGACATGGATTGTCTAGATTTTTAGGACTTCCCGTCTAAATTTTAATTGTTTGATGACCAATGACATCATAATCTTAATTCTCCAAACTTTCATGCTTTTTATTTGATATTTATCTTTTAATCAGGAAAATGAATGATTGATAATCAAAATATACATTACGAGGTTTTATGAAGAAGTAAAATGTGGTACTTCTAGAAAATACCTTGTGATGTCTCTTAAGGTGTTTTGATTTTATTGAAAAGGTGTTGAAGGTTGGCATCCTACTTTAGCATATCTCAAGGTGTATTGATTTTTTATGAAAAAAAATAGCTTTTTAAGAGTTTGTCACTCATCTTAACATCAAGATGATAATGTATAAAACTCTAAAAAAAATGACCTAGTTTTGAAAAGTTATTTTTATTGTTTAAGATCATTGTTTATCTTTCCTAATAGTCTGCTTCTTTATTAGAAAAGACTTTAAAATACATGTAATGTTGGATATGATTTAAGGCTATGAAAATAAAGGATTTCTTAGGTTTAAAAAGTGTTTAAAATGTTTAGATGACCTATGATTACTTTATGATATTTTTAAACTAGTTAATCTTGTTATATGATTGTTCTTATATGAGAATTATTTTTATAATGCATTATTTTGGCTTCAATTTTATCTTAACTTTTTTATTTTAATATGCCTTTTTAGCAATTTGCTTCATATACTTTTCTCAATTGTGATTGTTTTAGAGATTGATTAGTATTTAAAAGTGTATTTTTTATTAAGGGTTGATATTATCATTTTGTACAAGAAGTATCAATAACTCCTTAACTAAAGCATGTTTTATAATAACAAGTTTGATACTATAATACATTTAATTTATGATAAATGTTCATTTTAAATGCAAGCCTATTACATAAATCAAATGATTGATTAATGATTCAACTACTAAAATTGAGAAAACAAAATAAGGGTGAAGCTTAGAAAAAAAAAATGTTAGTTCAATCAAAATTGAAACATTGTTCAGTCATTAGGTTGTATCTGAAGTTGTAGATCTTATATTTTAATTTGGTTTGTATAGCTAGAAAGTTAAGACATAGGCCTAAAACATTCATGCGGAATGCAAGACTTAATTTTGTTGTTTGGAAGTCCAAATCTTAGCAATAATGAAGAAGTCTGAATTTGTTCTACAACCCAGATATTGTTTAGTGTTCAGCCTAGATATTAAGTTCTAAAACCTTTTTTTTTATTGGAAAACTGAAACAATTTTTTAGAACTTTTATAAGTCAAGTATGTTAAAATTCTGATGTTAATAATGACTTTTTGTTTAAACAAAAAGATAAAGATTGTCACCAAGTCAAGATGTAGTCATTCATTCAACAATTAGTCAACAAATCAATAGTTACTAATTTTGGCCTATAAAATGAGATATTTTTCATGTATTTAAACATCTTGGTTTCTAGATGAAGATCATACTCTTGCTCTTTTTCTTTATATTTTTATAATGTTTAGGTTTTGCTTTTATTAATTTTTTATTTATGCTTTTCATTTTTTTTATTTAATTAACTTATATCTTATTTATGTTTCTCTTCTTTTATTATGTTTAGTTTAATTTATTATGTCAAGATAAAAAGATTATACTAATAGTGTAAGAATAAGTATAATGTAAACTCAACATAGACTTTAACGTTTGATACTAACATGTGTTGTAGTTGTTATCTTGTTTACTCTTAATACTTTGTTTGTCAAATAGTTAATATAGATTTATATTGTGTACACTTAGCACAACAAATACTTGGTACTTTCATAGCCCAACCGTATAATGTAATCAACACTTGTGCTGTGAAAAGAACTTGATTTGTTGTTAACATAAGTTATAATTATGAATACATAACAACATTTACAAGTATTAGCATTATTCAAATAAGATAACTAATGTAATCATATTAGTCATTTATAATCCGTTAGAATCTTCTTTGTATGTGATTTTCAGTTAAGTATTAGAAAGATTTTATATTATATTTATTTGGAATACCATTAGTGAATCCTCTAACTTTGACATTTGTTTTTATTGTTTAATCTTCACATTAATCTTATATCTCAAAGTGTTATTTAACTTCTTCTTCTTCTTCTTCTTATTATTATTATTATTTATAATTTGTATAGTTAACATTGTGGTTCGATCCTGATCTTGTCGGGGTTATTTATTATTTTGACACTCCTACACTTGAGAGAATATATCAATTTTTTGATCATATCAGAAACCTTTAGATATTTATTTATCTATAGTGATTCATTTATGCCCTTAATATAGAATGTAATATTTAGTCAGGGTTTTTTAAGAACAAATTTTCCAAGCTCAATGAGGAGACTACCAAGGGATTTATTTTGTTTATGATTAGAAAGGCAAAAAAAAAGCATTTTCTTATTTCAAATGTAGACTATTTGGATCAATAAGTATCAATCTTATCCAAAGTGATTTGTTCAGACTTAACAGCAAATTACTTGATGTAAATCTATGACTTTCTGAACTTTCCACGCATCAATTTATTTGTTATAACCTAAAATTTAACCTTTTTTTCAAAAAAGTAACTAGCAAAATTCTTTAAAATATATATGTTTTCATTGCGATTTTGCCAATTTCTAGTTATTTGGTATTTTGTATTGTTTTGCTTACTATTCTTGTATAGATAAATTTTGTTTTTAAACAAAATCAATTACATAAAAGGAAGATTTTTTAATAATTAAATAATAATAATAACTAGTTTAGAAATAGTTTTGAGTTGCATAATGTTGTTTTAAAAGAGAGGTGATTTTTAAAAGTTAGAAGGTAGTAAAAGTTTTTTCAAGAAAAAAAAATAGATAGGTGTTAAAGATTTTAAAGATTAAATGTGAAAAGTATATTTCTTAGTAGCATAAATAAGTTGTTATACGCACAAAAAAAAAGAGAAATTAGTTAGAGTGTTACCATAAAAAAAGCCTTACACTAAAAACATCCATATTCATTATTTCTCATACATACCAACACTTTATACATACTGAAATATTATTTTAAAAAAATGAATTAAAGCAACAAAAAAAAAGTTGTGACCCATTAATCGACCTCTCCTCCTATTAAAACCTTTTATCTTCCTCGATAATAAAGGTCCACTTCAACATTTTTATATTCCGCAAAGGCCCAAGCTCTCCACATAGTCGAGCTTCTCTATTTCATTGTCAACTATACCCAATAACCACTTATTTTTCATCTTTACTTATACCAAAAATCACTAGTAAAAAATCATCTATAGTGTCAATATTGAAGCCAATACAAACCCAAACCTTAATCATACCATAAGTAACACCAACATCAGCCTTTAACTAGCCACTAAGAGCCACCAATAATGGTTGGTCATTCATTTTCTAGATCACCTTCAGTAAGGATAACCTGCACATAAAAACAACTTTGTTTATCCCATTTTTCTTCTTTTAATGTCATTGGCTGAAAAAAAACCAGTCATTATCGTTGACATAACAACCGTAATACCTATATTTTTAGCCAAAACCTTACCAACCAAAACACATGAACTTAAGTTGTCAATAAACATAACAGCCATCCATTTTTATCAATGATTAATAAAAACAAACCTCTATCTTTCCTCCAATACTCATCCATCAAAACCCCTTCAACCTACGGCTTTTATAATGGGTCACCTCAACAAACCAACTAGTGTGGCCTTTCCTCCAGTCAAGACAAACCTACCTATGAGCACTAACACCATCGATTAAAACATACAAACCAATACTCATTTCAGCCTCCAAACACCTTTATATTATATTAGAATTAATCAAACCACTAAACAACCTCCATCATGCCTCTCCTTTACTATTGAATGTTAAAGTAACCAGAAAGAAGAAGAAAAGGTTAAAAAAAGGTTAAACCAAGATTTAAAAAGGGATGAAAAAATATTTATTTGCATAATTAAAATTTTTGTAAAATACTATGTTTAATGTTTTTAAAAAATAATTTGTTTTGACATATTTTAAAAAAAAATGTATATATTTTTTAGCTTAATAACAAGTTTATTAAGATCATTTAAAGTTTGACTTAAATTATATGGCATATTGGGCCTACAAACCTAAAAAAACCAAAAATTCATTATGTTTTGAAAAATAAACAATAATAATAATTTTTAATTGATAAGTGATAAGTTTTTTTTTAATGAATGGGCAAAAGATCATTTTTTCCATTTTTGCAGGTTTAATGCTCATCTTAAAACCCCAATAAAAAAAATTTGTTCAAAGTAATGGACTTACAATGTGTTGTTACCTCAAATTTTAAAAACAAATAAATAAAGATTTAGTTCTTATACCTCTAATAAATAAGAATTTTCAATTAAAGAATATTCATTAACATGAAAGTTGGGAATATAAAGGTATCATAGGTTAGGTGAACTTCATCAATACTTTTTTTATGGACCTTCTTTAGAATTTAGGTTGGGTTCCATGAATCTAATATAGATATATTAGTACATTCATAAACATAACTTGAGTTGTGATATGAGATTATCAGCTTAGAGTTACAAACTTATCAAGCAATTAGGAATGAAAAAAGTAAATTAGCTAGATTTCAGAATAGATAGGTTAAAAATTTCAATTAGGGTCTAACTCATCATAGTAAATCTGTCTTTACCTAATAGATATATTATTGGTCATTTAAACATAATATACATAAGCAATCCAAGACAAAAACAGTAATACAACTTAAGATGTTTTAGGGGTAATAATATTTTTTTTAGGATAATCAATCCCTTACCTTAGATCTTTAATGATGATAATATATTTCCTTAATATAACTAGTTTCTTACTTTATATCTTTGATAATTAGTTAGGGTTTTCTAGTGACCATAATAATAGATAGTGATTTCTTTTTCATAAGATAAGACCCTTCCCCTTTAGAAACCATATACTTTGTTCTTTTTTTAGGTCACTACAATGATTATAGTGATAATCTTGCAAACAAAAAGACCCAAAAATCCTTTTTATTTTCCTCTAAATACCCCTCTCAAATCATACCCAAAATAAAACAAGAAGGAAAAGAGGGAAAGTATAGGCAGGGAAAAAAAAGAGAATGAGAGGAAAAGAAAGGAAGAAAAAAGATAAAAAAAATAAGAGAAGGGAAGGAAGAAAAAACCCTTTTATCAAAGATGAAGATGAAAAGCTCATTTATAATTACAAAAATAGTCTAACCATTCTTTATTGAGACATCCGTAGACACATAATACATGTTCAAAAAGTTTTAACAATAGCTAGCATACCATAACAAGCATTTCCAAATAGAAAAATCATTCTTAGTTTTGGCACAATCTATATCTCTCTTTTTTTTAATGTTTTTATATGATAAATAGACTATCTAAGGAAGTTGCTACATGTTAAAGACAATTGAATAAATGGATGATAAAGTTTTGTGATTAACAGTGGTGTTTTGAGGAGTCAATAAATGTTAGTGTTTTGAAAAGAAAACTTGATCTTAAATCAATTGAGTATAGGATCTTAAAAAATCAAATTTTATTTTTGAATTTGGATCTCAAATCTTTAGTTGCTTATTTAGTTGTTCTTTTGAATTGAACAATTGATGAATAATAAGGAATGATAAAGCTTTTTAAACAATTTCTTTAGTCCTTAGAGTATTCGATTATATTGAATCTACCTAGAAACTTTCTTTGTAATTAAGTATTTAAATAATAAATTTAAGTTATAAATTTTAATATATTACTTTAAATTCATAGCATTTTCTCATTCATTCTTACATTATCATTACAATCCATCAAATAATTCAAACTAAAAATCACAAGTTTACTATAATTTGATATCATAACTTTTTAGTCCATTCATGATGACAAATCAAACCAGAATATCTCAACTCTTGAAATTATGGCCAAGATGAAATAATAATAAGAGGAATAACAATAACAACAAAGAGTGGTAGAGAAATTAGTTCAATAGTTGCAAAATATATATAACAAGTTGGACTATATAGCTAAGGTTCAAGGAATAAGCTTCATTGAATATGTCATGAGTACCCCAATAACATGTGTTAATGAGTACTAAGACACAAAAAAAGATCTATAAAGAAACCAATAACAAATTTAACTTAGATTCAAAAAAATTAAATTTTTATGGTGATGATCCAATTGATTTTTCAATTACAATAATACATCTCCCAATCATCAACTTTTTATATGAAAAGTAAGGCTACTGTGTGTTTTCAGAAGATGAAGGAAGCATCTGTTATTAAAAGTTGGGATACTTTTGTAATGGTTTTATAGATTTTTTTGATACTTTAGTCTCCAGCAACCCTGTAGAGAATTTAATCAATTTAAAATAGGCTTCGGAGGTATATAATACTCAATTTGAACTATTGTCAAAATGATTTAAGGCTCTCTCATACTCTTACCAATGAAGATGCTTCCTTTGAAGGAAAAAATTAAATTTAGGGGGAATGTTAAATCCTAAAATTTAATTGTTTGTTATTGGTTAGTAAGGATGCCATAATAGAACCTTACAGTGATGAGAAGTTGACATCCCAATCTCTTGAGGGTTCTTAATAAGCCGAACCTACCACGGATGCCTAACGTCAAGTTGATCATAAACCCATCATTTTAGAAGTTGACGCCAGCCTAACTAGAGTAAAAGAAGCATGAAGGACTTTTCTTTTAAGTGCAATAATAATAGGAGCCTAGGTCACAAGTGTGGTGGACCAATATAGTTTCTATTAGAAGATGATGAGGAGGAAGAGGGTGAGGACAATTCAACAACTATAGAGGATCTTATTGACCTAGAGGAGCTATTAGAGAAACTAAGAAGAAACGGACATTTTGCTACATGGACATGCAGTAACTAGAGTAAGGATCCTATTTGCAATTCAAGGGATCCATCCAGCTCTAAACCCAAGCTTTCGTGATGCAGTTGGGTGGACGTGATACGGTCTTAGGGATTTAATGGCTAAAGGGGCTTCATCTTATATTCTGGGATTTCACAACTCTAACCATAAAGTTTTAACGAGAAGGTTTCAAGCACCAGATTACGGGGTTATGAGCCCACAAACAGTAAAGAACAAGATACGTTAAAAATAAATACCCAGAGACCACCTGCAAGCAACACTCCACAGGACCTCCAATCAATAACAAGCTCTCCTGGGGTGACCTCGCGACAATTGATTAAGGCAAAAGAGCACAGAAAAAGAAAAAAGAAAAAGGCGAGATAGAAGAAGAGTTCATTAACCATTTAACAGTAAAAGGAAATCCCAGCATACACGAACAAATCAAAAGCATAAACTTATAACCTATTTGACCACATTCCCTCCAAACCAACAGGGTAAAAGTCCAAATTATCTGTTCAGAATATGGCATACTAATGTAGAGAGAGAGAGAGAAAAAGAATAAACATCCAAAAATTCAACACGCCTTCCTATCTCCCTTCCAAGCATTGCATTAACAACTTCACAAATACTCCCCTCTTCCAAGCATTGCATCAAGAACTTCACAAATACCCCCCCTCTTCCAGGCATTGCATTAAGGACTTCACAAATACGCTGCAGCGAAAACTTTACTGCTGCTTGCATTCTGGAGGCCGCTCACCCTGCTGACCATCCCCAACTTGTGTTCCTCCACTTGTCTGCAGTAACACCCAAGTTAAGTTTCACTTGATTTACAAGCTGTGACTGAGTGATAAGATAAAGGGAAAATGAACAGAAATAAGAGAAAAATATAATGAACTGGGGGCAATACCTTGTTTCCAGCAGATGACTGCAGCAACATCCCATCCCAAATAACCAAAAAATTAAGTATTGCACCAAACTTCAAATAGATAAAAGGAAAAGAAATACAATATGGCCAATTCAGATTTCAAGATAATCTAACCTTCTTTTTGGTCTTGCCTTCATCCTCATCCTCATCATCTTCATCGTCATCTTCTTCATCGTCCTCATCTTCCTCCTCATCGTCATCATCCTCATCAATATCTTCATCATCATCACCATCATCTAGTCCAAGCTCATCCCCCTGAACAGCCTCCCCGGTAAACCATGACACAGCATGGGGGATGATCTTGTCTCGAATGGTTGACCTGAAAGCAAAGACAAATAAGTGAAAGAAGTTCAACGGAGAAAAACAAGCAACAAAATTGGTGGCTAGCAGTTGCGGGACTCTATAACGTTTAAACACTGATTGTAACTTAGAAACCCAATCAATAACAAGAAGTAAATATTTGGAAGAAAAGAGCTCACCCAATGTCATAATCTTGCTCCATCTGATTTTGCAATTCCTCAGCCTGTTCAAGAACAAGAAAATCAAACAAAAACAGAACCCAGAATTAAAACAATAAAAAATGAGCTATCACCAATCATTTTAATAGATTTAATGAAGTTCATCATTACAGTATCTTCATCAATGTCTTCATCATCGTCAGGAACTTGTGGTGGACTGAAGAAGTTGAAAAAACTTTCACAATCTTCAGTTTTGGTAATTGGCTTGGCATTCTTGGATCCTTTCTTGGGCTTCTTCTTAAGAAGCTTCTGGGTCAAGCATTTTCCTGGATACCATTCGATCTCAGTTCTACAGCACACCAGGTAACAACAACAATGACATGTCAGTATTAGACCAAGCCTTCTTCAATATTAGCATCACAACAGTAAACATGGTAAGAGCATTGTCAGCATAATAACAAGGTAGAAAAATAGAATTTACCCTATTGCTTTCTCAAGAATGGGCTCATCTTCATCAATCATGTGATATGTTTTTGTCAAAACAGAGTTCTTGAAATAAGGGTTAGTATCAAAGAAGAACTCAAGCTTAAATCCCTTGGGATCCTCTATCCTACACCACTTAATATCTTTAAGATACTTCAGAGCTCCTTCATCACGCTCGGTAATCTGATGCCAACACAAGGGGAAAAAAATTGAAATCATATCTTCACAAGCATTGAAATCTAGACAAAAAATACAAGAAAATACACAAAAAACAAACCTCCTCAGCTAGCACTTCATTATTCTTCATTGCGACAAGCCAAAAATCAGGAACACCTTTCTCTGTATTTGATGAATTTAAATATCAAGGTACACATACTTGCCAAGAAAAAGGATGATCCGTGAAAAATAAGCAGAATATGGGTACCTTCTCCAGCCTTTCCCCCATCTTGATCCATTGCCACTTCATTTGTAGCTTCAACTTCAGCAACACCATTCACAATATCATATCGCTGAAAGTTGGTGGAGAAGCAGAGTTGAAAACATCTTTTCATTGAAGAATTCAGGTGACAAGAATATAAGATCAAAATAACAATGGGCTACTAGGATGTTGTACCTTAGTGTACAATGGTTGGTACAATTTCTGATATTTCGCTTCTAGGGCTGCTCTCTCCTCAAAGAATTTTGCCTCTAATTCATCGTGTTGACTCTGCAAATTGAAAGATCTTTTATATATAGAAGACTATAACCACCATTTTATCATGCAAGAATGAGAATGAAGATGAACAACCATAAGTAATTCATGATACAGTAAATTTTCATTAACGATAACAAACTTTCCTTAACTAAGTAAAAAGAGAGAGAGAGAGAGAGGAAGAGTTATAATTCAATCTCACAACTTAGGACAGAAAACACAAAAGGAAAAATTCAAGTCTCAAAAGCAACAATGTCTTGCAAAATTGTTAGAAGTGTTGGACCACCTCAAAATTCTTCCATCCAGGATCTCAGAAGTACCTTTAAAGAAAAATAACTTCTAAGAGAAGGTAAACCTTTGGCCTAATCATTCAAATCTCTGCATTCTTTCCACCTTGGCATCTCACAAATAGAGAACTCCCAAAGTATACCATTCAAAAATTTGGTTGTTCCCATATGATGCTAACCCCTAAAACAGCTTTGTTTGGAAAGTTGTTGAAGCATGATATTTAATTCAGTTGAAGTCCATTAGGTCCAATTACCATGTTTGGAAACCTCTATGGGATATTCTCAAAAATGATTCCATCCTCAATTATCAAAAAGGGATAATCATATGGAAATAATTTCACCAAGATTCAAAACAACAACTTCAATTTAATTATATCATTTAGGTTCTACTCCAAGCACATAAACTTAAGTGAACAAAAAAAATCATTGTGCCTCTGAAATCCAATTTAATTAAACTTCATTCCGACAAAAAATTAATTCCGAACAGCTTGCAGAGTAAAAACATCAAAACTGGATTGACAAGCAAGCTTCAACAATAATACAAAACCAAATTAAATGCATTCTTAAGTAAAAAGAATAAGTTCTCAAACATACGGAAAGTTTTTTGAACAACAACAGGCAGACTTACAAACAAGTAGGCAATACAACCTCATATAGAAAATCAATAAACTGCAAGCGACCAGAGCACAACTAGGCACAGATCATATAGAAAATCAATAAACCATAAGCTACGAGAACAAAACCAGGTAAAGAATATATCAGATCAAAATCAATTAGAGCACATAATATCATGATTGGCAAAAAACAAAAGGGCATGCCTGGATCTCTCTAAGATCCTCAACACGCTTCCTAACAATCGGAGATAGGTTCTCGAGCAATTCAGAGTGCTGTCCAGTCAAACTCTGTAGCTTATTCTGCACGAACAACAAAAACGATAATCTTATCAGCCAACACAAAATCCCAAATCCTAATACAAAAGGTAAAAACGTTAAGGAAAAAAAACTAGGAAAGAGTGACCAGACAGAGGTTACTCAAAGCCTAACCACCCGAACACAAACATAAACCTTAAGGAGAAAACTCCGATTGAATACTTAAGAAAAGAAACATCAATTTCCTGTTTTTAATATTTCAACCATAAAAAAAAGACCTTAAGAGCATTAACAAGGCCAGCTCTATCCTCGTCGTTAAAAGCTGCAACCAAAATACAACTTGTTAATATAAAAAATAAAAAAGAGTGAAAGGTGACAGAGAGGAAGAAATTAGGGTTTTCGAAACTACCGGCTGTGAGATCAGCCATGCTGAAGTTATCCTTATCGTTACTCATGTTGAGAGAGTAAACAAGGAAGAGTACGGAGAGACAGAGAGAAGCAAAGAGCTAAAACCCTAGATTGGGCAACTGTGGAGAAAAAAGAGGGAAGAGGCGAAAGATAAAAAGGGAAGCCTGGCTGGCTGGGGTCTGTTGGGAAAGATGGCGTCGTTTATAAACGTGGCCTTCTCTTCTCTTTTCTTTAATCCTCCCTACAGTCTCTCTCTCTCTACTTGAAAATTATAGGTCCGGACGAGGCCATGAAACTTATAATTTTACTACCTAAAGCATCTGTATGCTCGGGACCCTCACTTGCCTCTTCATGTCCAGCTGCCTTTGCCAACACTGGTATGAGAAAAAAATTTAAGAACTCGTTAAATCAAGAAAATACAAAAATAATAATTCAAAAAATTATACAATGAAAAAGATTAAATTAATTAAAATATTTAAAAAATTAACCAGTTTTTCAATTTAGTATCAATTTAATAAGTCTAAAATTAAAAAAACAAATCAAACCGATTCAAATTAAAAAACTAAATAAAATAAAGAAACTGAGTCAAACCAAAACTACACCCATTGAAAATTATAAAAAAAACCTAAAAAATAATATTTTTTTATTTTTAATATAAAATAATTGAACCGAACCAAACAAAAAATAAACTGGTTGGGTTTCAGTTTTTTCCTAAAATAATTGAACCAATATCAATCGGTTTGAACTAGTTTTAGTTTTTTAAAATAAAAAATTTAATTTGATTATTTTTTGATAAAAACCAAACTGAACCAAAAATAATCATTCTTATCTAAAACACTACGGTCTTTAGGAGATATTATTTTAAAATTTTAAATTTATTTTATTTTAAATTAATTTTTTATATGTTTGGATTGTTTTGATGTATTAATGTTAAGAATAAATTTAAAAAAATAAAAATATTATTTTAATATATATTTAAGCAAGAAAAACAATTCGAAAGCAATCCTACTATATTCACAAACTTTTAATTCTAAAAATTTATTTTCCAATTAAATTTAATATTTTTTCAAGAAAACTAACATTTTAAAAAGTTCATTTTACCCTTTCTTTTCATCTTCACTTTTTTATTTATGAAAATTATTTTGATTTTTTTATTTTAAATAAAACAATTATATTGCTATTGCTTTGATTGGTGAATTTAAATTAAATTCATATGTTTTTAAGAGAGAGAAATAATGATATTGCTTAACAAGTATGTAGATAATATGGTTTGACTTGAGTGGCTTTTTAGTTTGTTTGTTTTTTACATTATAGTATGTAATATTGTAATTATTAATATGATTATTGATGGAGATGTGTGTGAAATTCTCAAGATTAAGCTATTTTTATTCAATAAAAATATTTTTTTTTCTCTTTATATAATGGTATTATTAAGCTAGATTTCTGACCTATGTACATATTCTTATTATTGACATATATGTAAAAGAAAATGGTTAATATTTTTAATTAAATAGTGAGTTATATGTTTAATTTGCATCAACTTTAATGCATTTTCATGACATCAGACATATAAATTATATGATAAATATTTTTTTAATATATATAAAAGGTTTCAAATTCATGAAAACTTTATTAATTTGATCGATAGATACACCGTAAAACAATTAAACCAAATTTGATGGTAGCTAATATTATTGAATAATTATAGGTTTAAAACTTTATATGTATTTATGGTATCAAAATTATAGTAAAATATTTGATAACTGTAAAAACTATATTTTTAGTTTTATATTGTAGGACTTATTTAAAAATTAAGATTGAAATGTAGTTTTTGTAAAGTAGTTTTATATGCTTTTTTAATGAGTTTCATAAAACATTGTTTGTTTTTGTATTTTAAAAGTGTTTTTGAAAAAAAATAATTTTTTATATTTTTACTTTAAATTAATTTTTTGTAGTGTTTTTTGTTCATTTTGATATGCCGACATCAAAAATAATTTTTTAAAATAAAAATATATTCTTTTAATATATTTTCAAGTAAAAAGCACTCTTAAAAAAACAACCGCAGTCACACAACTACCAAACATTTTATAAATATTTTTTGCTACATATAAACTTCAACAATAGTTTTTACCAAATACATATCTAAATCCAAATAACATTAACTAACCATACTTTTTTAAAATTAAATTTTTTCAAACCACCACTGCAAAAACTATCTAGAAACAAACATAGTTTAAATCATTTTTTCATTAGGACTCGAGCAAGCCATCTCACACTCACACTCCAACAAGATTTTTATTTTTTTTGTACGGAGGGTTCTAACCTTAAATGAAAACATAAGCAGCAATATAAGATTTTAGGTTTAAAAATAAACAAAGAGTAAAATCAATTAGATTAGAGACTTAAAAACATTATTTTAAAGGTTTTTATATGTTTCATATAAAGACAATACCTTATGATACAACTAGGTTATCTAAAAGAATAAAAAGAAAAGATAAAGGAAAAAAATAATTTCTTTTATATTTTTTTATTTTTGTGTAATAAATATATGTGTGTGCGCGCGCGCAATTCTTTGAATCTCTCTTCAAATTCTCATTTGAAAATGGACACTAATCTTGAAAAATTAAAAAAATAGTTTCCCGTTCTGCTTTAGAATGTGATTACAAAATTTTACCGTACTAGATGTGCAAGATTAAGGTTGTTAATGAATCATGGAATTCCTGAAGATATTCATTAGTTGATTGAAGCAAAGGTCCAATTATCAGTTGAGTTCTTTAATTCCTTCACTTTACACATGCTTGGAATAGGTAAAAGCACTTTTGCCAAGAAACGTCGTGCAAAACGATTGAAAGTCTGTTATTGATGTGTCAGATGGACATGTAATGCACAATGTCATTCTTTAGGAATGATATCTATAAACCATGAAGATAAAATACAATTCATTAAGGATGACCTGAGTAAGGAGTTTTTGGATAATCTTCTATTAATTCTTAAAACGCATCCTAGTAGAGATGTGTATCATGCAATTCATGATTTATGACCTTATTTTCATAAAGAACACGATCGACTTAGTCTTGGGAATTTGATTAAAAAAGACTATGTTTGCTAGTTTTTAAGAAAACTAGATGAGAATCCTATCCCCGATCCATAGAGAACATTTAAGTTGTTCTTAGATGTAAAACCAAGGAAAGATGTGAGTTACAATCACAACTACCTGTACATATACATGCTTTTTCAAAAATAAATAAATAAATAGAGAGAAAGAAAGTGTGTGAGATTTCAGCTAGCCTACATATAGGTGGTATGACTACCTTTTTAATTTCTCATCTATAAAATCCTCTATTCCCACCTTTCATTTCTACTCAACCCATACATTCAAAAAATATAGAAGTGTGTAGAAATGACAAGTTCCTCAGGTCATCACATAAGAAATATTTGTGTTTTTGGTGGATCTAGTTCTGGAAAAAAAAAGAGTTTTTAGAATCAGCAAATCATTTTAGTCAGGTGCTAGCTAATAAAAAAATTCATTTAGTTTAAAGGGGAGGCAGTCTGGGATTAATATGAGATGTGTCAATAGTTGCAGTTTTAGGAGGTAGTCAAGTTTTGGGGGTTGTCCCCAAAGCTTTAGCACAAAGGGACATCATTGGAAAAACAACGTTGGCTCGAATGAATGTAATGTTTAACCATGCTGATACCTTCATTACTTTACCAAGTGGTCTAGGCACATTGAAAGAGATCTTTCATATTTCTCTTGGGCCCAACTGCACATTCACCATAAACTCACAGGTCTTTTAAATGTTAATGGTTATTATGATAAGTTGTTATCTTTTCTTGATTATGCTGTGGAACAAGAATTTCTAATATTTTTTGCACGCCAAATCATAATCTTTGCTGTTACTGCTAAATAATTGATTGATCAACTACTATCTTTCATTCATGTAATTAATCCCTCCATGAGTCGTATAAATTGGTTATTTAAGGAAAGCTGTAAAAAGCTTAGATTAGATTTGAGTCTTCATTTGTAATTTTTTTTGTTCTTTTGTTTTATTATTGTGTTTTATTACTTTTTATTTTTGTTTTAGTGTGTTTCAGGTTTGTTAGTGTTTGTTACTTCAGGTGTTATCTTCTATATTATATTTTTCTATCTTAGAACATTAAGGACAATGTCTCGTTTTGGGTTGGAGGAGAGGGTGGTAGCTAAAAAAAATAACTAACCGTGTTTTCTTTTTAATAAAATATATGTAAAATTCTTGTTACTATAATGATAGAGTAAAGAAGATCTTTTTATGACTATTGAGACACATCTTAGTAATCATTTTTAATAAGGTCTATTATAATACTTCTTGAAATATTCAGGTTTACAAACTCTCGCATTACTATTATTTAATTTTGCTTATATACTCAGTTAACATGTATTTTTTAACCTTGATTTACACACATATATTTTAACATATGATTGTAGGTTGCACATTGGATTATTATATTATTTATGTTCTTTTGTTAGAGGTAACAACTAAGGGAAATAGATAATATATAATTTAAAAAAACAAAAAAAAAACAAAAAAAATAAAATGATAATAATAAAAATATAGATAAGTTTGGTTTCGTAGCCTTCTTAACCTAAGCAATTAAGCCTGAAGGGGTGTTTTAACACCTAATATCCTAAAGTCAACTAACTTGAGAGCTATTGGCCCCATGCCTCTTACATGGGTTGAGGAGAAAAACTTAAGGGAATCAAACATTGCACTATTTACGTATCAGTATTTGCGACCTGAGTTACTGAGCTTTTAGGGGTGTCTCAACACCTAATAAGACTAACTAGTTTGGGAGTCATTAGTCGAAAGCTCGTTACATGAGTTAAAGATGCATGGTGTTTTAAGTTATATGTATATATATTTAAAAAAGAATAATAATAATAATAATCTCAACTCAAGGAAGTTAACCTTAAACATTAGAATAAAAAAAAATTTTCTTCCAATAAAAGCCTCATAATTATGTGTTGATATCTTGAGTACAAAAGAAAGGTTTATTAATATCTTGTTAAGAGGTATTGAGCAGATATATAAATTTAATAAGAGTTTGTTTATCTGGATAAATTAATGGAAGTTGAATGATAAATACCTTACTTTGTGGAATTTGAAAATTATTTTTTTATTTTAACACTTTGAAACATTTTAATACAACTATGGGATTGTTAAAAAGACAATTATATTTTGAATTAAACTAGATAGCTACTATTTAGTTTTATTTCAAAAGGCATAAATATCAAAATTAATTATAGAAATTAAAAAAATTAACTTGATAAAAAAATTATCATTCTTAACAAATTAAGTTTTAATTTTCAAGTGTCCTATTTTATGAGAAACTGATTGAAACTTAAAAGTGAATTTTTTATCTAGGTTTTATGTCATCATTTTGCACTTGAACTATCAATAACTCCTTAACTAAAACATATTTTATAATAATATATCTAATAATATAAGATACCTTTAATTTATAGTAAATGTTCATTTTAAATGCAGGCCTATCACATAAATAAAAGGATTGATTGATGAATTTAAAAACTGAAATTGAAAGAATAAAGAGATGACCAAACTTAGAAAAGAGATGTCGGTGTAATCCAAACTAGAACACTGTTCGGTAATTGGGTCATATATGGAGCTATAGATTTCAGATTTAGGTCTATTTTATATGGATGAAAAGGTAAGATATGGGCCTACAACTTTCATATGGAGCCCAAGACTTAAAAAGGTCATTTTCAAATCCAAATTGTAGCTACAATAAAGAAGTTTGAATCGACTTTCAGCCCTAACACTGTTCAATGTTTGGCCTATATCTGGAGTTCTAGAAGTCTAAATGACCTGAATTTTTTATTCTATAACTTTTATGTTTTCAAGTGGCTCTAATTTTAACGTTATCAATGACATTTTGGGCAGACAAGAGAAGATAAGGATTGTTACCAAGTCAAGAATTGATCATCCACTCATCAATTAGTCATCAAATCAATAGTTTTCAATTTTGGCCTATAAAAGGAGGTATTTGTCATGCATTTAGGCATCTTGATTTCTAGATCAAAATCATGCTCTTACTTTCTCTTTTTGCATTTTTTGTAATGTTTATTATTTGCTTTCATTAATATCAAGTTTATGCCTTTCATTTCCTTTCATTTACTTAGTTAACTCTTATCTTATTTATATTCTTATTTTGTTTTTTTTTTCATTATGTTTAGTTAAGTTTATTATATAGAGGTGAAAAGGTTACATTAATGGTGTAAGAATAAGTATAATGTAAACTTAATATAGACTTTACTGTTTGATACTAACATGTTTTGTATTTGTTATCTTGTTCACTCTTTAATACTTTGCTTGTTAAATAACTAATCTAGATTTATGTTGTATAATACTTGGTACAACAAATGCTTGACACTTTCATAGCACATACTGTATGGTATAACCAACACCTGAGCTATGAAAGGAACTTGATTTGTTGTTAACATAAGTTATAATCATGAATGCTTAACGAGATTTACAAGTATTAGAATTAATCGACTTGACGAGATTTAGAAGTATTAGCATTAATCAAATAAGATGACTAATGTAATTATGTTAACAATCTATAATCTAATTGGAATTTTTTTTGTATGTGGTTTCCAATTGAATAATAAGACTTTATATATACTTGTTTGATATACCATTAGTGGATCCTCTAACCTTAACATGTATTGTTATCATCGTTTAATCCTTACATTAATATTCTATCTTAAAGTTCTCATCTTCTCCTTCTTCTTCTTCTTTACTACTATCACTACTATTACTATTAGTGCTACTAATATTATAGTTATTATTGTTGTTGTTTATAATTATTTATAATTTGTATAATTAACTTCCCTATGGTTTAACCTTGATCTTGCTGGGTTATTTATTACTTCGACACTCCTGCACTTGAAAGAAGACATCAATCCTTTTGTCATGTTAAGTTTTTAGCGCCGTTGCTGGGGAGGTAAGTTCTTGTATAAATTATAGTATTTGTTTTATTTTCTCTTTTCACTTTTCTTGTATATAACTTTGTTTATTTGTTCTTGTTTCTTCTTCTTTTATTTTCCTTTTCCTTTTATTCTATTCCTACACATGCATAAGAGGATGGTCATGTACATCAAGTGGTAGACTTTGTAGAGTATCCTCATTATTTTCAAAAAATATGGCTAAAGAACATAACCAATCACTTCATAATGAGAATAATCGTGCTAGAACACTCAAAGACCATATGAATCCCACAAGAACAAATACATCATCATGCATAGTTTTTCCTCCTAATGCATCTCATTTTAATTTTAAACCAGACATTATTCAACTTTTACTTTCTTTTTATGGCTTAGAATTGGAAAATCTATACTTGCATTTAAGGGAATTCGAGGAGGTCTGTAACGCCTATAATGACTCAAATTATAGTATGAAAACCATCAGATTAAAACTTTTTTTCTTTTTCATTAAAATATAAAACTAAAACATGGCTATAAAATTTGAGACTAGGATCCATTCGTGCTTGGGATGAAATGCAACAACAGTTTTTAAAGAAATTTTTCACATATCATAGAACAAACTCTTTCAAAAGACAAATCACCACATTCACTCAAAAACCAAGAGAAACATTTTACCAATGTTAGGATGGGTATCGAGACTTGCTTAGTACTTGCCCTCATCATGATTTTAAAACATGAAGATTAGTTTTATATTTTTATGAAGGGTTAATACCTAGAGATAGACAAATGGTTGAATTGATGTGTAATGAAACTTTTGAAGATAAAGACCCTGATGAAACAATGAAGTACCTAGATTTGTTAGTTGAAAATGCTCAAAATTAGGATACTGTGGGTACTTATGAGGCATCAAGTAAAACTCAATCTTATTCATCTAGTGGAGGTATGTATAATCTTAAGGAAGATCATGACCTTTAAGTTAAGTTTGCATCTTTAGCTAGAAAAGTCGAGGTACTAGAATTGAAAAAGAGTAGTCAATTAAAATCTATTGAAAACAGGTCGAGTTTACAATGTAAATCACTTATATTTTATTTAAAATATACTTGTGGGAACTAAATATTATTTTTTACTAAAAAATTAGCCCTATTTGTTTTTGCATTTCAAAATTGTTTTTTTTTAAAAACTAAATCTTTTTTATTTTAAATTAATATTTTTTTAAATATTTTTAAATTATTTTAATGTACTAATATTAAAAATAATTATTTACGATAAAAAATATTATTTAATATATTGTTAAATAAAAAATATTTTAAAAAATAATTTTAACTCCCATTACAAATAATAGTAAAATATTGCCATTAGGGGATTGTTTGGGAATCGCATTCCCAAATAATTTAATTTTTTATTAAAATTTAATATATTTTATATATTTTGAATTTTTTTGATGTATTGATATTAAAAATAATTTTATAAAAATAAAAAAATATTATTAATATATATTTTAATATAAAAATCATTAAAAAATAACCAGACTCATACTATCGCTTTAAACCTTTTAACGAGGAGCACCCGCACCAAGCACTCAGTAGAGTCCAACTACAAATTCACGGATGATTCGAACCCAAATGGAGGCCCGAACAAAAAAAGTTCCCTAAGTCCGCCTTCACTGAAGAACAGAACCCGTAAATAGTTGCAAAAACCACTCAGCCATAAGCCCGTCCGTGTCACCTATTAAAGCGCCAGCTCCTGCGTACCCAACTTCATTGAATTTGGTTTTGTTCTGCAAAACAATCCTAAATCCCTTTTCTTTTCTTTGTACAAAACTGGTCTTTTGTGTGGGGGTTTCTTTAAGAAGTCAGCGTGAGAGGAAGATTTTGGTGCCCGCTTGTGCAGAGAGAATCAGGTTTTCTTGCTTTGAGTTCTTGAACTTGAACTGAGTTTCAAGGAAAAGGGCATTCTTATTTTAGGGGTTTTAGGCTTTAATCGGGGGTGTCAAAGTCCTCCAGTTCAGTATCTTCTTCTGCAATAAAATAAAGATTGGATTGCCATTTTTTGAGCTGGCTGCTATATCAAACATTGTATCAAATAACAGTCTCAAAGTTGTCGCTTTGAATTCTCTTTGCCAAACAACTGCCTGTAGCTTTCCATATAATTTGATATTTTTTTTTTGCCTCTAGCTTACTCTTGATTATTCAATTAGTGAAGGTCTACGAACTCACCCCTGCCTGCCCAAACTAAAACCCAGAAGGAAAACGGAAAACGTACTACTCTCTGTTCCTTTCTTTCTAAGCGAAGGTGATTTAGAGAGATCATCATTCCTCAATCCAATGGCAGAGACTCCTCTTTTCACCTTTTCTCCACATCGCAAATCGCATCTCAAAAGTCAAACTTATCGCACTCTTGTTCGAATTTTATCGCACCCTCAGCTTTGTCAATTTGTTCCTCCGCCATCAGGTATTTTAATTTTAAATTTCAGTCTCAATTTTATGTATTTATGTTTATTTGTTCTAGTGTTAGTAACTTATATGTTGTTGTTCTTCTGCAAGGTAATGGTGGTGATGGAGGGCCGCATGTGTTGGGAAACCAAGTATGCAGTAGGCGTGTGGAGTTGTGCCATGAAAGTTTGCTGGATAAAAATGGCCAAGAAAGAGGGTTTAGTGACACGCAAGCGGTGATCAATGAGGTAGAGAATATAATGGGAATAGAAGAAGATGAGAACTTGGTGATTGATCATACTGTTTGTGGAACTGGTTTACAAGATAGAGATTTAATTCAGGCGCAACATTTGCTAATTGATGAGTTAGAGCATCTCATGAAAGGAAACGTGGAGCTTGTTTGTCACAACAATGCTGGCCCTGTGACTAACCAGAACCGGACTGCTGCTGGTGATGTTGTTGCTGTTTCAAACAACCAAGATGAACATTTTCAGCGCCATCCAGTTGTTATCAAAGAATGCAGGGGTGTCGGCCAGCTAAAACTTGATGAAGAAACCCTATGCCAAAATAACAAAACAAGCAGTGAAGTTTCAAAACCAGTTGATAATTGTGAAGAAAGTTCATTGTCGAGGACTAATGGATTGGAAGTAAATAATGAAATGCAACAGAAAGAGATGCAATCGGACAAATCAGTTTGTGCCGATGCCACAATGGTTTATCCTCCTGAAGATGGTGAGATAGAAGAGCGAGAAGTTTCTGGTGAGTTTGAGGTGGATGATGGATCAGTCGATATATTTTCTGAGGACGCTGTAGCGCCACAGGAGAAGAAAGTTGATGAGAAGCAAGCTTCTGAAACTATTATTGATAAAAATAGGCTTCCTATTAATGAAAAAAATGAAGAAAACAAGAAGGATTCCTGGTTTTCTTCTTCTATGGCGTACACAGTTGAGAATACTAAAGACAGAAGAGAAGTGGAAGCCCAACAACGTTTCTCAAGTGAAATGGCATGTAAACGGAAAGTTGTAACTTATGAAGATCCTATATTAGCTGAAGAGGGTGTCTGGTGTAAGAAACAAAAGAAATGCCATGGATTCAGGGAGCAAAATGAAGGGAGTGCAGCAAAAGACCAAAAAAGAGACAGCAGAGTTAAGGAACAAAAGAAAGGGAATGTTGCCAATGATAGTGTTGGTTGTTCAGTGGATTGTCCTAACAATCTGGCATCATTCACAGAAAATTCAGATCAAACTGCATCTGCAAACCAAGGAATTGCATCTAAAGAAAAGGTATAATCATTCTCCTGATTTTCTTTTGCTTTCGCCTGCTATAGTTGTTTATTTCATTAGCAGAGTCAATTTTAGTGAAGCATGGAGTCTTCGAGTATTGGTTTTTAAAAAATAACATCCTCATTTTGTTTCTCCTCTCTATATGTGGCGTGGATTATCATTTAAAGATTATATACACGGTTTTCTTCATATTCTTTGCTGGTGGTTGGATCCAGGGCTTTCTGCCTCCTCTATATCTTTGGCATTGTTAACATGACGCTGGAATAGCTATGTCTAGATTAACTGATTTAAAAATTTCTTGAATTTGAGGGTTAATTTATTGATAGTGTACCCAAACCAGAAAGTTAATTCTGGCACTTCTTTGCTCTCCTTCCCTTCTCTTGTCCTCTTTGTGTACTCTCTCATAAATACATACCCCTAGTGCTTTCTTAATGAATAACTGTCCGGATTTAACCCATTATGTTTTTTGGTTGTCTCTACAGGATGCTGGTCTATGCAATAAGAAAAAGCGTGGTCCTCCTTCTAAGGAAAAGAAAGCAAAGAAGAAGGTTTTGATTTGTCCTTTCTATTTTCTCGTGTTTGGTCGGGTTCTTTTTTCTGTTAGCAAACTATTATTGTTTTTTTTTTCCCAGTCAACTTTGTATTCCTCCATCTGAAAACTTTATCTTTACTAAAGTGTAACTCTGTTGTCCCTAAAATAAACAACTTTCACTCATCATTTAATGTTATCTTGCAGGAAAAAGAACGAAAAAAACGGGCTGAAAAGAACAGACAACTTGGTGTTAAAAGGATGAAGTTACTTCCTGTGCTGAATCTAAAACCTGTATCGCCCTGCCGTCATTTTCTCAGGGGGAGATGCCGGGAGGTATGTGTTCTCTCTACACTCAATTCTATAACCTAGTATATCTTTATATTGATTTCTGAACTGCTTCAAGGACTCAACAACTTTGTCGTGCTGAGAAGTTGCTTTAGTCATTTACTGAAAAAAATCAAATAAGAAATTGGTCTTTATGGTCTAATATTCTGTTTTTTTGATAAATTTTAAACTAGACAGCTTTGATGAAGGTGATTATCTTGATCTCTTGTTGGTCTTTGTCAAGTATAATTGTTTAGCATATTTGAGTCTATAGTTTATTTTTTTTCCTGCTGAAATAATTATGTGTTCTTCCAAATTCCTCTTTTTGTTTAACGTTTTCCCAAGTATTTTTTTCTGCCCAGTGCCAGAGCATCTTTCATGGTTGAAAAATGAAAGGGAATGCTTTTATTTTCATTTTCTATTTTCTTGTCTTTCTACTGAACACGAAATACATCCCTGTTTCTTCAGTTTCTCTTTAATTTAATAGATTTTAAGATGAATTATTCAAATGGCTATCACTATCTAACTGAGTCTCCAATTTTAGGTGGCACTTGATAGTGTATTTTTTGTCAATAGTGATATGTTGTTTTGGTGCACTGTATTCTATTTTTATCTGGTTTTAGTTTTATATCCTGCTACTTGTCATTAGCATATTTCTTTTTACTTGACAGGGTCAAAAATGCAAATTTTCCCATGATGCAATACCTTTGACAAAATCTGAGGTACAATCATTTAAATTAGTACTTTATTTTGTACGGCTAGTTATCCAATCTCTTTTGCCTAGTGGTTTAGCAAACCACATTAATATGAACATTAACATATGAGACACGCTTCCTATGGATGTGGTTCTCCTCAACCCAACCAGAAACTGGACTGAAGCTTGGCTACAAATTTCTGCTTCTGACTGGCCTTGAACACATCTCATGTCAAAGCCAGAACTCATATACTGATATTTGTCTCTCCATCTTGGATTTAAGAAATGAATATACTGCTGTGACTATCCAACCTGTATAAATGCGTGCTTTGCTTTCAGGGTGAAATTGGAATTTGGGGCTGAAAGCCCCAAAAACCCAACAACACGGTTACATCTCATGTCAAAGCTAGAACTCATATACTGTTTTTTCTCTTCATCTTGGATTTAAGAAATGAATATACTGCTTAGACTTTCCAACCTGTGTAAGTTTGTGCTTGGCTTTCAAGCTGAAGTTGGCATCTGGGACTGAAAGCCCCCAAAACCCAGCACCACCTTGGCCAAGAGAAGTTTGGGTGTGGGATGCTTTTGCAGCCTACACAGGTCTCACACGTGTTCGTCAGATTTTGCCACAGTTAAGAACGAGACACATTTTATCTTGACTGCCATAGAAAAGAGAGAAAAAGTAGCAAGTAATTGAGATTCATTCTGGAAAAGCATTCTTCAAAGGAATCACTCACAAATTATCTGGCCAGCAATTCATTTTCTCCTATCTAGCCACCTGTTGTGAAATCATAGACTTAATTTAATTAGCTATATTTTTTATTAATTGATTTGGTAAGGTGGTTGCTGCTGCTGCCAATTTCTATTAGCTAAGCATGTCTTGTCTTGCATTCTGGTTTTGCAGCCATGCCATCATTTTGCGCGTCACAAATGCATGAAAGGTGATAATTGTCCATATGATCATCAGCTCTCCAAGTATCCTTGTACAAACTATGTGTCAAAAGGTTATTGTATCAGGGGTGAGAGTTGTATGTTTTCACACAAGGTACCTTCTTGCCCTTGCTAAATACTATTCCTTTTCAGCCACTTTTTCTGTTGGAGCACACGCAGAACCTCAGTTGTTACTCTTGTTGTGTTTATCTTCTAATGACTATCATTGATTCAGTTTCCACTTCAGGAAGACCTTTCATCTACATCAAATATTTCAAATGTTTGCACTCCTAAGGTGAAGCCTCCATCTTTGCCGAGCACTTCAAATTCTAGGAGGCAACTGGATATTAGTGGAACTTCCAACCAGACTGCCAAAGCCTCGCTTGATTCCACAGGAGTTATTTCTGATGATAGACGTGCTGCACTAAATGTGGCAAAGACTGTACAGAATTTGCCTGCACTGGTGCCCAAAGGTATAAGCTTTCTTTCTGGTGGGAAGAAGTCAGTGGTTGAATCTAGTCCTAAAACAAGCAGCTCATCTCTGAAGAGTAACGTGTTTGTCAAAGTTGGAAACCAGATAGATCAATGTGCATCTGTCACAGTTCAAAACTGCAATGAGATTCCCAAGAAAATTCCTTCGGTTGTTGCACCAACGGGGATAAATTTCCTTTCATTTGGCAAAGCTCCATTGGATAAATGTTCAAGTACTATGAAATTAAAAAGCTTGGCCACTAATCAGGGAAATGGTGTCAACTTATTTTCATCCAAAAATTTCTCCATGCACGAAGAAGCTTGCTCATCTTCAAATAAGGATAATAGTGTCCTAATTGGCAAAGAGACACACCAAAGTGTGTCAAATAGGGCGCATGGGTTGAGTAAGATGCTGCAGAAAACTGAACCAACAGCATTTCAAGATGCCTCAACAGATAGTTTTAGGAGAAACCAGCAGGTTAGCTTGCGTTTAAGTTCTGGTAGCGGTGTTCATGCATCTGTTCAAGAAAGTAAAATTGCATCCAATAAACATATAGAGTTGAGTGCACTCCAGGGAAGGCTGCCAGCTTCACCACTTGGTTCAGGTCAATCTTCTGATCAGTTGGCACATGCATGTTTGAAAAACAAACCAATATCTGCACAGAAGGCACTAATGTCAACCCTAGCATTTGCTACAAAGGTTGAATCTCTAATGAAGATGAATCACTCCACTGGTGGTGCTTTTGCTGTCAGTAGCATGGTCAGCAAGGAAAGCAGGGATAGTACTACACCTAGAGGTTTACAGATTGACTCAGAAAAGGCATCAAAAGTTTTGGATTTTTTATCTGGTATTGGTGGTGAAACAAAGCATTAACCTGTTATTGCCAACTAGATATCACTGGGAACATAACATATCTTTAGACTGGGAACTGGAGGTAATTCAAAAGCATTTGGCTGTCGAACAAGAAGCGAAGGCCATACTCTAATCATTTATTGGCAATTTAACTGTTATTCTTCATCCAAATTTTTGCAGTGCTAGTTAGGAGGTGCAGTTTGCACGTCTCCTAGCTGTCACTGCTGTTCCCTATTCAGCAGCTATTCTGTTGACTGGAAAGAGGCCGACTGCTGGTAAGTTTGTGACGTAGGTGCATATTGATGGCTGCATTTTTAAAGTCTACGAGGCAAACGATTTCAGCTTGTGCCTTACTTTTGTTACTTATTTCTTGGAAGCAAACATTCCAATGACTTGGAAGGCAATATGGATTCGCCGGCTGGCATCGCTTAGTTTTGCAGCACCCTGGGTTATGTATGGAGGACAGGAGCTTGTGAAATTGTGAGTTAATTGATGTCATTGAACAGTAACATGTCTGGAACCCAACCCAGGAAATATAATATATAACATCTATGTTGCTACCGGTCTTTGAACTCTTTCCAAATGCTGTGATAAAAGTCTGAAAAAAACGAAGAAAAAGAATGAGAAATCCAGTGATGAACAACGTCTTTCCTCCACTCATTTCAAATCTGCAGCAAGTTCTCACCGCTCAAATGAAGTTGGAACTCCATCATTATGTTAGACTAGCTTTGAAAGGAATGCAGAGAGTGGTAATGATAATAATTGGTAGGAAGATATGCACCGATAAGTTATTTGACCTTGCATGCATGCAGGAAGATGATTAAAAGGAGCAAAGCCAATGCTTGGCTTCAGATAGGTTTGGTTAATGCTAATTGAAACTTGTTATAACTTAGTCTAAGCATATTAGCATGCTTATGTTGGTCTCAGTCCAAAAATTAAAAATTCGAGAAGAAAAAACTGAGATAAATTTGGAGATATAAAAGAGATATGTCTAATGTGTAGTTGCTCTAAAATACATTTAACTTTCTTATCAAACCAATAAAAAAATGCAAACATGTTTATGTGTAAAATTAATTAATTTGTTAATAATTTAATAATTAATTAATTTATATTTAAAAATAAATATAATATTTAGTAGCTTATCATGATCTGATTTGACTTAATCTTTTAATGATTAGCTTTTTAATGTAATTATTATCTCTTTATTAATAATATTTTGATTTAGATATGACAACATGGAGTATATCTACTTTGTCAAGTCATGTTTGTTCTCAGCACCATAGCTATTAATTATTTGAATATGATTTGAAATTATTTTCAAATCTCATTCCACCTCGTGCAACACAATTAATACTATTTGAGAATATATAAAATATTTTTTCTAATTCATTTGGAATGGTGAATCTTCTCTTAATTACTGAAATACATTCATATAATTTATGTTACACTCAATATTTGCCTATTTGTTATCCTTAATTAGGATAACGAACAGTAAAATCAAAATATAACACTTCCTATATAATATAACACTGTGATTTCAAGTATAATAATCGTTTACACAACCGTCACGTGAAGCTTTCTATATACATAAGTGATTTCTCTATATAAAATTCTCATGCAAGTCAATTTAGTGTACATGTTATTTGATAAGTATCCATATATTAATTCTGAGTATCTTTTATATCTTAACTTATAAGAATAATTACTTCTTTTCATAAAGGAAAGAACATAACATGTATTATTCTCAACAACTTTAATTAATATCTAATCTTAATAAAACATTAACCATGAACATTTTAGAAACAATACTTTGACGTAATAGAGATTCCAGGATTATAATAACTTTATAATTTTTTTTGTAAAATATTTTTTGTCTCAGGGACTTATTTTTATTCTAAATTCATTAATCAAATATTCAATAAATGTTAATGATAAATAAGGCTTTTTTGTGAACGAGATAGCCACATAATTTCCTTAATTGTTAACTATTTAATATATTCTAAAAAATAAGCTACAATATTAAATAAACTAAATATATTTACATAAACAAAGTCAATACCATATGTAACTAACTAATTAGTTATATGGCATGTACACTAATAAGAACAAAAATTAAAGTGTCTTATACTATCTTTGGTTGTGTTTAGGGGTGTGCGTGTGTGTAAACATGTTTGGTTGGAGAAACAAAAGAAGAGATAAAATAAATATGTTTTTATGATAATTTTGAAAAGAATGTTTGTGCTTTTAGAATAAAAGATGCATAGAAACATGTCTTTTCTATTTCTATCGTCTTTGTCTTTTTTTTAGAGATAATAACCAAACACTCTCTTTTTAGTGTAATAACTAAAAAAATTATCAACTTTAATAATGAAAACCTAAATTTCAACATCTCTCTTTAAATCATTGTATTCCCCCCGTACACACCTCATACACACGCACGTGCTTACATAAAACATATCAAGAATGTGAGATTTTTTTCCTTGTAGTGTTATTAAATCAGGAAAATAGATTTTTTTAAAAATCAATATGATAATGTAAAAATCATATAAAAACTAATTGACACCAATTAATTCTATTAATCCTATAAAAGTCAAAATAAAACATATCATGAAAACCAATTTAAAATACACCAAATACTTAAAAAAAATAATAATCAGTGTGACATCTTTTGTCTTTTTTACTAGACGACACTATATTTAATCAACCTGAGCTTCAGGACCTAACCTGCCAAGCTTATAATTAGGGTCATGGAATCCAACAAGTTTAATTTTTTTGCCTTTTTAATTTATTTCTTACCTAATTATAGGATAAAAATAGGATAATTCTTTTTATTTTAAAAAAGCTAAAGGATGAGACTAGAAGAAAAGAAATTAAAAGCTAAAGGAGGCAAGCACTTAGGGTGCCACGAAATGATTTTGTAGAAGCTGATGGAGATCCAAATGGGGATGATGAGGCCGATGACAGGGGCAGGCCAAGAATACAGAATAATAAGATTCCACCGTTTCGAGGAAGTGGTTCACCTGAGGAATACTTGGAATGGATTCAGAAGGTTGAAAAGGTGTTCGAATGGTATGAATATTCTGAAGAAAGGAAGTGCAAGGTGGCAGCACTTGAGTTCACAGATTATGCTCTTTTATGGTGGGAAAATTTAAAGATTCAGAGGAGAAGGGATGGAGAAGAGGAGATTAGAACGTGGGCAACTATGAAAAGTGTGATGAAGAAGAGATTTGTTCCTGATTACTATAAACAAGAGCTATACATCAGACTTCAGACTTTGCGACAAGGATCTTTAAGCGTGGAAGAGTATGTGAAAAAGTTTGAGTTGCTACAGATTCGATGTGAATTGATGGAACCCCAAGAACAAACAATAGCTAGATTTCTAGGAGGGTTGAGGAAGGATATAACTAATGTGGTTGAATTGCAACTGTACATCTTGCTTGAGGATGTTATAAAGCTTGCAAGTCGTGTAGAGAGGCAGTAGAAACGAGGAGGTGTCCGAACTAGTGTAACTACGTCAAGTACAACAAGGGACATATTTACACCTACACGAACATGGAGCACACCTAAACGAGATGAGAAGGTGGAGGTCAGCAAGGGGAATACCAGTTCTGATTCTTTAAAAGAAAAGGAGAAGGTGACAGAACCTCCACATCCTAAGAGGTCACGGGACATCAAGTGCTTCAAGTGCTTAGGATATGGGCACATTGCTTCAGAATATCCAAATAAAAGGGTAATGATATTGCATGGGGATCATGGAGAGCTGATCAGTGGAGATGAGGCTGAAACTGAAGATGAAGATGAGGCACAAATGGAACAGGAAGAGGATTTCAAACCAGTGAAGGGAGATTTGTTGGTTGTGCAACAGGTTCTGAATGCATAAATTGTTGTTAGAGATGAGCAACGTGAGAACATCTTTCATACTCGATGTCAGATTCAAGATAAGGTGTGTGGGATGATCATTGATAATGGAAGTTGCATGATTGTGCATCAAAAGTATCATTAAGTCTCTTATTTTACATATGTATTTATTGTTTTTATTTGGTCTTTTTATAATAATTGATGTGTTTTTTTTAGTAATGAAGTTTGTTTTAATGTTTCGATAGGTTTTTGGAGCTTAAATGAATTAATTCAAGAAATTCAACATCGGAATTGAGAACAAAGAATTGAAGAGATATTTAGTTGAAGATTGAAGCAAATCTTGGTTGAAATAAGTGCTCCAAATTTGTCCCAAAAATCAATTCTATTCCAATTCTAGAAAAGAATATCATATGATTTATTTGAAGCCCAAACTTGCCTTATGTTGTGTGCAAACTTCAACCATTAAACACTCAAGGTTTCAATGTCAATCTTAGCCCAAATAATAAGTACATTTGTATACTTATTTGATGTTCAAATCCAGCCCAAAATCAGCCCCAAATCAGCCCTAAATCAACCCCAAATCAACCTTCAAATCAGCCCAAACACAATCCATGATCTTACATGTCCACACAACAACAATTGATTTATTTTGGGTAATTCATTGATCCAAGAAGGCAAGCACATGGATGGAAAGCTGGAGGGGATATTTTTACATTATTTTGGGTCAAAAAGAAGAAGGAGACAACTCATAAATGAGGAAGAAAAACGTGCACCAAAGTGGTTGCAAAGCTGTCCAGATTTGATGTTTCAGAACACCTTTCGGTGTTTTGTCCATAACTTTTGACTCAGATGTCCAAATGAGCTGTTCTTTAATGATCTGGAAAGGTGACAGAATTGCCTATAAATATGTCTCTAATAGACATCTCGAGAGGAGGCTTGGAAAAGGGTCAAATTGCTGTCCAAAGTTAGAGTCAGATTTGTGTCCGAGTTTTTTCTGAAATTGTGTTGTGTTCTTCTTCATAGATTTCGGTTCTTTAGTTTGTAAAACTTATTATTTCAGTTTGATTCAAGTTATTTCATGTTTGTTGAAGTGTTCTTATATAAAATCATGATTGGCTAATCTCTTTCTTGGATCCAAATCAAGGATGATGGTGATTGAGGTGAGTTCTTTAGGATATGAATGAATCTTAATGTTTATCTTCTTATTTTCTTCATGAATGATTTATTATTGCAAAGAAATTTTAGAAATCATTTAGGTAATGTTATAATCTTGAATTTTTATGCACAAACTTTAGTTTTGGTATAGAGATTGCTTGATTCAAAGTCTTACTTAATATGAAAGTACTTGTTCATTCTTAAGCAATAATCAATTTTCATTTTTCTAAACTTCATTGTAATATCTTCCGATCTAATATCACCATCGTTGATATTAGGTTGAGTTATCTTATATATGTTGAAGAAATCACCAATACATCACCATTAAAATTGATGTGGACCAAGTCTTACTTTTTCTTGTCTTCTAAAATCTATTTACACCTTTTCATCTTTGAAAACAAATCCATCAATTATTTTCAACCAAGTTATTGTTAATTTAATTTCTCTTGAGTTTTTTTTTTGTTACCTAGCTTAATTTCCAGATCTAGCTCTCTGTGGATATGACCTCGATTTTACCGAGTTAATTGCTACATCGCACACTCGTGCACTTGCGAGTTAAAATAAGCCGATCATAAAAAGCGGTCAAGCATTGCACTAATGTTGCGTCAACTACCTTGGTGGAGAAATTGGGTTTAACTACCATTCCACATCCCAGACCATACAGTTTGCATTGGCTAAATGAGAATGGGGAG
The DNA here is from genome assembly GCA_015708895.1 of Populus ilicifolia. Lineage (NCBI taxonomy): Eukaryota > Viridiplantae > Streptophyta > Magnoliopsida > Malpighiales > Salicaceae > Populus > Populus ilicifolia. The sequence continues at coordinate 628,944 of SRLM01000176.1, forward strand.
ATTTAAGTGACAAAGCAAGTTCTTGTGCCCTTTTCCATTAAAACCTATCATGACGAGGTTTTGTGTGACATTGCACCGATGTCAGCTAGCCATTTGTTAGTGGGTCGTCCATGACAGTTTGATAAGAATGTAACCTACAATGGACGAAAAAAACACTTATTCTTTCATGCTAAATGGAAAGAAGGTGAACTTGTTCCCATTGAGTTATCAACAGGTTAGAGAGGATCAGTTACGAGGCCAACAAAAGGAGTTGCAATCACGTAAGGGGCTGTTGTTAGCCAAAAAAGGAGATATCAAACAGGCATTAGCTTCGTCGGGGGTTGTTTTCATGATATGGGCAAAGCAATTGCTACAAGTAGAAGGATTGGACTTACCAACACAGATTAAGGAATTGCTGAAAGAATTTAAAGATGTGTTTCCAGATGAATTACCTAAAGGGTTACCGCCTATTCGTGGAATTGAACATCAAATTGATTTGGTGCCAGGAGCTTCACTTCATAATAAACCAGCATACAGATGTAATCTAGAGGAAGCAAAAGAGATCAAAGGTAGGTTGGTGAGCTTGTAGAAAAGGGCTATGTTCGAGAATCACTTAGTCAATGTTCAGTACCTACTTTGCTTATACCGAAGAAAGATGGTACCATGAGGATGTGTATGGACAGCCGTGCTATCAACAAAATAACAGTTAAGTATCGATTTCCTATACCCAGACTTGATGAGTTGCATGGTGCTGCATTGTTTTCTAAAGTCGATTTGATGAGTGGTTATCACCAAATTAGAATGAAAGAGGGAGATGAATGGAAAACAACATTTAAAACTAAACAAGGGTTATATGAATGGATGGTAATGCCGTTTAGGTTATCTAATATGCCTAGTATATTTATGAGGTTTATGAATCATGTTTTGAGGGAGTATATTGGGCTGTTTGTTGTAGTATATTTTGATGATAATCCATCTTGTAAAGGTAAATTGAATATGCAAGAGGATTCAGATGGTCCAATGACAAGAGCGAGAGCGAAACAACTATAAAGGACCTTGACGAGTCAAATTGGAATGATTGAAGCTGCGTCGGAGTTAAAAATTAGCAATCAGTTTCAAATTGGTTCAAGGGTGCTTATTTGCCTACAATTAGAGCTTAAAGATGAGAAGAGCCCTTAATGGTTCTTTTGATGGTGGGCTACTTGAATTTGGGTTGATAATGTAAATAAGTTAAGGAATTGATGTTGTTTATGTCAGAACAGTAGATAAATTTGAACCTGAATTTGAAGTCATCCATTGCATGTGAAAACAAGACTAATCTAGGTGGATTTCAAGTTCAGAACGTGATCTTTCCAGATTGTCCAACTATGATTGCATTGGACTTATGTGCAAGAAGTTATAGCCATTTTAAATTCGGTCTGTTTATGTTTCAATTAAAGTCAGAAAATGTGTGCTAGTTTAATTTGTCTGATTACTTTGTCAAAGTCCAATTTTTGGGCTTGATTTCTGTCATGTTGAATTTTCCTAAGTATGGAGGGATGTTCCATTATAACTATAGCATCAGAATATGTAATAAACAACTTCTAGCTAAGATTTGAACTTACTTTCGAGAATTAAGAGTTATTCTTCCAAATTGATTTGTGAAGAACCCTACCTGACGTATCACTCTTCAATCACAAAGAGTGTGGCGTCAAAATCCTAGATTGATCTTTGTGGCATCCGAATCGACTTATTAAAGTATCACTCTAGTATATCCTCCATTTTATTTATCTTAAAAATATTATAATCCAGCCTAAACACCAAAAGAAAGACTACACAACCAGACCCATCCTTCATCCATTTTCATCAGATTCATTGTTGCTGATTTTTGAATCATTTACGACACATCACCTGAGCTTCAGGACCTAACCTGCCAAGCTTATAATTAGGGTCATGGAATCCAACAAGTTTAATTTTTTTGTCTTTTTAATTTATTTCTTACCTAATTATAGGATAAAAATAGGATAATTCTTTTTATTTTAAAAAAGCTAAAGGATGAGACTAGAAGAAAAGAAATTAAAAGAATAAAAAAATTATAAAATGACTTAATAAAAAAATATTAACATGGTGACATACGGAGGTGGTCCGGATCAACCCACGTTAACTTGCTACAACTACAACCTAGATCAAGAGATTATGATAATCTTGCAAAAATAGAATTATCACAAATTAATAAAAAAAAGCACCATGAAGACAAAGTCAAAACAAACCAAATGCTTAAAAAATTATCAATCTGACATATTTTTATAGAAAAATATTTAGACAATAAATTATTATATCAACCTGGATTTTATGGATTAACTCGTCACACCTGCGACCTGAGTTATTGACTCAACTAGATTTAATGATTTTTTCTTAAATTTATTTTTTATCTAAATATAAAAAAATTATTGAATTGATAATAAATTAAATTATTTAATTTTATTTTTATTTAGAATTGCAATTTATATTTAAATCAATATATTAAAGAACTTAATGAATCACACAATATAAGAACCATTGATTCAAAAAAATAAACTGAGATAATTAATTAAGTATGATTTAATTGGAATTTTTTTTTAGAAATTACGAAGTAGAATGCAATTGATATAAAAGATTACAGTTATAGACTTATAAAAATCAAATAAAGACTTGATTAAATAAATTTCTAAAAATTATTTTAAGATAATATATGTGGTAATTTTCAATGGGAAAAGTGATATTTTATAATTTACAAGGTTAATAGGTTTTCTATAAATAAAATGTTATATCTTATATTTTTAATACAAATTTTATAATGCTTTAATATGATTAGATAGAGATTCACCCCTAACTATCTCATTTCTCATCTTTATATGTTAAAAGGTTATTTGTTAACACTACTAAAGTACCAATGAATAACCAAATAAATATAACTATAAAAAACTTAAATTAACAAGTTATTTGGTTATAAAAAGAAAACCTTTTGAAAAGGTTTAAAAGATAAAATACCCTCCTAGAAAACCATGCCCAAAATAGACAATTTTTACTAGTTTAGAAGATTACAAGAAAAGTATTTTCATCTATATATATTTTATATTAATGCTACCTTACTTATTAAGACAAACATCTATTTTATTCTTTACTATGATAACTTGTTAGAACACTTAACAATCTTTAAATTATTATTATTTTAACTTAAATATTTAGTTGCTAATAATTAAAATAGAAACTCCTCCCAGAGTTATGAAACTCTTCAACTTTTCAATAAACAATTTCCTTGAGAATTTTCTTCACACTTGATTTGTGTGTCAAGAGTATATACTATGAAATTTTGTGTAATTTCTTAGTTGATTGTGCAAGTGATATTCTATTGTTCTTTTTTAAAAGCTTTTGATTATCTTTTTTTATACACATATCCTTGTGATAAAGATTGTTTTTAAACTTTCTAGTTTATTACATCTTTAATAAATTGTTATCATGTTTCATAAAAATACTTGTTTGATAGATATTTTTAGATAACTTATATTTATTATTTTTTTTAATAAACCTTATATAGACTTATATAATATATCTAAACAAGTTAGATAATTATAGAAATAATCAAGTTATAATCAATAAGATCAACTTAACTAAATATTAATCGAATTTGGATAGTTTAATACTCTAAAAAAATTCATTTTCATCAATGTAAATAATTCTTCATTAATTAAAATCAATCATATCAATTAAAGTGTATCTATAAGCACATTTGAAAGGTTGTTATATAGCATGATAACAATTAATAATATTTATTCACAAAATCCTAATAGTTTTCAACATGTTTTATGCAAACACCCATGACATATACAAAAAATATTTTATGTAGCATGTTATATCCTTTAATATTTAATTAGTTAAGAAAACTTTATGATTTTTTCAAATATAGTTCTTTTAGTCTTATGATTCAAGTCACGAGTTTTTCTAAATATTTTATATTTGATGTTTTTATATATTTTATTTTCAACTTTGATCATTTAATATTTTTTTAAACGAATTTTGTGATTTTATTTTTATTTTTTTATATCGATTATTTTAATCTCATGATATGTGTAATGAGTTTCATGACTTAATCTGAGATTGCTTGGTCCTTATTACCCGGATTATTAGTTTTTATCATGTTAATTTCAGTTGAATCGAGCTTATTTTATCATTTTTTACTAAATTTTATCCTTTTATATTTAATAGGCTAAGACTTGAAATAAATAATTTATTTCTTTTTTATTTTTTTATCTTTTAAGGAAATCTTGATTATTATTTTTTATTTAATCCAAAAAAAAACATGTTCTCCACAGCCAACATCAATTTTTGTCTTTTTTGTTTTTAAAAGATAACCCCACGAAACAGGTCACAGCTAGTGCACAACTAATTTACAAATACTTTTTTTTCTTTGTTTTTTTTATAAAAAAAAAAAAACGCAAGCTCGATACAAGACAAGCCCTACATAAATTTGATTCAAATAATAAATCCTGAGCCCATGATCTTTCCGCGTCATCTCTCTGTATAAAGCCCAACCCTCAATGTCCTTTCTTTGCTAACAAGCTCCACTTGTACGGTCGCATAGAATTATCCCTCCACCTCCTCCTGTTGCCAAAACGGCATCTCTGTTTTGTCGTTTCGTGAACCGCAAAGACAGTGCAGGCATTCAACACCTTTCACCTGACACATCTGAGGTTTTTGACTTGACAAGTGGAGCTCATGCAATATGTAACCGCTTAGCCGAGTGATCGTGGCCTTTGAGATTTAGCACGAGGTAATCCGACGGTTAAGAAATGCAACTCCAATCACTGTTTTTAGAGCTAGAAGTGGGACTTAATTGAACAAATCTAATTCTTTGGAGACTAAATTAAGAAATGAGGTTTTCTTTCTATTTTTCGGTGACGGTGGCGAGTGCCTGTGACTGTCGGTAGCATGAAAAAGGCATTGTGATTCCAAACGACAGAAAAAGGAATGGCATGCACACATTGTGTTTTGTCGCTGTTATATAATTATTATTTTAAAAAAATTATTATTATTTTTATGTCAGTATATTAAACAATAAAGAAACATTAAAAAATATTAATTTAATTTTTTTTAAAAAAATTAACTTAATGATAAACTCTTGTTGTATTTTAGATGTAGTCGTTAAAATTCTTGAAACCAGTCTTAAAAATTTATTTGGGAAATAATTTGTTCAAAATAAAAGACATAATTCAAAAAATAAAGGTAAAGGTGGCACGTGTCCTTTACTTCTATCCTTGGATGGACACAGTGCCACCTCACTGTCACACACACCCGTTGCATTTATAACTACGGTCTTTCTCCAAGCTCCACCGAGTCCTTGAAAATGGTGGTTCCAGACGCTGGCGATTGTTCCGGCTGCGCTCTTGCCGGTGTTACTTCTGCGTCATTTTCTGCAACAGCTGTGTTACCAAAGCTCATTTTGGATGATGATCATCCATTGACAAATGCAATAAAATCGGAGAAAGATCATAAAGCGGGTCAAGAGAGTAATATGTCCCCTTTACACGACACCGCTTGTTGCGGTGGAGGCGGCGGGCCTTCATCTCCATCATCATCAATGAATACAAGAGAAATGCGGAAAGCAGCAGCAGTGCTGGAGGTAGAGGAGGAGAAAAGAATCAAAGCAACAGCAGTCACTGTCAAAGAAGAAGATGATGATGGTGTAGATAGTTTCAATGAGTTGAAGGGAGGAGGCGGTGGCGGTAATAATAAAAATAACAATGGGATATCGTCGTCTTCGTGTTCCTCTGTGGATTTACCTAAACCCATGGAGGGTTTACATGAGGCAGGTCCACCTCCGTTTCTGAAGAAGACATTTGAGATGGTGGAGGATCCGGAAACGGATGAAACAGTGTCGTGGGGCAAGAATCGCGATAGTTTTGTTGTTTGGGACTCTCATGAATTCTCTAAAATTCTGCTTCCAAAGTATTTCAAGCACAATAATTTCTCCAGCTTCATTCGCCAGCTAAATACCTACGTGAGTTAATTCATTTTAGTTTCTTTTTTCATGCTAATTAATACACCAATTGTTTATCTGCCTGGTACTGTGGTTGTTTTTCATAATCTTTTTGTGTCCCACTACATCAATGGACCTCACGATGCTGTTTTTTCTTCTTTCTTTTTTTAAACATTATGGTTGTGAATTTAATTTATTTCATATTGTGTGTGTATGTATTCGTACAAAAATGTTGACAGGGCTTTAGAAAGATTGATCCGGATAGATGGGAGTTTGCGAATGAAGGGTTTCACGGTGCCAAGAAGCATTTGCTAAAGACCATCAAGAGAAGAAGCAGGTATAACAAACAGCAGAGCGGAGCAGTTACTGGCGTTAATGATTCAACAAAACCTCGTTTGGAAGCTGAACTTGAAAACCTGAAGGATGATCAGGATGTTTTAAGGTTGGAAATCTTGAAAATTAGACAGCAGGAGCAGGAGTCGCAAACTCAACTGAGTGCTGTTGAAGAACGCATTCAAGCTGCAGAGTGCAAGCAATTGCAGATGTTTATTTTCTTTACCAAAGCTGCCAGAAATCCTGGCTTTATCCAACAACTAATCCAGAAGAGAAAGCAAAAAGGGAAGCTAGATGGGATTGAATTTTGCAAGAAAAGACGACTGCTTCAAACCCATCTTCCTGAAAGCTTTCCTGCTGCCGTGGATACCAACCAAAACGTAAATTTTAAAATCCATGCTCAGGAACAACTGGCCACAATGCAGACCGAAATTACTGAGATTTTAACTGAGGATGTGGAGACCAGCCAAATGTTGAAAATATTTCCAGCACCAACGAGTGATGGGTTTTGCAGTCCGATACTTCAAGATCATAATGCAAATATAATGTGCGAAACAAGTACTCAAGATATGTCCTCTGCTTATAATCTAATGTCAGAGAAGCTACTGGATGATGGTTCGGTGATTGAGGATTTGGTTGATGAGGAGGTAGATGTCAATGACTCAAAACTCTACCTTGAATTACAGGATTTGATTGGGATGCCGCGAGTGTGGGGTGGATTTGCAACCGAGTTAGTAGGGCACACAGCTGGTTGTGTTGGATCAATTCCCAGATTGTAATGGTTGGTATATACATCTAATCTTCTGTTAATGCTCTTAAACGCAATATGCTTGGCAATCTATGTTTACATCATGTCTTTATGCACATGTACAGATTGTTGACATGCCTCTAGATTTCTTAAAGATGGTGCTGCTTCATCTACGTGGGGTGAGAGAGTTAGATAAAGTGATCCTATTCATTTGAATTCCTGCAGATTAAAGCAACTTCTCAACCCAATATTTGAGATGCTAGTGTTCACAAATGTCCACGTCTTTCTTACCAGAGTCCAATCCAGCAGATTTTAAATATTTCTACCGCATTACATAGAACTATAGAAGACGTACCATAGTTATGCCCTGCATCGAAGTTCTCATAGAAGGAATGCTTTTTATAGTATTGTAATTAACTCTCTGTTCGCTGGTTACTGACTTCTTATGGTATCTTAATTGACTTTCAACAACATTATGTGGCTGAAGCTTTACTTGTATTTAAGAGAGTACAGCTCCTGGTTAATTTTCTTGAGGATGCCGACGACTATATGCAGCCATTATCCAGATTAGCTATGCTATTCCAATGATTCAGATACATTGCTTCTTCTTCTTCTTCTTCTTGTTTTTTTTTTTTTTTTTTGGGGGGGGGGGTTTGTTTCTATACCATCATAAGTTGACATTCCTTTACCTAATCCTGCTTGTTGGCTTTCAATAATCCATGTAGGTTTGCAAATTTGTTTCCTGAATTTCTGTGGATACACTATTACAAGGCAAGATTGAGAAGTTCCCCAAGTTCAAGATGACACTAACTGGTGCAAGATGGGATCTCGCTGCTCTAAAAAAGAAGCAAATCAAGACAAGCTTGACTGGTTGTTAATTGGGAAATAAGCTGCTCAGTGTTTCTACCAAGTTCGCGAGAAACTAAAAACTATTTCCCTTTCTTTCTGGATAACCAACCCGTGATGTGTGTTTAGAATTCATAAGATACAGAATTCAAGGTATTATTATCAAGGTAAACATTAAAACCATATCATAAAGGAGAACAGGATTAGGCCTCATGACCACCACCCTTGTCAATAAGCTTACCATTAGACCTCGCCGTTCCAATTGACTTGGTGGATGATGAAGATGATATGACAGACCTATCGAACTCTTGTTTATCTTCATTGAATGCCTTGCTTAGAGCTTCCTGGAGCTCAAGGTGTCTCTGTCTCTTCACAAGTCGTTCCTCTGAAGTTTCATTCCCTAAATAAGCTATCTGTGATAGGTCATCAGCATCCATGATTTTGTTGAGTACTTCTGAGCAACGTGGGAAAAACCGTTTCCCAAGTTCCACTGTTAACGGAAAATTGATCAACTATGAGATGTCAATCTAGAACTACATGGAAAGATAAACTTGAAGTTCGAATACAAAGCAAATGGCATGGTTTCCAGCTTTTGCTCCAATGGTGTGTGGATGGAACAGTGCATTAGCCAATTGAACTAGGGCAGTCAAGGTCCTTCAGCAATGCTAACTTAAGTATTGAAGGAAAAGCAGTTTCAATTCATATATGTGTAAGCATAAGAACCTGTTCTAGAGAGTGCTCTCATCCTATTTAGATGCTCCTCGTGCATTCTGAAAGGTGCCTCGTTCAAGTCCACAGCTCCCCTTTGTGCACCAGACAAGATGCCGGGCCTGGTGCCACCTAATGGAAACTCAGAAGTACCATCAACTTGAGCAATATCCATCGCAACTTTTGCTTCCATGGGAAAAAGGAGTTTTGCCAGTCCAACTGAAAGAACAATAACATCAATCTTCATATTCTGCGTTTTGCTTTCATTCATCTTAGTCATTAAGCAACGGAAACAGGATTTACTACCATTTCAAGATAGATAACTGATTGCTATCACCACCCAAGGATTATCAACTAAAGTACGCAAATCTAAGACACAGATTTATTTTCCATGAAAGAAAAGGGAAGAACAACTTCATTAGCAAGAAAACAAATAAATTAGGGAAAAACGATTGTTATATCTCCCAAACCAGTAGCACTGAAAGCATCTGACTATGCAAAGCTAAATATTAACATGGAATAATGAAACTTAAAGCAAGCATTCTGACTGGAGATATGAATCTAGTAGCAGCACCACGTATATTCAACAGAAAACTTATTGCATAGCTTCCATAAGATTTTTTAACCACAAAAAAAAACAGATCCTTAGTACTCAAAAGTTGAATCACAAAAAGTCAATCAGAAGCATCAAATGCTTTTTGCAATAAACTATAGAAAATAGACGCCAAAAGCACGTCTCATCAGACAATTCTACTTAAAAAAGTTTTTTGGCTTAAGCATTTCATTCTGGCAGAAAGGCTTGATGCGTAAAGAGAATTTAACTCCACAAAAGTGGCTGGCTAAAGAACAAGTAGAACTAGATATGCATGACAAGAAACTGCAGGAAGGTACGAGCAAAGATTTCAAGAGACAGAATAGATTTTGTAATCACAAAATGAAGACATAAATATGAAGAGTGGATTATAAGCCCCTGTAAATCGTTTACATTGTAGATTCCATGGTCATAGAAATGTGTTAGATGGAATATGAAAAAGGATGCCGACACGATACAATGTTTTTTATGCTGTCCAATATAAGACAAAGACACCAGGTGTGTCATCGTACCATTAGTTTGCAAACAGATAGCTAAAGGATAACAAATCCTGCAGTGAATGGTATAAAGATCAAGTTTTACAACGCCTCCAATTGTCAGTTCGGAAAGAGCAACCAGATGAACAAGCATAAGTGGCAATAGCTAAGTAATTCCAAATCCAATCAATGAGCTGAAGTTGAACCAATGAGAGAGATTAGAAAATTATCGCAATGAGCATGTGAACAGTGTTTCACTTACTGTGTTTTTTGTCCTTAATGACTTTTCAAAGCTATTCTTGTTAGTAAGGTGGAGAAAAACAATATCCCATTTATATTATTTATATTATATACAAGTGAGAATAACTAATATCTCATTTAGATAAAAACTTAATTTAAAATATATAAATCATGACATAATTTATAGTCTTTGCTCGAGCTTCATCTATATATATATATATATATTCAGTGAAGAACTGCGTATGTAGTGAGTACAGAGAGAACAAGATAGAGAGAGCTTGAATGGAAGTAAGTTAAGTAGAGAATAGTTTTCTCCTCCTCTTTATTTGTATCTTTTATTTGATAGATTAATATAAACCACTAGATCTATGGAGTAGACAAGTTATTGAACCACGTAAATTTATATGTGTGTGATTTTTGGGATGTCTTAACAACTAATATCAGAAATTGTTCTTAAAAAAGAGAGTGTTTGATCCAAACCTAGAAATCAAAGTTCTCAAAACGTGTTTTTAAACATACCATCATGTAGGGGACGACGAGACAAATCCACTAGTAAAACTCCAGCTAAGAACCCACATCCTGCATTCCCACACATGCCAATGTCAGGACAAACCCATGTGCACAGACACGCCAACACGCGTCACACGCTCTTTCTTCGCTCAAATACCTACAACTAAATCGGGTTGACCCACCACCAGCCAGCTAGTAGACACAACAACAATTCTGCATGGGCAACAGCCACATAACCGACATGTCAACTTAAATTCCATGTGGATCTACCACGTCATCGGTTGTGGGCCTATATTGCTTACATGTTTGACAAGTCATAATGCCACACCATCATATTGAGTTTTGATCTGGTACATTGCAGGTATTATTTCAATTGACACGCGGCTTTATCTGCACCATCCATTTATTTAAAAATTTGATTGATCAGATCTGAGCTGTTCGAGTCCGATTTGGGTAATTTCAAAGTCGTTTCCAACGTTTCTGGCCGCTCTGAACACAATTATAAAGTCCAATTCGCAAATTCTAATTTAAAGTTAGCGAAAATATAAGATGAAATAAAAGTTACTGGAATTGAAAAATTTAATAAGACAGATTTTGAATATTAGAAAAGACAACTCGAAGCCTATCTATATGAAAAGAAACTTTATCTTTCTCTTTTGGAGAGCAAACCAGAAAATATACAAGAAGAAGATTGGCTAATTTTTGGTAGATAAGTTTTGGATATTATCCGGCTATCCTTATCAAGAAGAGTTGCTCATAATGTTATAAAAGAAAAGGCCACTGCAAGATTAATAGAAGCCTTGTCTGGGATGTATAAGAAGTTTTTGACAAATAATAAAGTGCACTTAATGAAAAAGTTGTTTAATCAGAAGATGATAAAAGACACCTCTGTTATACAACATCTCAACAACTTTAATACCATCACAAATCAATTGTCATCTGTTGAAATTAAGTTTAATGATGAGATTCACGACTCATTTTGCTAGCTTCACATCCAAACAATTGGGAAGGTACGAGAACAGCCATGAGAAACTTAGTCAGAAAATCCAAACTAAAATATGATGATATCTGAGATTTGATTTTAGCTGAATAAGTATGAAGGAAAGACTCGGGTGAAAGTTTAAGTTTAAGTTCAGGTTCAGCTTTCAAGATCAACACTTAAGAGAGGAGACAGGATAGAGGCTTATCTAGAGACAGATCAAAATAAATATACAAAAGTAAAAGCAAGTCTGGACCCAGAAAGCAAGTTGAATGTTGGAATTATGACAATCCTGGTCATTACATGATGAGTTGCATAAAACCAAAAAAACCTAAAACAGACTCTATAAATGTTACCATAGATGAGGTACAACATGCTTTAATTTTTGTTGTACAAAGTCCAATGAATGATTAGATTCTTAATTCTGGTGCTTCATTTCATTATACACCACACCACAAAATGATACAAAATTATGTCGCTAGAAATCATGGTGTAGTTTATTTGGCTGATGGACAATCAATAGATATTGTAGGCATAGAAGATGTGCAAATCAAGACAATGAATGGATCAATATGAAACTTATAAAATGTAAAACATGTTCTTAGATTAAAGATGAAATTGATCTCCGTTGGACAGCTTGACGATAATAATCATTCAATCACTTTTTTTAAGTATATGAAAAGTATCAAAGGGAGCAATGGTTTTGGATTATGGAAAGAAAACTGATACCCTATATATGACCACAAGATTTGCAGGCATTATTACCTCAACTGAAGCAGAAAATCAAGCACAGTTATGACACTGTAGACTAAATCATATAAGTCAAAAGGGGATGAAAATACTTCAGTCAAATGAAAAACTGCTAGAGTTAAAAAATGTTGATCTAGACATTTATGAAAGTTGTATTATTGAAAAATAGAAAAAGCCTAGTTTTTTAAAGGTTGACAAGACTTTAAGACCAAAAAAGTTAGAATTGGTACACATAGATTTATGGAGACATTCTCTAATGGCATCTTTTAGATGTTATCAGTACTATGTGACTTTCATTGATGATTTTAGTAGGAAGGTATGGGTATACTTTCTGAAAAATAAATCTGATGTATTTGAAACATAAAAAAAAAGGAAGGCTATGGTTGTAATTGAATCAAGTTTAAAGCTGAAATGCTTGAGATTTGATAATGGAGAAGAATACATGATGGAGGTTTTAAAGAGTATAGCGTTGTCAATGGTATAAAAATAAAAAAGACTGTTCCAGGCACACCACAACAGAATGGAATTGTTGAACGAATGAACAGGATCGTCAATGAACGAGCTAAAAGCATAAGGCTGCATTAAAGTTTACCTCAAACATTTTAGGCCAACACAGTTCGTACTGCAGTTTACTTGATCAACTATTGACCATCAATTCTTTTAGAGTTTAAATTACTCGAGGAAGTATGGAAAAGAAAAGAAGTACAACTCTCTTATCTAAAAGTCTTTAGGTGTGTAAACTATATTCATGTAGATTCTAATGCTTGCAACAAGCTAGATGTCAATTCCAAGAAATGTTTTTTTATTGGTTATAAAGATGAAGAATTTGGATTTTGATTTTGAGATGATCAGAATAAAAAGATTATCAAAAGCAGGAATATGATCTTCAATGAGAAAGTTTTGTACAAAGACAGATCAAGTGTAGAAACAAATTTAGTTGATTCAGATATAAGTTCATAAAAATATGAATTCATAAAATTAAAAGGGTTTTTTGATGTGACTAAGTAGAACAAAAATTAAGAGTTTTTACAAGAAGATTTAAGCACATCTATACCCACTACCACATAGGAAGACACAGAGCCAAGTGAACCTAGTGTTTATGTTCGCAGGTCTTCAAGGATTGTAAAGCCCCCACAATGGTTCACACTTCTACTAAATTATATTTTGCTAACAGATGGTGGTAAACCACAAACTTATAAAGAATCATTACAAGATTAAAACTCAAGCAAGTAGGAGTTAGCCATGAAGGATGAGATAGATTCTTTGTTAAAGAACAAAACTTGAGAGCTAAGCACACTGCTTGAGGGCAAAAAAACTTTGCAAAACAAGTGGGTTTACATAGTAAAGACTGAGCATGATGGAAGTAAACAGTTCATGGCAAGACTTGTTGTAAAAGAGTTTCAACAAAAGAAAAGGATTGACTACTCTAAGATATTTTCTCTAGTTGTGAAGTTCACAACAATCAGAGTTGTTTTAGAGATAATAACTGCAAAAAAATTATATCTTGAATAACTAGATGTAAAAATAACATTTCTTCATGGTAACTTGAAGGAAGACATTTATATGCAATAACTAGAAGGGTTTATAATACAAGAAAATGAGAACCAAGTCTGCAAGCTAAAGAAAAGCCGATATGGTTTGAAGCAAACTCTAAGACAGTGGTACAAAAAGTTTGACAACTTCATGTGTAGTTCAGGGTATATAAGATGTCAAGCTGATTATTGTTGCTATGTCAAACATTTTGACAACTCATACATCATTCTACTAATATATGTAGATGATATATTGATTGCAAGATTCAACATTAAAGATATTGACAATTTGAAACAACATTTATCAAAACAGTTTGAAATGAAGGATCTGGGAGTTGCTAAACAAATACTTGGCATAAGAATTATCAAGGATAAAGACAAAGACATACTAAAGCTTTCACAAACAGAGTATGTCAAGAAGGTTCTCAGCATGTTTAATATGGATAATGCTAAACTAGTAAGTACACTTTTGGGGAATCATTTCAAGCTAAGCAAAGACTAATCGCCAAAAATTAAGCTAAAATATGGATAAATAGATAAGATTCTATATGCCTTAGCTATCGGCTCTTTAATGTATGCTATGGTCTGTACCAAACCAGATATTGTCTATGCAATAGGAGTTGTAAGCTAATATATGAGCAATCATAGAAAGCAACATTGAAAGGCAATGTTGATAACAGAAAGAGCATTACAGGATATGTATATACTCTAAGAGATATTTCTGTTTCTAGGAGTTCAATCTTGCAAAAAATCATCGCTTTTTCAATAATACAAGCTAAATATATTGCAGTATCAGAATCTACAAAAGAGATAAAATGGTTGCAAAGTTTTTAGAAAGAATTAGGCAAGATGAATGGAAAGGTACTCTGTATAATGATAGTCAGAGTGCAATCTTCCTTGCCAAGAATCTAGCATTTTACTTCAGGACTAAGCATATTCAGATCAAATATCACTTCATCCAATAATTGTTAGATGATAGACAACTAATGCTAGAAAAGATTTATAGAAGCAAGAATCCAATTGACATATTAACCAAAGGAGTTACACATGATAAACTGAAGTTATGTAAAACTTCGGTTAGTTTTCAAGGGTAAAAGATACTGTTATTATTTGTCTCTAAATCAGAGATTGTTAGCAAAGTGAAGACAAACAATGTCTCAGTTCCATCATATACACGTGGGAATAACTAATCTCCTACCTAGCACATGATAGAGGCTTAATTTAAAACATAAATCATGACATGGTTAATGGCCCTTGCTCTCAGCTTCATATATATATATATATATATATATATTTAGTTAAGAGCTACGTGTGTAGTGAGTACAAAAAGAACAAGATAAAGAGAGCTTGAGTGAAAATGAGTTGAGTAGAGAAGAGTTTTCTCCTCTTCCTTGTTTGTATTGTTTTTTTGATAAATTAATACAAATCAGTAATTTTGTGAAACAAATAAATTATCAAATCACATAAATTTAAATTTATATGTGTTTAATTTCTGAAATATCCTAACATTTACATGTAATGAATGCCTGTTTTCTTTTCCATTCAAAAATAAGTTACATGAACTTCAGGTTGCTGTAGTACATAAGGCAAATATTCAACACAAAGGATTCATGCTGTGAAACTATCAAAACACAATTGAAAGGGTTAAAACTAAAAAGAAATGATAGTATTGATTGTAACAAGACAGATATAAGCAAGGCATAATACTTCAAAGGAAGAAATATGAACATAATGAAAATTACCTCTATTTTCGAGGTACAACAATTTCATTCTCAGGTCATCACCAGCCATAGCAAGAGAAAGAGAAGCCTCTCCAAGTAATGGATCCCTCATTTCTGCTTGTTCCAATATTTCTATACACAAGCGCTCCTTGGGAGAAGCTTTTCCTTCCTCTGTTGACTTATGATAATCCGTGGCCCTTGTAAGTCGTTTTGATATCTGCAGAGCCTTCCTACCATCTAAAGTAAGATCTGACAGCCGAGCTCCCTTCGTTAAGAGAGATACTATAATCTTAGGATCTTTCCGCATTGCAGCAACATGCAGCACGGTGTAACCCCTTGAATTTCTGCAGTTAACATCAGCTAATCCAAGATCAAGAATCTCAGTTGTAGTCTTTGCATCACAGTATGAAACAGCATAGTGGAGTGCATGCGCATCATCTAGATTAGTATGTGCCTCTTTCAGTAGCATTCTAACTAGCTCAACATCATCCGAGTCCAAAGCCCGATGTATTCTCTTTATATGTTTATCTAGTAAGTTACTGTTCCCATGCACATTCAAACCAAGTTCCAAACGAGAATCCATGATTTTCTTCACAATGTACTGCGGCAAGGCTTTATCCAGAGTAACAATATCAACATTTGATTTCACAATAATCTCAACGCATCTTGTTAGCAATCTCTCACAAGCTTCACCGCATATGTTTGCAACTGCTAGAATCACCAAGATGTCATCAGCTGAAACCTTGTCAAGAATGTCTAATAGATGCCTCTGCAATCAAACAAAATAGCCAACCTAAAATTAAGAGATGCAACTGAGTAAAATGTAATTGGATTCCGTAATTGTATTCCATTAGCAGAAACTATACAGGTTTCATTCATTTATATCTTCTGTAATAGCAATCGCCGGTTCCTTTGGGAAGGAATGTAACTCTATCATGTTAATCATTTTAAACTCTAATAAATTCAAATGTATCTGGTACCATAAATATCCATCCCAATATCATTAAATTTCAAAATGAGATTCATTTCCTTCCATGAGAATTAAGTTCATCTGATAGCACCATACCAATATGATCAGAACTGATGGGCTATCAATGATCAACTTGGATACATGATGATGGTCCTTCCAGTGCCTATTGTCTTAAATTATGTGCAGCTTTGGAAGATCCAAATACACTAGGCAAAACACACAGACAGTTGCATTTTTCCAAGAATAATACTCAGAAAAAGAAAACGTCCTTGGCCATTTTAATTTCTTCAAATCAATCCATAGTACTTTCTTGCCACCTATTTGAAGGTGACGTTGGCAGTATTTGGCAAGAAGAATAAGAAGAGGAATTCAACAACTACTACACAAACACACTTAGAAACTGCTACATGAAAAACACTGAGTAACAACTATAAAACAACGTTCGAAAGTAATTTCAGAATCAGTCTCTTAACTCTTACCTGATAAAGAGCCACCAACTCATTAACCTGGAATGTAAAAGAGGCATAAAGAACCTCAGTCAGGAGATCCACTGCAGGCCTGCAAGCAATATGGGAACAATCATCATCCACACAAGCACAAACATCTTTAGGCCAAGGCCTCACTTTCCCACAATACAAATAACCCAAGACTGTCATAAGTGAATCAAATCCAACATCATAGTCCTTAGCCAATTCCTTCAATTCAAACTTTGCTACCCCACTTCTGTCTTTAGCCACAGCACTCGAGAAAACACTCTTGAAAAAAGGACTTCTCGCAGATAAAATGCACCTGTGAACTGGGACTTCACGGTTGTAATTGGAGCTTGTGATTTTGGCATCAGCAAAGTAGTCAAAATCTTGGGAGTCAAAGATTGTTTCAAGATTTCCTGATAGTTGTTGAAGAGCTGCAATTTCTGGGTTTGTAAAAGGCTTTGAACTTGAGGGAGTTTCTATGCAGCATGTACTACTTCCATTGCTGATCTCGTTAGAATCCGAGAAACCAATCCTATTATCCATCAACAACCGAAAGAAAACCAGAAACTATAGAACTTGGATTTTAAAGATTGAAAATTGGAGCAGATTGAACCTGTTTGAGACAAAAAGAAGCCAACTTTCTATACGAGAAGTCAGTGTAGAGAAACAGAAACAGAAACAGAGTTTTCATTCAAAAATTGGAAACAACTTTAGAGGACAAAAACTGTCGGTGCTTGATTCAATCAATCGAAGACTTTATCGGTTAATAGATATTTGGTGATGCACATAATACATGCAGAGAGAGCGGTGGGGTAAGCTGGGCACCATGGTCAACTAAGAACACGGGTGACGAGAAGAGGGTAAACAAAGAGACATGGAGAGAAGATACATGGTACACAGCAAGCTCTTTTCTTTTTTGGTGGGTGTTGTCATGAATCATGATTTCAGTTAAGGATTCTGGATTTTTTTTCCCGTACATCAGGATCAGACCCTCATCACTCTCTTTTCTTGTTTGAGCTCAACTTATTCCACACTGATCGTTGATCTAATCCTGATCAAACGACTGGGGGTGTTTAACAGCCAAATGACTTTGTAGCGGTCCTTCTGTTGCTGGAGCTGCTACTATTGGCTATTGCATGGTTAAAATATGTTTTTGTCCGTTTTCTGCTTTCGTCACCTGCTCTGCTGTCCTTCTTTTTCTTATATAAATAGTATCATTTAAACAAGTCGTACATACATTAATTATTTAAGGTTAAATCCTATTCTCAAACCAGCGTAATGTATTCAGAAAAAAAAAAACAAAAATAAATAAATCTCTCAAAACTTGAATCCAAATAATTAAGAAATAGAATATATTTTGTGACAACTACTTGGGGAGAGGCATTTGCCACTTCTGCTTTTGATTCTGATCTGACGTGTCTCTCATTACGAGACTTCGTCCCTGGACATATATTTTGTCATTAATTTGTCCTTGTTGGCCTGGCCAATCATTCCCTAGCTAAGAGGGCAAGATGAGATACAACTTCCAATTTCTGATGACTGACTACAGCTGAACTCGTGTCAAGAATTTTCCAGCTCCCGCGCTTCCAGTGTCAGAAACTAAGGTAGCCATGATGATGGCTCTACTCTCATCTCTTGTTTTCTTCTTGCCTTATTTGGTTCTGCTTTCATGATTCGAGTTATTTTCAACTGAACTGACAGGCATCTGTAGGCAAAGTGGTCATAAAAGAAAAGGATGGTTTTGCCGGCTAAACTTGATTACGTAAATGATTGTCGGCCACAACAACTGAGATTATAGGATTTCGGCTTCACAAATTAGGAGTAGAAGAGTTCAACTATGCGACTGGAAAGTTCATGCTCCACCAGTACTGCTCTTGAAAAAACAGAGGAATTAAGAAAAGTCCACTGCTTCATGCTTAAACATTCCACTTCATCGAAAGCTCTCTCTTCTAGTTACTCAAGTATATGGCGTGAATGACGAGGGGTAGAAGGTTACACTGCATAGGTTTTGTCATATGATAATAGCCTGATGAGGGGGGCACTGAAGTTGACTAAATCTTCATTTTGTAAGATTTCTCTGAAGTGCAAAAAAGCAGAATTCTATTTGCTATCTATCAGAGAATGAAATGTTTTTTCAACGATGCATCAACTCAACAAAAATTATCAGGTTTAGTGGCATGCAGGCCTTCTCTTTTAAAGAAGTCTTGAGCTCAAACCCACCTAGTTAATGGAAAAAAAAGAAGCTAACGGTGATGAAACCAAAATGTTTCTTGTAAAATTAAAATAGAAAATCAGAGTTTTGTCATCAGAAACAGAAACTGTATTCAAGAATCTTGTAAAATGTAAACAAGAAAATTTGTATTACTGATTCATAATTGTAATACATTTATGAAATGAAAAAATAAATCAAGTGAATTTATATATTTCACCCATGGTATGAATTCTTACTGATTCATAATTGTATTCTATTTTTCCTATGCTATAGTACATTCTCAAAAACAAACAAATATGAAAATTTTGCTATGCAAAAGTGTTAAATTAATCTTTCTTACTACCCCAGTTAAAGGAGCGAATAGTTTCCAACCCTTTCCCAATACAAGCTCCAAAACCACCTTCCTTCTTAGGAGAAGACACAGAATTGCTGGATTCATTCTTACGATGGATTGTTTGAACAAGGGCTTCGATTTCTTCCTTTGCTCGTTGGAAAACGCTTGGACCTTTGACTTGATCAATTGGGGTACTATCATCTATGTCATCATTCCTTCCATGAGTTTCTTTATGATGATGGATTGGTGACTTGCCATGGTGAATGATTGCTTCAATCTCTTCCTTTGCTCTTTCAATTAGAATGGGTGCCTTTGCCTTGACATTATTTTCTGCTAATACAGGAACAGCATATATGCAAAATAAGTGGTTTGATTCAAAATCATTTAGCCATATTGAAGCCGTGTCAGACTCCAACTTCAGGTACAACAGTACAGCTCATGTCAGAAGCCACATCAGACTCCTATATATGTTACCTATCCTAAACCTCAAGTGTTATCGTCTTTATCAGGTTAGTACCAGCAGAAAAGATTGGCAAGTTCTTCTTTAATTGTTATTACATATCGCTATCTAGTACCTAGCTTTCCTTGTAGCATTCCAAAGGTTATCAGTGCTCGCTGTCAAGTGAGGAGAACCAAAAACTTTCTGACATGTTCTGGTATCAGAGCCCCTGCAACAACGGGGAGAAAAAATGGCCACAAATTGCAACATCTCTACCTCCTCTAATCCAAATACCTAACATTTACTACCACCCAAAACATTCAAAAGTTCACCACTCATTGTGCTTGAGACTGACATGGCTTCAATATGGCTCAATAAAAAATAAAAAGAAAAAAAAGTGAGAACATACTAGGATAGTATATGAATAGAAATAACGAGTGATGATTAACAATTGTTTTTTTTTTTACTAGAAGACAATAAGAATAATTAGACTCCTCCCATGTTAGGAATCAAAAGTAAGCCTAAAAAGTTTGTGGCGATTGGTCATTTAGCCTAATGCCACTGTCCAATTCCGAATGACACAAACCATTTAAGAGTACAAACAGGTCAAAAGCTGAACTCTCTCTACAGATTACTACCATCATAACATCTTAATCCATTGTAAGTATAAGAACCATGACAATACAACAAAAAGAAATCAAGTAAAGCACCTGCTTTCTCAAATCTTGAAGATTGATGCCTGAAAGAAAAGGAGAAGTCCACATAACAATAAGAAAGAATCCGAGCCCACAAAAGAACATATAACATTGAGTTGTAATATATAAATGGTAATGAAGCAAGTGGGTTGTTGTCGATACTTCTCGTCATGATTATTTTCTGAGTAAATCTTGGTCTGAACAAGAGCCCCAATCTCTTCCTTTGATAGGGTGCTGTCATCAATGTCGACAGTAGGCATGGATCGATGAGTTTCTTTACGATATAAATTGAGGGTATAGCGTAATATCTATCCCTTAAAAAGTTGTGTTAATGATCGGGGAATTGAAGAAATCGTACCTGAAATGGGTTTGTTTTGATTCAGGTTCAGCCATTGATGTTTTGGTGAGATAACTCTTTTTTTCTCTCTCTCTTCTTTTTTTTTTATTTCTCACTTTGATTATCATAAACCGGCGCCCGCAGGCAGATGCAGAATAGTATATTACATGGGACGGAGAGAATCCAGAGCATCTTTTCAATGCTTTTCCTGTCTGATCTGACAGCTTGTACTTATGTAAATTTGGGCCCCACCCTACGTCTGTGAGGGAATCTACTGTTCATTCGAGCTCTGGTTTTCTTTTCTTTTTCCTAGGATTTTCTACGATTTCTTGGTGATTTCTTTTTGACGTGTGCGTGTGTATAAAAATTTCGAGGCCTTCAGAATGTTCTGTTACTCGGTAAAGTTTTGATTTTATAAAATAAATTTTAATTTAATTTAATTAATTTAAAATAATTTTTGCTCCATAACAAAATTTAAAGTTAAAAGAAATATTCGGTCTTATTTTTTTATTTATCAATATTATTTACTGATTTGTAATGTTAAAAGAGAAGTTCATGTCACTTGTTTTATTTTAGTCTCTCAATTATTTTTTAATTTGATACATTTATGTTGGTATATTATAAATTTGATTTAATAGTTTGTTTTGTTTATTTTATTACAAGAATCTTGCAATATTAAACAAAGTTCTTAATACTTACTTGATATTTAATTTTACAAAATAAAACAAAATTTGGTTAATATAAAATAATTATATGTTAAAAGGATAAAATTAAAAATAAAACAAATATGAAAGTCGGGGTATATACATAAGAGAAAAATAAACTAGTGTGTGCAACATAAGTATTTGATAATGGACGATGCTTGTAGCATTCAAGCAATGTATAAAAAGTCTTTTAGTGACCAAACTAAAGCTTTTGCAATGATATTAAAAAGCTTACAACACACTTTTTCAAGTGGTACGCTGTGTGTTGATGAAGGTATGATAGTTGAACTTTGATAGGCTTTTTCCTTCTTATTTTTTTCTTCTTTCTCATCTTCTCTAGAATCGTGTTGGCCTAACAAAATTAAAAAGTAATAAAATTAAAAAGTATCATGTTATTTTTTTTATCAGTTTTTACTATTTTGATTGTTATTTAATTTATTTTGATTTTTTTAATTTTTTTTCAATTTCATCCCTTAATATTTGGTTTTATTTAATTTTTATATCAAATTTACTCTTTATTTTTTTATTGCTACTTTTTTTTATCTTTCTTTAATTTATTTATTTTTTCAATTTCATCCCTGAATATTTTTGTTTTCATTTTATTCTTATATCAAATTTGATCTTCGATCATTTGATTATTATTTATTTATTTTATCATTTTTTATCAAGAGTTTTTTCAATCTCACCCCTTAATATTTTGTTGCTTAGTGATTTAACTTTGTTATTTTTTTAGGTTTTGTTTTTAAGGGGTTAATACTGGTCTCATGACTTGGATCATACATTTTAAAGATTAGCTCGAGTTAACTTTAGTTTTTTTTTAGGTTTTTTTTTTAATTTTAATTTTATCCTTTAATATTTGGCTAGTTGAGGATTGAGTTTCACGGTTTTTTTCCTTTTTTTTATGGGTTTAACCCAATCTCATATCCGAGGTCAAAGGTTTAATAGGTTAACATAGACTTACTTGAGTTTCTTTTCTTCTTTTTTTAGATTAGATTTTTTTAATTTTACCATGTAACATTGAGTTGTCTAAAATTTAAGCTTTATTGTTTTATTCAATATATTTTTTATGGGGTTATTTTGGTCTTATAATTAAGTTACATAGTAAGTTACATATTTGACATGCTAATTTGGTGGACTTGGGTTGGTTTTTTATCCTTTATTTATTTATTTTTCTCAATTTTATCTTTCAACATTTGATTTGTTGGCAATTGATCTTCTAGTTTCTTTCATATGTGCATATAGAAATTTTAAGGTATCGAGAAAATTTTTTATCACTCAATTAATTCTTGATTATGCAAAAAAAAATTAATTTAATTGATTTAAAATAATTTGTGCATTAGGAACTAAATTTAAATTTTTTAAAAATATTCAATCATGTTTTTTTTTCAACGTCATAAATTGAATTGCATAGTCAAGAAAGAAGTTCTTGCCCCTTTCATCCCTCAACTTTCTTTTAATTTGGTCTATTTGCATTGCATTTATGAGAAATTTGACTCTATAGTTTGTTTTGGTTACCTTCGTACGAGGATCTTGCAATATTGAGAGAAATTCTAAGTGCTTGGTTGGTGCTCTATTTTGCAAATTAAATTAAAAATCAGCTAAAAAATAATAATTATATGTTAAGGAGCCAAAATTGAAAATAAGACAAGTATAGATACTAAGATAAACAAGTAGGGAAACACAAACGCTTGATGGTGGGCGACATCCACAGTATTCAAGCAGCGCATGAAAAGTCTCTTGATGGCCAAACTAAAGCTTTTATAGTGGTGTTGGAAGCTACAGTCTTCCAAGTGGTACGCCGCGTGTTAGTGGAAGTGCAATAGTTGGATTTTAATGAGCTTTTCCTTCTTCTCTCTCATCTTTTTAGGAATCATGTTATCCTAACAAAATTGTCATGTTATTTTTTCGATATTGAGCTATTTTTTATTGTTATTTATTTTGCTTTGCTTAATTTGATTGATTTTTTTTCAATTTCATCCTTTAGCATTTGGTTTCCTTTAATTCTTATATTAAATAGGATTTTTATTCTTTTAATTTCTTTTTTATCTCTTTTAATTTTTTTTTCAATTTCATCCTTATGTATTTTTTATTTTTTAAAATTTGATTCTTATTTATTTTTTATCTTTTTTTTATTGAGATTTTTCCTCTCATCCTTTGATATTTTATTGATTAGGAATTTAACTTCATGATGTTTTCAAGTATGTTTTCTAATGGGTTAATCTCAACCCCATAACTTGAGTGATGAATTTTAAAAATTAGCTTAAGTTGATTGTGGTCTTTTTTAAAATCACTTTTTTTAAAATTTTCTATATAATATTAAAACTTATTTTAAAGGTAAATAAATATCAACACTAAAAAATAAATACCAACACTAAAAACAATCAATATATTCAAATGTATATTAAAATATATGAAATTGTAAGATAAAAAAATATGTTATTTAAAGTTTTTGAGTGGTATTAAATAAATTTTGATATCTACAAGTTAAATTATCTTGAAAATGATCCTAGAGATTAAGAAAAAATTGATCATATTTTTATTTTTTTTATTTTGAAATTTAATCAGTGCTAAAAAACTTTATTTGTTACCTATGAGAAAAATAAAAAAGATATCCACAAATAATAATGGTATTTTATGTGAAGAAACATTATATAAAAAATTATGTATTGTTAAAAGACTTAAGTGTTAATTTTCAATTAACACTTAAATTACATAGATGAGAGGGATGGTAGAACCAAGATTAAATTAAAATTCGTAATATAAATGATTGGATAATTATACTTTCAATAAATCACAAGTTGTAAATTTGTGCTTCATCATAAGACTTAAAATTTAAAAAACAAAGATTTGTTTTTCTTGGATGGTTATGTTATTATTAGCTACAAAGATAAATTTTACCTTACTGAATAACCTCTTATATATATATATAGTTAGTTAGTTAGTTAGTTAGTTAGTTAGTTAGTTAGATAGTGAGAAAGAGAGATTATGGAAATATTTCTTATATATTAGTGTCTTATTTAGAAATTATTGAGTGACTTATTTAGAAAATTTATAACGTAATTCTAACTTCCAGGAAAATAAAAATCCTTTTATTTAATTTGTAATTTTAGAAAAAAAATTACATATTTTTGGAATTTATTTATTTGTTGGAAAATAGATTTATGAGAAAGTAAATTATTTTTCAAATATTTGATAGTGTAATGAAAAATTAAATTGAAAAACACTTTTCGCTATGTGGTTATGTCAAGGAAAATAACTTATTAATGTTTTAATATTTTATTTAAAATAATTTATCTAATATATATGAAATATTTAATATAAATATTTAATCACTTACAATGAAAAAATGAGATCTAAAAAGTATAAGGATAAATTTTTTTTTATTATATCATATATTTATATATAGCTTACTTTATCAAATATAACTATATATATAATATAAATATTATAAGTATAATATTATAGATATATAATCTTGTGAAATATTTCTTAAGTAAAATCTATTAATATATTTTTTATTTGTAAATGCTCAAAATAATTTTTTGGTAGTATTAAAAAAGCCAAATTAGTTAATGGTATTAAGTAAGAGTTAGATATTTGGGTTTTTTTTGTATGTATATTTTTTAAAAGATAAATAGATACAAAAATATTTTGATGAGTTTTTTTGGATAATTTGATTTTTTTAAAAATAGGTATGGACAATTATCCCTTTAATATATATCAATTAAGCATTAGTAAATAAATACACATGTCACATCAAATATCGTCATGCATAAATATTAAGTTTTGATGTTATATATATATTAGTTCAAATTAACAATTATAAATATACTAGATCAAATAAAGTAGGTAAACATACTTGTCAAATAAGACACATAGATTTTCTTGTCATAGTTAAATCATCTTAATAATCAAGTTTATAGTAGTGTTGGTTAATAAAATTTTGAACTCAATTTTTTTTTAAATTAGTGTTTTTTGCTATAAATGCTTTTGCTAATATTTTATTTTGAACTAAGTGATCAAAAGCATCACCAAGAGTAATCTTCTTAAAGCCTTTAATTTTCATCACTTCTGTACATAACTCATTAATATCAAATTGGTTTTTGCTTAGACTTTGAAATGCAAACGCTATATCTCTAATCTTTTTAGATAACTTTTCAACTCTGTCATCTTTATATATTTGATTTCTCTTCTTATGGTGCCTCTTTTTTACACTAGAAGAAGATGTCTCTTTACCTTTTAAAGTTTTTCCATATTCCCCTTCATTTTCAATTGAAATATATTGTACTTTAGTGTTCTCTTCTAGGTTAATATCAGCATATGATTTGGCATAATTTTCGGTTACCATATCTTTTTCAACAATAATTGTCATTTCTTTATACATATCAAGTTTTTTGTTAAGATACTTGTCATGTTTGGGATATGTCTGTTCATAAAGATTAGAATATATAAAGTTTTGGAAACAAAAGTAAACGTAAAAATTATATAGAATATATTATTTATCATACCTTTGCTTCTTCATCATATACATCTTCTAAAACCGTAATAATCTTTAAACAATCATCCCAACCAAAACCATTTTTTTTTTAAGTTGGGTTATTATTACCTTTTTTTCTATAATTTTGAGATAATTGTCCACATGTTTATACTCGCATTGTACATTGAACTTTTAACTAATTTCTGTAACTACTTTTACAAAAGATTTTGCTTTAAAGGTGGAAGAAAGCTTGTTTCCTTTAAATGCCTCCTCGACTAATATCTCAATTAGCATGTGAGATATATGCTTAGACCATGTAAAGTTCTTAGCGTGCATTTCTCATTTTCACAATACTCATTTCTACCAAAACAAATCATAAATTTATACAAAATAAAATCATACATATTTAGATTGAACTAATTATATATATATATATATAAATACAACTAATATTTTAAAAACACCATATGATATATGTAAGAAATTATGATAAAGCCAACAAACAATACAAATATATAACAAAGACAATACAAACTGAAGAAAGATATAATAAAAACAAACATATACAATTAACACTCAATTACTAGTTTCTTTGAGTGTTATAATCATTTCACATGGTTAATGCAATTATTTCTCCTTTTGTTGTCCATTTCCTATTCTCTTTCCTCTTCTCCTATTAGCTGAAACTGATTATTCTTCTAATTAGTTCACTTTCTGAATATATTTCTTTCATAAGAAAGTTATAAGAATCAACTCTCATTATATAATTATGAATAATACAATATGCAAGCATAACATTCACTTGTGTTTCATAAGACTAAAAAGGTTTTTCATCAATTGATATAAAACAACTCTTTAAAATTTCAAATTAATTAGTACTTAAAAGTGTATTTTTATCAAGGTTTTATATTATCATTTTGCACTTGAAGTATCAATAACTCCTTAACTAAATCATGTTTTATAATAATATATATGATAATATAAAATACCTTTAATTTATGGTAAATGTTCATTTTAAATGCAAATCTATTACATAAATGAAAGGATTAATTGATGAATTTAAGAACTGAAATTGAAATGACAAAAAGATGACTAAACTTAGAAAAGAAATGTCGGTGCAATTCAAACTGGAATACTGTTTGATAATTGGGTCATATCTGGAGTTATAAATCTCATATTTAAGTTTATTTTATATTGATAGAAAGGTAAGACATAGGCCTACAACTTTCATATGAAGTCTAAGATCTAAAAAGGTCATTTTCAAGTCCAAATTATAGCAACAACAAAAAAGCACGAATCTGTCTTTTAGCCCGAGCACTGTTTAGTAGTTGACCCATATCTAGAGTTTTAGAAGTCTAAATGAACAGAATATTTTACACAAGAAAGCTGAAACAATTTCCTACAACTTTTATATTTTCAAGTTACTCCAATTTTGACATTATCAATGATATTTTAGGCAGACAATAGAAGATAAAAATTGTCACCAAGTCAAGAGTTGGCCACCTACTCATCAATTAGTCATCAAATCAATAGTTCTCAATTTTGGCCTATAAAAAAAGGCATTTGCCATGCATTTAGACATCTTAGTTTTTAGATCAAGATCATGCTCTTGCTTTCGCTCTTTGTATTTTTTGTAAGGTTTATGCTTTACTTTCATTAATATCAAGTTTATGCCTTTCATTTCTTTTTTCTTTACTTGGTTCACTCTTATCTTATTTGTGTTCTTATTTTGTTTATTTTTTTTCTTTTATTATGTCTAGCTAAGTTTATTATGTCAAGGTGAAAAAATTACATTAAAGGTGTAAGAATAAGTATAGTGTAAACTTAATATGAACTTTAATGTTTGATACTAACACGTTTTGTATTTGTTTTCTTGTTCACTCTTTAATACTTTGCTTGTTAAATGACTAATCTTGATTTATGTTGTATAACACTTGGTACAACAAATGCTTGACACTTTTATAATTCATATTGTATGGTATAACTAACACTTGAGTTATGAAAGGAACTTGATTTGTTGTTAACATAAGTTATAATCATGAATGCTTGATGAGATTTACAAGTATTAATATTAATCGAATAAGATGACTAATGTAATCATGTTAACAATCTATAATCAGATTGGAACCTCCTTTGTGTGTGGTTTTGAATTAAATAATAAGAGTTTATATTATACTTATTTGACATATCATTAGTGGATCCTCTAACCTTGACATTTGTTATTATCATTGTTTAATCCTTACATTAATATTCCATCTCAAAGCTCTCTTCTTCTTCTTCTCCTTCTTTTTCTTTATTATTATTGTTGTTGTTGTTGTTGTTGTTTATAATTTGTACAATTAACATCTCTATGGTTCGACCCTAGTCTTGCTGAGTTATTTATTACTTCGACACTCCTGCACTTGGGAGAAGACATTAAACTTTTAGTCGTGTCACAAACCCTTTCTCAATAGCAGTTCATAATAAACAGTGTTCAAGATTAAATAACTCATTTTTATTTTCTAATGAATGTTCTATAAACTTATTCAAATGGCATTGAACTCCACATAAAAAAAAAAAGAAGAAATGATTTCTTTTCGAACACCTTAACCACCATCACCAAAATAATATTTTCCTATAAATAAAAAATAAAACCTATTATTATCTTTATATAAATAGACAATTTACATATTTATTGCACATTATAAATTTTTAATTTATATCTTCTGGAACCTTTAGTTCACTAGTTCTTGATAGTGAATCATCTAAAACTCAGGAATCGTGGGCGCTCCTTTCCTATCCAGCTAAAACATATATAAATTTCAAATAAAAAATTATAGCTCTAAAATATTTTATGTTGTTCTCTCTTTTTGATCTTGAAACTTTCCTTAAATTTCATCAAAAACACGGGTACCATCAACTGCTCTCATATAATCCTATATAAAAATGAAAAAAAAAAGTATAATATCTTTTTAAATGTAATTAATTAATGTATAAAAATATTGATATTGTTCTCATACCTTAAAATAAGGATAGAATCTGCAATTATTCATTATCTCCGCAGCTATATCCCCTAGACCTTTGATAAGTTATTTGTATAATTTAATAACTGCTTTTAATACAATTCTAAAGTAACAATAGATAATTTCAACAGATCTATAGTATATACCATTGATAAAATAAAATTTTTGATTTCGACCTATAATTTGTAAGAACACAATTACTTGCTCTCTAATAAACATATTTTGAGTTGAATTTAATAGTTGTGAGAGCATCACATAAATTATATAACACAATTGGTTTCATATGAATTTATTCGACGCAATGTCTATTACCTTAATTTAAAATGCTATCAATATAGAATTTTTATTGAGCAATTACATTTATACAGGGTTCTCTTGGTATATAAATTTTATTTTTTTTCTTATTCAATACTAACTACCCCTGCAGCTATAACAGTTACAACAACTCCCATATATAGTGCATGGATAATTTTACTATCCATAATAAAAAAGTTAAGTTTTTTGACAATGAAACCTAAAAGGCTTGGAGAAATAAACATTAAAAAAGTAAATCAAATACCTACACAATCAATATATTTGGATAGCTAGAAATACTTGAATTCTACATGTTGTGCTCAGTTCAATATGTGTTATCAAGCCATTGATATGTACTAGTAAAAAAGCTTCACTTTTAAACTTTCAGGAGGCTAAAGATAAATTAATATTAGAGAAATTGTTAACTATTTTGTTGTTCATCACGAGAAAATCCAACAGTATTTGGGTTCAGGATAAAGCAAAGGAATCGATATTAGGTACCTTAAATTTGTCTGGAGATGCTGAACAAGTCTAGTTTCACTAGAAGTATATGTAAAAATATCATTTTTATGTATATTAACTTCTTCTTCTTCTTTTTTTGTCTAAATCCATGCTTATTATTAGCTGTATATATGTACAAATTGTTCATAAGAATAACTTATTAAAAATACCTATGGCTCAAAATAAAAAATAAATACCAGAACAAATAATATTTAAAATTAACTAGATTAATAATCAAAAGAATAAAAATTTTAAATCCAGCAAGACTAACATATTCTTTTAAATAAATTAATTCTTTTTATAATAAAGCATAAGCATCCATTGCCCATGACTAATCATTGCTTGATTTGAGAACAATTATTTTTATTATATATATAATAAGAAAAAAAATCCAGCACAAACAAAAGAGTTGAAGGTGTGTGATCTATGATCAGCATTAAGAATATGAACAATAAGCATATAAAGTTTTGTTTATTTCCAGGTGTTACTCGTATAAAAACACAAAAAATGAATCTATAATTAAAATTTTAATTTTAAAATTTGAAACACTGTTGTCTTTCACCATTATCACAGTCAGCTATCAAACCATATAGAAGGCAAAGAAAAAAAATAGATAACCTTCCTTAAGAATACGTGAACCCTAAAACAATCTGTTAGAGCCACATGAATGTTTCACTACATCAATATAAAATATCAAAGATTCATGTTTAACATTTATATATAGAAAAGAAATAAAACAACGAATAATTCATATCTTACTCAAAAACTTTATAATGGGTAGTCAAATGATAAAGACGTAGAGATAACCACTAAATTACTACAAGATGAACTGACCTCCAGAAAATATGGATCCCAAAGAGAGAGACAGGTTTTGATTGGAATTGGAAAGTCAAGAAAAAGAGATCCTATACTTTGGTAATGGATTTTGAGCGATAGATCTTACACCAGCAGTAACCAAAACAATGTTGAGGTATGAAACAGAGATAAAAGCCTCGCTCTCTCTTCTTAAAGCAAAACCCAAGAAAGAATGATGTCCTAAGTTATTGAGTTTTGAATTCTATTAATAGAAAGATTGAAAAAATACGGTGGAGTTTTGTAGAGAAATGTGGCAATGGGATTAAAGGAAATGTGTGCGAGTGTTGTAGGAAATTTGGAAAACCAAAATAGAGAAAAGCTAAAGATTGAATCAACAAGCAAATTAACAAGCAAGATCTGAGATTCTATACAAAATAGAGCATGGGATTGTTTTGATTTTTTTTCCAAAAACCAAACACAACATGAAAAACATAGCAAATTAAAAAACTCATAAGATTTAAGCTACAGTCACAACTAAAAATCCAAATAGAGAACAAGAAAAAAAAGCAAATAATAAAAAAATATTTGAGGAAAATGATTATCTAAAATAAGATGATCTTTTGTCACAATAAATAGATTTGAGAAACAGATATTTACAAAGTGATTTTCTGAAGAGATCAGTTAGAATAAACTAATTAATAAGAGAGAACTAGAGGGAGAGATTTGTTTTTTCAACTATTAAAATTTAATTTTTTATTTGAATAGAATTTAAATTTTTTTTAACTAACTTTCCATGTGTTTAACAAACATTGGAAAAGTAAGGAAAATGATTTTAAAAAAATATTTTTCTCAAAAAAAATACAAATTTAGATAATTTTTTTGTTTTCTTTTATAGTCTTTGTAAATATTAATATTAATTTGAAGATTTAATTAAAATTAGGAAAGATGTCAAATTATATGTCCGAGAATTAAAAAATAATAATATATAATAACACCATCTTTTTTTTTCAATTGTGATGAATTCCACTGCCTCTGAAAATGGACTAAACCAAAAATTACATGGATAAGAATAATGCTCAAGTTATTTATTACTTGATTGCAACCTGGGGACAGGGCGTACCTGTGGTAAGCAATCGTGAATTACAAATTGCATTGAATTTGATCGAACCTTTAGGACTCCCTCGTGCACGAAATATTTAAAAATTATTTTTATTTATGATAATTTTATAAAATTCAAGACTTATAAAATTCATGATGTTTAAAAATAATTTTTTTATAACATAATCTAAGTGTTTTTTCTTTATGATCTATTATCTATGCTAAGAAATGTAGTGACTTAATTTAGGGAGCCCAGTATCTGTACGTGAAAAACAATCTTTTTTTATGATTTTAAAGACTTTCGATACTTTAATTAGTATTTTTATAGAGAAATAATGTCAAAAATATGTAAAAAATTGTTAAATACCAAAAATAAAATTATTTTTTTTTAATAACATAATAAAAAATAAAGTTATTTGTTCTTGTTTGATATGTAAGAAATGTTCTATAAGAAAAAATGATATTAAGTATATATATTAAGAATGAAAAAATTATAATTTTTTTTATCTGAATAGTTAAAACAATAACAAGAATGTGTCTACAACACAACATATTAATAAAAAATACATATATCTTATATTTACATTTATAAATAATAAATATTTTTTATATATGTATTAATAAAAAATAAATATAACTTGCCGAGTCGCTTGACATTTTGGATACAGGTTAAAAAGCATGTGTTCAGCAAAAAAATCTCAGAGGGTCAAGTGTTCGGCTTTGACCTCAAGACTAGGCTCATACAATGACAAGAATGCACCCAGAACACCACACATGAGTCCAAGGGATGCTAGGCCTTGCTCTCAAGGCATCAGGCTATGCATTTGACGCTAAGGCCTTGGCGTGTAGGGCGATAGGTTGGTGCATGGCGACTATACACCATTGTTATATATTTCATTGGAATGTGATTGTTGAAAATTAATATTTGTATTTCATTCAAAATAAAATTTTTCTTAAAAACTTATGAACAAATTTACCATTCAACTTTAAAACTCTCAATATCTAAATTTAAAATTTTTATTTTTATTTAAACAATTATACATATAAACATACATGTTGCAATGCAATGTAATTTTACTCTAAAATATCATAATTATAATATTATAATTAACAATTAATAAATAAAACTAAAATAACATCTTTTTTACTATTCAAAAAAACACTATTCACCCCACTCATAAAAAATTTTGTTCATTCACTGTGCACTTTTATCTAAATTTTTTTCTCCTTGTATTCTGCAAGGTTTCTCGTTGGATTACTTTACTTTATTTCTTTTCAATTTTATCATTTCAAGTTATATTTTGATGGATTTTTTTATATGCTTAAGGCTACATTTGTTTTATAAAAAATAATTTATTGAAAATTATTTTTCAAATTTTTTCATATTTGTTTACCATTAAAAATATTCGTTAATGAAAAAAAATTTCAAACATAGAAAAATTTGATTTGATTTCGAGAAGATTGTTTTCCTTTTATTTTTTATGCAATACACTTTTAGAAGTTGTAAAAAATTCAAAATTATTATGCTATTTATTAATTATATTAAATTTGATCATTAATTTTTTAAATGATATACATTTTGTTTTGAATTCTTTTTTTTATTATAAAAAAAGTAAAGTCATCAGTAAAATATTGTAAAGCAAGACTCATTACATCGTGAATTATTATAATATAATGATGTTTTTGCCCTCTAGAGTAAAATAATCTTTTCACAAAGTTCAATTGTTATTAGCAAATTGAATGGGGTATATTTGTCTCTTCATATTTTTATTGCATATTGAAATTACTATTTACTCCTAAAATAAGTAGAAAAATAATAATTAGGTGCCAAATGGTTTTTTTTTCTTTTTTTATTTTTCAAATTATAAGTACTTAACAACCTTTAAAATTTTATTTTCATGAACTTGCATTTAGGGATATTTTAATCATTTTATAATAGCTTTTTTATTTTTATTTTTATTTTTTTGTAAATATCTAATAGACTCAAGGGCAATTAGATATTTTAACTTATATAAATTATATTTTCAAGAAAAAAATCATGCACCAACGAGTGGGGGGAGCCCATGCTTTTTCAGATAACACAAGCAGGCTCATAGTCAGTCAAAGATCGCTTTCCATTATAGTGTTAGAAACGGAGCATCAAGATTTTACCTATGGTAAGGTGTATTTTGATGGAGGATTGACAATGTGGCTCTTGTCGACTTTTTTTATACACCCCCTTTTCTCTTTCTTTTCCTTGGTAAAATACAAAAAATTTCTTTCTTTTGTTTTTTATATACAACTTAATCCTTATTTTTTTAGTTCCTATTTTTTTTAATCTTTTGTAGATTAGTTTTTCTCTTTAATTATATACCTCATCATTTCATTTTATTTTATTCTTATATCAAATTTGATCTTCATTGTTTTAATTTATACTTCTTTCCTTTTTATAATTGAATTTTGTTTTGAATTTCATCCCGTAAAATTTAATTATGATTTATTTTTATATCAAATTTGATCCTTTTTTATTTCTATTTTTTTTATCTTTTTTTATTATTTTTTCCCATTTCATTCCTCATTATCTTGTGATTTAGAATTTTACTTTAGTTACAAATTTATAATATTATCACGGGTTGAGTTTGGTCTTTTTAATGTTCTTTATTAAATTTTAATTTTTTTCAATCTCATCCATCAACATTTGATTTATTAAAAATTGATCTTTAAACTTTTTTTTTTCACTTTCCTCTCAATTGAGTTATCTCAATCCTATAGTCACATCGCGATGTCAATGGCTTTACCCAGGCTAAAATAGATCTTTAATTTTTATTTTATTTTCATTGATTTTTTTTCTTTTCAACATTAGGTTATTTAATAATTGAGGTCCATTGGTTTATTCAATTTTCTTTCGACGAGGTTACGTCAACATCACAATTCACAACTATGTCACATATTTAACATGTTAACCCTCATAGGTTTATATCAGTTTTTTATTTTTTTAGTTTTGTTATTGTCATTGTATTTTTTATTCATATTACTAAAATTATGCTAGTTTATTAAACCTAGTCAAATTAATAACCCAAGTCTCAATTTTTTTAACTTTTTTAGGAACTCTTACTTATTCTTAGCATTCCTTTTTTTTTTATAATGGAAAGAATTTGGCATGGCTCATGGTGTATCACACAACACCTATCCATTACTTTTAAATAAAAATATTTGATTAAGAATTTTATATATTTATTATCACTAAATTTATGATAGCGTCAATACAATAAAGTTAATAAGATAGGATGTATGTTTTCTAAATATATTTATATAGTGTTAGCATTTCTTTTTCTTTAGTGATATCGACATTAGCTTGATCATTCAAAAAAAAGAGTTAAGAGTAGTCATTGTCCACATCAGCACTCAGACAGGTAATCCAACTAGCCAGTCATGGCAATAACTTGATCAACGGCAGCCTCGTGTTGGTCGCGATGCATGACTAATGAATTTGGTCTTCTTGCAAAATTACGAACACGTTTTTGCATTACTGCAAGTATTTAATTAAAAAAACAAGGGCCGGTGAATGTTCAAATTTCTATGCAAGTAATTAATTTTTTTTCAAAAAAGTTGGTGAATGTTCAAATTTCTATGTTGATGTTAGTTTCCGAGGGATTAACTCTATAATCAAGGCATGACATTTAATTTTAAAAGGCATGCATTGATGTATGTAACTATAAAATTTCATGGTTTCACAGAGAAATAATTTTTTTTTGTTAATATAAGATTTAAACTTTGTCGTTAAAATTTTTACCTACTAACTCATCAATGGAATCCGTTTGTTAGCATCCCTTTCGTTAATAATACCACATTCCGTAGTTAATAATTTTGATAAAAAGAATATTGCCAATAATTTCATAGATAAAAAATACATGCAAAAAAAATTATCAGTGAAAATATATCAATGGATATATTTCATTGATAATAGTGACATATCTAGTAAATATTTTTAGCTTCCACTGAAATGCTGACAGAAGATATCCGTTTAAATTTATCGATGAGTGTGGCATTTCCACCACTCTGTATAAAATGCTGATAGACTTTATCTATCTATAAATTTATCGCTAATTGTGGTATTTGTATCAAAGCTACTATAAAATGCCAACGGATTTTATCTGTCTGTAAATGCATCGATACTGGTGGCATCTCCCACTCTCTGTCAAATGTTGATGGATATATTCCATCTATAAATCTTTTAGTGGGTATTTTTAAATCTTTTAAAAAAATTATTTAGAATAAATAATATAAAATTATATAAATTAATAGAAAAAAAAACAATTATACAAAATTTTTTTTATTAAATATCAAAAACAAAAAAAATTAAGTTCAATAATATTCAATACAAATTGAATATATTCCAAAAAAAACTATTAAATTTGCACAATGACGGACTTGGAAAGGGAGGAGGAAGCAAGTTGTTCCTGAAACCATACGGCAAAAAAAAAAAACACATGGATCACCACTCTATGATGTGAAAGTTCATGATCATTTGGCGAAGTTGCTCATATTTCTTTGAGAGTTGCTCATATTTCTCAGTGAAATGAGCCATGTATTGTTGATAATTCGCCAGTAGTTTCTCGTATTTCTTGGTGAGATGAGTCATGTGTTGTTGTAAGGTCATGAAACCCTCAGATTGGGTGTTTGATACTTATTAGGAGCTTCCAACGATTGACACACTATGGGTTGCCCGCAAGTTCTCGACCATAGTATTAGAGAGCTTATACACCAAATTTTTACAAGGTCCCTTAAAGGATCCTTACCTTCATCCACAAATTAGAATGGGTCGAAAGATCGTCCCCATATCTCTCCCTTAACCAACTATTTTAAGTTTCCTGAAAAAAAAATAATCATATTCAATTCAATAAAAATACTTACAAAATAACATGGTTGAATGAACGTATCATAAAGTGTTGAACATGGTTGTTAATGAACTGTTGCATCCTCTTTTATTGGTCTTGACTCCACATGTGCATCTCTACAAACAACTTCATCGGGCTCAGCTCATGTCCAAGAGATGCAGCTGTAAGAAAAAAATTAATTAAGTATTTATTTGATGATATATTTCATTTAAATTAATCTTACCATCCATTTTGCATGTGCAGCAAATAGAACATAGTCGCTGGTATGCATTGTCAGCGAACCATGAATTTACTGATTCTGGTTGCCAGCACTGCATTGTAAGCGTCGTGTGAACCACTCAAAAGTCACGTGCTTAATATATTGCGGCCAAATATCTTTCAAAATGTGTAGCGGTTTGAAATCTCTTTAAACCGTCATGTTGTTCCAGCCTTGAAGACCTTTATCTCTTGTGTTTTTTTGTGCTTCATACCAAAAATCACACAACCTACATCTATAGTGACAAATTAGATTTTAAAACATAATTTTTTTAAAAAAAATTATTCTATACATCTACAAAGTTGTTTTTATATAATTAAATTTGATTATTAAAAAAAAAAGGTAACATCCTATATTGGAGACTATCTAAAGTTTTCAAACCTGCAAATATTGACAATAATCACAACTTAAAAAATAGTTGGCATTCATTCAAGAGTAGACTCAATCTACCCTTCCAATCATTCAATTTTTTAAACTCAAGTATTGACAACATCACAATCACAATTTAAAAATAGACTCAATTTACCCTTCCACGCATCTAATTTCACATACATTTTTCATAATTGGCATTTAGTATACTACATTATATTAAAATCAATAATTATGAGTACAATATAAATTACAATACATGCTAACAATTTATAAACAAAGTAAGTTTAATGTCAAAGTTACAAACATAACAAAGACTAAAAGTTAATTTACATGTATTTTTAGTTTTAAACTTCATTTACACAACAAAAGATAGCCAACAAGTTTTACACCACAAAAGAAATTTTAAAATACACACACATCACCATTACCTAAATTAAAAATACTAGCAATAAATTATTGCTTATGTCATGTCTATAAAGAAGCTATAATTAAGTTTATACATCATACGATTACAATTCAATAACCACATAATATAGCACATAAATCACAAATCATCTTTCATTATCCTTCTCATAAAATTAATAGAAATAATTAAACATATATCATACAATGCAATAATATAGTAAAATTGAGATAAAATAAGTAAATTTATTCTTATATATTCAATTACTAATTACAAGGTAAATTCAACAATAAAAAATAAAATTAATGGAAATACCTAAACATATATCATGCAATAATAAAGTAAAATTGAGATAAAATTATGGTTTTTATTCCTATATATTCAATTACTAATTACAAAGTAAATTAAACAATAAAAAATAAAATTAATGGAAATATCTAAACACATATCATGTAATAATAGAGTAAAATTGATATAAAATTATGGTTTTTATTCCTATATATTCAATTACTGATTATAAGGTAAATTCAATAATAAAAATTAAAATTCAACAAAGTGTTCAATTATTATGGCAATACAAACAACAAAATATATTAAACAAATTAAAAAAAAAAACTATAGACTTTAGGAATGAAAAATGCTTACCTAAATAATGTGGTTATTTCAATACCTTATCTACATTATAAAAATATACCAAAACAAAAAAACAAATAAAAAATTAAAATCTTAAAGAAATGAAGTAGATGATATACATACCTTTTAATTTGTTAAGGATATAATTATAGATTTTACTCTACTATTGAAGCAAATGCGAGGGAAAAAATGCAAAAATGAGAGGAAAGAAATGAAGTAGATGAAGAAATGAACTAAAGGGGTGGTCACTGGGATTTATACCATAGTTTTACCGACAATCAATTTAAATAATATTATTTTTAATTATTCCATATGTAATGTTTTGAAAATTCATCAGGAACTTTTGAATTTCATATCAGGAGTTTTAATTACCCTCTATATTTTTTGCATCCTACCATTAATTTTATCGATAACCGCACGCGGTCAGAAATGCATTTAATACCCGCCCTTTGAAATTTACATCATCCATTGGTGAATTTGGTAGTAATGGTGAACTGTCGATAAATACCAATGGATTGTAATTCGTATGCAAAGTCATTGATGATTGTGGTATTTGCCAAGCTATTGTGAAATGCTAACAAAATATAATCTATCCACAAAGTCATTGGTGATGATTGTGGCATTTCTAATGAAGCTATTATAAAATGCCAATGAAATATAATTCATCCTCAAAATCATCGATCATGAAATATAATTCATCTGCAACATCATCGATGGTGATTGTAGCACTTATAATGAAGCTATTGTAAAATGCTAATGGAATATAATCTATCCAAAACATCATTCATGATGATTGTGGCATTTCCAGTAAAGCTATTGTGAAATAACAATGAACTGTTATCCATCCATAAAGTCATCGGTAATGATTGTAACATTTCTAATGAAGCTACTATGAAATACCGATAAACATCAATCTGTCAGCAAAGTTGTCGGTTATGATGTGGCATTTCCACCAAGGCTACTATGAAATGCTAACAGATTATTATTTGTCAGTATTGACGTTGATGATCGTGCACTGTACATGAAAGATTATGCTTGTATTACTTATTTACCTTTCTACAAACACTTAAATTACAAATTGTCTGTTGCACAAAATAATAACAACAGTTAACACTTGTATAATAAATATTTTGTGTTACAACATATCATCCATAATATATATTACATTATAAATAAATATTTCATGTTAGTCAGAATTTTTTTTCTCATCGTCAATTGAATAGTCATCAACTCCATCATAATCTTCAATATGGATATAACTATCATCATCTTCATTGACATTTGCTTGTCCGTTAGAGCTTAAAATAACATTCAACTCCTTTACATCAACATTAACAAGACTATTATAAAAAAAAACATGAAAAATTAAATTTTCTTCCAAGTTAATCGAAGGAGCAACTCGATATGGTTCAACCAGCTCACTAACTTGAAAGACTTCATCTCGCACACTTGTGTTTTTGTTATTATCCTAAAGAACCTTGACACAACCCTTGAGTTTTATTTTTAAAATGGATAACCAATCAACTCTTGATCTATCCTTTCTAAAGAGATCATTTACGTTATGAAGTCTAACTTTTAAGTTGATTTCAAAAATATCATAGCAAGTATCAACTTTGATTTCTCTATTAATGGTATCATACTAATATCATTTGAATAAAAACATTTTATTATGCTCGTTATGATATTGCAGTTTGACGACCTTTTCTAATCTAATATAGTAGTCAACTTCTAACTTACTATTAGTCAATTCTTTAACAAAAACACCACTGTTACATGTTTTTTTTCCATATGTTTATTCTTCAGTACACAACCCAAGACACTCATTTATTAATTTAGCTAAAAAGTGAGAATACACACTATTAAAGTGTTTACATGCTTCGCCGTCAAAAGGATGCATTATCACTCCATCAATCGCATCATGTGATTAATGTCATGTCATGTGCTTGACACAACTAAAAGATTGATGTCTTCTTCCAAGTATAGGAGTGTCGAAATAATAAATAACTCGGTAAGACCGGGGTCGAACCATAAGGAGGTTAATTTTATAAATTATAGATAACAATAATACAACAATAATAACAACAACAACAATAATCATACTAGTAATAATAATAATAGAAGAAGAAGAAGAAGATGATGATGATGAGAACTTCAAGATGGGATATTAATGTAAGGATTAAACAATGATAATAACAAATATCAATGTTAGAGGTTCCATTAATGGTATGTCAAACAAGTATAACATAAAATCTTATTATTCAATTGAAAATCACACACAAAGAAGGTTCCAATCAGATTATAGATTGTTAACATGATTGCATTAATCATCTTATTCGATTAATGCTAACACTTGTAAATCTCGTCAAGCATTCATGATTATAACTTATATTAACAACAAATCAAGTTCCTTTCATAGCTCAGGTGTCGGTTATATCATACAATATGAACTATAAAAATACCAAACATTTATTGTACCAAGTGTTATACAACATAAATCAAGATTAGTCATTTAACAAGCAAAGTATTAAAGAGTGAATAAGATAACAAAC
Source organism: Populus ilicifolia (assembly GCA_015708895.1). Classification (NCBI taxonomy): domain Eukaryota; kingdom Viridiplantae; phylum Streptophyta; class Magnoliopsida; order Malpighiales; family Salicaceae; genus Populus; species Populus ilicifolia. The sequence continues at coordinate 669,774 of SRLM01000176.1, forward strand.
ACAAAACATGCTAATATCAAACATTAAAATCCATATTGAGTTTACATTATACTTATTCTTACACCATTAGTGCAACCTTTTCTCCTTGATATAATAAATTTAGCTAAATATAATAAAAGAAAGAAAAATAAAAAAAAATAAGAACATAAATAAGATAAAAGTTAACTAAGTAAATGAAAGTTATAAATTTGATATTAATTAAAGTAAAACATAAACATTACAAAAAATACAAAAAGAGAAACCAAGAACATGATCTTGATCTAGAAACCAAGATGCCTAAATGCATGATAAATGCCTTTTTTTATAGACCAAAATTGAGATCTATTGATTTGATGACTAATTGATGAGTGGGTGACCAACTCTTAACTTGGTGACAATCTTTATCTTCTCTTGTCTACCTAAAACGTTATTGATAACGTCAAAATTGAAACCACTTAAAAACATGAAAGTTGTAGGCAATTGTCTCAACTTTCTTATGTAAAAAATTCAGGTCATTTGGACTTTTAGAACTCCAGATATGGGCCAACACTAAACAGTACTCGGGCTGGAAGATAGATTCAAAATTCTTTGTTGTTGCTCCATTTTGGACTTAAAAATGAATTTTTAGATCTTAGGCTCCATATAAAATTTGTAGGTCTATGTCTTACATTTTCATCCATATAAAGTAAACCTAAATCTGAGATCTACAACTCCAAACATGACTGAATTACCGAACAGTGTTCTGGTTTAGACTTTACAGGCATTTCTTTTCTAAGTTTGGCTATCTCTTTGTCCTTTTAATTTCAGTTTTTATATTCATTAATCAATCATTTTATTTATATGATAGGCTTGCATTTAAAATTAGTATTTACCATAAATTAAAGGTATCTTATATTATTAGATATGCTATTATAAAACATGTTTTAGTTAAGAAGTTATTAATACTTCAAGTGCAAAATGATGATATAAAACCTTTATAAAAATACATTTTTAAGTACTAATCAATGCTCAACAGTTCTTAGTGACATTAATAACCTTTGAAGTCTAGGTGTGATTGGGAAGTATCTAAGTTTTTTATATGCCATAAAAGTCTTTCCCCTACAAGTTTTAGGTTTGTAACAGGAATGCCCACATGTTATGCACTCGATCAGCTCAATATTTTCAAGATAATATAACATATAGAAGTTAGGATATATGTTAATTTTTTAGTATCCTAAATCGAGGGGTTTCTTCATCGACTTTGCAATATAGAAGTTCTATTTTAATTTGTTCCATTCAGGTAAAATACTTCTCACACATTTAATAATTTTTTCATAACCGACCTCACTAAAGCAATGATCTGACTTAATAGTGAACACTTATGTTATATCTAATAATTATTTGTAGTTCGTGTAGCCATTCCATAATGGTTTGTCATAATTTTTCAACAAATAAAAAAATCTAGCTGCATATGTATTAGGTTTTTCTTTTATGATTGGATATTGATTGATATTATCTTAATTCATTGTCATTATATTCATAACCATATTCTTGTAAGGATTACTGTTATTATTTATAATTTTTTACATGTTGCTAGCACTAGAAGCTGACCCAACCACCTTTTCTCTCATTCTCTTATTATAAACAAATAGTTCTTCGTGTGCATATCAACACAGATACTTCTCCATGAACCTTTTTGTGTAGAAGATGCATCATTATAATATCTGGATGCAGATACTTTTTATTTTCACACTTCCTACATAAACACTTAATACTGCCTCTAGTAAAATTTCTATAAATAGATATTGTAAAATTAATAAAACCCTGAATCCTGTTATAATAATTCATCCTCTGCAATCCTTAGGGTGAATCTTGATACATTCATGACTTATATTGAATCTCTATAAAATTACGATGACAACACGTATTAATTAACTATGGTAGGTAAATAAATTTGCAAAAATATTGGTTTACCTCAAGATTACCTAATAAGCTAATTATAACTTCTCATAAATATTAATTATTAATTATTAATTATTCAACATCCATACAAATTTATACATATAAATTTATGAAATTACCACTCCGCAATAACATTGATAAAAAATAAAACAAACTTGTTAAATAAGCTATTAATTATTTCAGCATAACACATGTAATTCAGTAATTCAACAAAGTTTTAATAATTTATAAAAAAATAAAATTTTATAAAATCTAAAACAAATAATAACAATTATAAAATTATATATTCATACTACAAGTTTGTTTGAGAAATAACAACAAACATGTACATACACTAAAAAAATACATATACTAAAAAAAATTGAAATTTAAAATTAACATTTAAATGTTAAAAGTAAAAAAAGATATATTTACTTATAGAAGATGATAAAATTCACAATAAATTATAATATGGATGTTGTGACTATAAAACTTAAAAAAAATATGACTTGTGTTAAGAAGAGGGTGATTTTTCTGGGGGGTGGTTGTTTGCAATTTGGAAGGGGAGAAATAGGATAGGAGGGGGTCAACAGATTGATGATATATTAATTTTTATCGAAGGAATCACCAACTAACACATTTTATAAGTGATTTCGTTGGCGCTTCTAATGGTGAATTGATCAAGTCACTGTATAATGATCTCGATTTGAATCCTTTAGTGATTCCATTGGTAAGTCTGACAATGAATTGGACACATCATTGTTCAAAGATCCGGGTTTGAATCCCTCGATGATGTCGTCGGTAAAATCGACTGCAACAATTTTCATATCAACAAACCTTTGTTTTTATTTTGAATATTCCATTTGGAATTCCATCAGTATGTACTAACCATAGTGTTCTGTTTATACATATCGACTGAATTAGAGATGAAATAGTTTATGTCGATAATTATCATCACAATTTACAAACAGAATTATTCTATCGGTAAGTTTGTTGGTATTAAGTGAATTGTTTATAGTATATTAGGTTGATGTATGAAAAGTTCAAACAATCTATTAATATTCATGATAGATCAAAATATTATTTATGTTATAATGCAAAAAAAGTTATACACCATAATTAATTTTAGACTTGGTCTACTATATATCTTCCTTCGGAATATCTTATCTATATATATCATCATAATCCAACGATCATATCTTATATACATATCTACATGACATCTTGATTTTTTTTATTTAATCATACTATAATAAAAATAAACGCGTATAAAAAAAAAGCTATTGAATAACTCTTTCAATATAGAAAAAAGCATTATAAAGGCATCATAAAAGTGTGCTTGCTAGTGTTTTAAAATAAATCCTATAATCTTATAAAAAATCAAGCTAAAATTTGAATTGCATTTAAAAAAATAACATCTAAAATAAAATTTTCATTCATCTATTTTAATGAATCATAATTAAAATTAAAGAAAAAATAAAACAAACCATAAAAAAAAACCCAGACGTCTAGGCTTGGGTAAGCTAGTGTACCTGACCTATTATAAAAAATAGGAGTGCATCAATTCTAGTTTTCACATCCTTGAGTTAGATTACATTTCTACAAAGACTCAAGCTTATTCTTATTGTAATCTTCTCTTCTTGTAAGAAGTAATTGTTCTCTTGTGAGAGAAATCATGTTGTGAAAATGTAAGTGGCACTTGAACCATTTTAGTATATCATTTGGGTATAAGTCAAAATGATGTTTAAAATATTAAGCCTTGAAAAAAATTATGTTTAAGGTTTTTTATTCTTGAGCTAGTAAAAAGATTAGGTAATAGGTTCGATCTTTAATCTATAAAATAATTGGGTTTAATATTGAGCCTAAAAATATATTGGGATAGGTTTGGTTATTAGCCTATAAAAGACTTGTGTTTAATCTTGAGTCTGAAAAAAATTAAGTAATCAGTTTGGTGTCACCCATAAAAAGACTGTAAGTGATAGTAAATCCTTGAATTAAAGTTCAAGAAGTGAACTAGGTGGTTGAAAACTATTATAAAAATCATGTGTTTATCTTTTTCTCTGCCTTTATCTATCTCAATTTACTTATGTATTGATTGATTGTGTATTATTGTTGCCAAATTTAAAGGGTGAAATTGTTCTTAAATATTGTTTGTATATTTCAACATTCTTGAAGTAATTAAGAATTTATCTTTAAACTCATATATTTTTGAATTAAGTCATGGTTCGCCCTTTCTAAGGCTATTTTTTAAGGTCTTTCACAAATTAAGGAACAATAACAAGAATAATTAACCAAAGCTTAAGAGAATAAAATCTTCTTTATTACACAATCGTTTTATTGATTCAAGATTTAAAACAAATTCTTTCACATGTTTAGAATCAAATCTTTTACAATAATCATTTTACTGATTTAAGATTTAAACCCAATCCATTTGCGGAATAAAGATCAAATATAACTTAACAATCTTTTTCAAGAAAAAGATTAGAACTCTTTTTTTTTTTGGCTCACAATCAAATAATTGCCAAAATGATTTTAAGTAACACTTACACTTTCACAAATGGTTTATCTCTCATAAGAGAATAGCCATGTCTTACTTAAGAAAAGATTACAAAAATTTAGCTCAAGTCTTTATAGGAATTTAATCTAACTCACAAATATCACAAATATGAAAGATAGATTTGATGCAATATAGGATTCAAAGTTTTATAAGAGAATACAAAGATGAATTAAAGTTTTCTAGAATAAAAGAAATTCAAACATCAAGTATATAAGTTTGTTTATTTTATGTGTTTTATCATTGGAGAGAAACTACTAAGACTTGTTTTTGAAAGAAAAAAGAGTTTCTAAATAAGCATGCTAATAATATGAGTTAAAATCTTATATAAAAATAGTTCTTGAGTGTTTAGTTTATTTTTTTAAATCAAAACATTGCCACTTATCTAAAAATAGATACTTAGGTGTAAGAATTCATGTGATAGAATCTTTTAGCAACAAGTGGACATTAAAAATATTTTAGAGGACAAGGGCACATGCTAAAGATTATGCTCTTCATTTAATTGAAAGTATCAAAATATAGGATGAAATAATTTTTCATGAGGTATTTTTCACTATATAATTTTTTATGCATTTATAATATATTTAAATGAAAATTCAACAAAATATTTTAAGATGAAAATCATTTTTGTAATGTCAAATTAATTCTCATAAAGCTTTGATTATATATATTAAGCTTAGGCATCTTCAAGCTCATATAACATTTAAAGAGTCCATGTAGCATCCAAACTAGCCTATTATCATGAGTTATGTCGTAGGTCATATCAGAGTTTTTTTCAGTAAAAAAAAAAAAGAAGATGATATCTAGGCATTGATAAGTTTCTTCTATTTTTTTTTCTAATTTTAACCATGAATTAAATGATATTATAATATAATATTGAGATGAAAAAAATATTTGATCCACTTTAGTTAAATTAGGTAGACTTGTGAAGCTCATGAGGATAATCTTAAGAAAAAAATTAAAAAGCTCAATCTTGAATTAATTCAATATTAAATGATGCAATCAATAAAAAAAATATCTGATTAAAAAAAGAGTGAACTTGAGTCAACCAAGTAAACTTACAAGGAAAGTTATACACACTACAAGATTCAATATTTTTTTTTATCCCAAAGATTATTTTTCATTTAATCACACGACAATAAAGCGTGATTTTTTTTTATGAAACAATATATTTGTTTAAAAGTAAAAAAAAAAATCATGACACACACATGAGTCCAAGAAAGCAAAGGTAAATAATTGACAACAAAATATGAAATTGCATTCTTTTATATTTGAGTTAAATAAAAAAAAATACATCATTAACAACAAAGGGTGGAATTTTATTTTTTTCATTAAAGGACAAAAAAACATTAAACAAAAAAAAATACCCAAGATACCACAAATTAAACGCTTAAATTGCTACCAAATAATGATTCAACTAACTTTAATGATTTGTTTTATTAGTTTTCTTAAACCAAATATAAAATAGAAAAAACAAAAGGGGAGCCCAGCCTTACCAACATAAGCATAAAAAAAAGCTTAACCAATGCACATGGGCTTATTATTATTATTATTAATTTCTTAAAGGCACAAGCTATTTAAAAAAGAAAATAGACAACACATTGTCTATTTTCTGTAGTTTGTTAGAAAATTAGGGATTCAGTTTTTTTTCTATTTAAAACTCATTCTTAACTCAAAATACCTATAAAACATTACATTTTGATAAATCTATATATGACCACTGACAACTCAAAAAGCATCTCAAACAACCAAAATAAATCCAAAGCTAAAATGATTTCTATAGTTACATCTACTTTCTCTAGCTAGGAGAAGAACAAAAAACCTAACATTATGCACTAAAATTCATTGAAATCAAAATGATATCTAGACTAGCCTTTTGTCTTGTGCTACATAAAACAAAATAAAAAGACTAAATAAAAAAGAAAAATCTAGTTACTGGTAACATATCTTTAAAAGAAATAAAATTATTTTATACATAAATTTAAAATCAATTGCATATTAGATGATATTTTATCTAATATTGAGAAGAAAACACATTGAATCAATCGAGGTTATTCCAAGTTAACATGCGAAAGTAACAAGAATAATCTTGAAATAAACAAATTAGAACCTAAATTTCAAATTAATTCAATATTAAAGGATAAATTTAAAAAAAAACTATTTTTTGATAGAAAAAACTTAAGATAACTTGAGTCTACCAACCAAAATTTCGATACAAGTTATGTACATCATTGAATTCACTAAATTTTTTATTTCAAATGTTATCTTTTATTTAATAGATATATGTAATAATAAAATCAAATGTAATATTTTTAAATGAAATATTTTTTATAAAGAAAAAATATATATGATAGACATGTGATTGAGATGGCAAAAGCAAATCATTGATAACAAAGGACAAAATATCATTTTTTTTATTTTAAGTTAATTTAAAAATAAAAAAAATAGATAATCAATAATAAAGAGTGAAATTGCATTTTAAAAATAATAATGAGGTACTAAAAGTGCATTAAACAAAAAAAACAATTAACTAAATCTTACGACTTAATTTGTCAAACTTGTAATTCATATCATATCACTAATCGGATTAAATTATTTTATTTATTAAAAAAAAGAGCCAAAAAAGCCCAACAATATTGGTCTATGGCCTAATGCACTGAGCCTCTAAAAGGAATAACCCATGCATATAGGCCTTTCAGCCGAGGCTCTTGCACGCAGGCTTGTATTTGTTTTTCTTATTTATAAGGGCATATCACCCCTTTTTATTTCTTTTATTTAAAATATGAAAACAATGCATCACCCATTAATTTCATTTCTTAGCATAGATTTCATCCATCATTGTGGTGGCTAAAATATAAAGGTTATGGATTTTTAACTTAATAAACCCATTTCTTAACCCATTTAAAGCTAAAAACACTTGAAAATTAGTCCTGGGACATGCAGAAACCAATTTAGCAACCTAAGAAAATCAGAAAAATAACTTAAATTGCAAAATCAAATCGAACAAATTTTCTCTTCCTCAACTTAGATATGTTTGTTTGCAAAATAAATGTTTAAAATAATAACTATAAGACTCCCCTCACCAAATATAACTCATTAACACTAATTTCAACTATTTTGTGGTAAAGATAGGTATAAACGATGACTCTCTTTCTTTAAACTAAAATCTAGTGAATTGTTTTCTTTCCTCTAACAGGAAAAAAACTAAAAAAATAAGAGAAATGAACTTTAATATCAAAATTAAATTTCTAAAAACTAAAGGGATTGATCGCCTATAGACCAAAAAATAAGGGACTATATTCAACTTTTTGTATGAAATTCATAGTCACCATCTATGTCACCTCCCTGGACTTTCACTTTAATCCTCTGATTTTTAATCTAACTAAAAAATGCTCAATTAAAAAAAATAATTATGGATCAAATTATTTTTTTTAAAAAAAATTAACTATTCTAATATAGTGTGATTCATGAGAGAATGTATAATGAAAATAAATACATTAAAAACCCCTTATGTTTTATGTTTACACTTAATGATGTGTAGAAATTTCTACAACATTAAATACTTGGATAAATATATTAAATATATTAATTTTTGTTATCATCAAAATAAATAAGTAATGAAGGATTAAAAACCTTCAAGGTAGCATATGATGTGCACGCATGTGTGCACATATATATATATATTAAACATTCATTACAAATATAACAATAAAAGCTCTAATCTTATTTAAATAAAAAATATTATAATTAAATTTTAAATAGTATGACACTCATTAGTATATAAAAAAAAATTTATTTAAAATTAAAAAAGTTTTGTGAGCTTAGAAAGCTATGCTTACACACTGATCTTTTAAATAAACGCTCTAGACATGTTTGGACTTGAACTAAGCTTATGTGCCTAATATCTTTTTTATTAGAGTGAGTAACTATATATCATCCACTCAATATTAAAATTATAGTAAATGATGTGTCGTTAATGAAATAATCTTTCAACTAACTTCTCTAATGATAAAAAAAACAAGTCTAAATTTTTTAACTTTTGAGGTCTTTTTTTAATTTATTTTGGCCGGTAAATATCTCTAAAACATACTTGAAACCTAAATTATTTATTCCAAATGAGCCTAAAAATAAAAAATAAAAAATGAATCATAAAACCTTTAAGGGAATTTATCTAGAATGGCTAATGGGAAAAACTAATACTATTGAACTTCCATATTAAAAATAAACTCATTAACACCAATATTAATATTTTTTATAGTCAAAATATGGTCAAGCAAATTCTCTCTCTCTCTCTCTCCTCTTCGTTTTTCTATGACTTTCTCTCTACTATCTCAAAATATAGGGATTGAAACATTATGATAGTAAATTTTAAAGAATGAAATATAAAATCATAAAACTCTAGGGTCCAAATTGAAAAAATGAAAACCATAGAGGCTAAAGTGAACTTTTACCACTATCCCCTTGTCCGGATGTCCATATTGCGTTTGTGAGCAGAGGAACATGCAAAGTACTTTGTATATTTTATATTATAATTATAACCAGTGAAAAACTAATTCGTGGATAAAAAAGCCACACAAAAAAAAAACATATGAGGTTATAAACCTCAAAGATATCATACACTATATAGAGTCTTAATATTACTATAAAATAATTTCTTCTAACAATTTTATTTTTAAAATATAAGAAATTCTCAATTAAAGTTTTTCATCATTTAAAAGATTTTCAAATTATATTTTTTTTATAAAAAACTACAGTATTTGTAGCAATTTATAATAGCAGCAGTTCTAATAAAATTAAGAACGTGTATGACCGAAGCCATTACCAAAGCTTGTTGACTGTCCAATAAAAAGAGGGCAGAAAAATAAAAAAATAAAAAAAATAAGAATCCTAGTGGTTAATAGATTTATAATAGCAATGTCGTGTTTTTTGAACGAGAAACATTACAAGCTTGAGCTTTCCATGTTTGACCAGGCATCTTCATAGCCGTAACTGAAGCTTGTCTCCCTTTCTGTTGTTTTTTCAAACTTTCATACGTGATGTGTTAGAGTCCCAGATGATTCCAAGGGGAAGGTGAAGAAGAACACAAGCCTATAACTGTACGATGATATGCAGAAACCAAGAGAGGAATGAAAAGCGTCAAGCTTTGAATTCAGCAAAGCATTCGTGGTTGTTGACTTGAACTTCGAAATTAAAATAGTAACTAGCTTTGAATGAATGAATGATTGATATTTCTACCACGTTATTGACATTTCTATTCAAACCTCTCTATTAATCTCTTCTTGATATTTTCTTCGGAGAATTCCACGACTGCTCCAACTTCTGAAGCTTGCTTCTACTGAATTTATTTATATATAACGTAAGACCACCGGGGGGTCAAGATTGTCACACATAAATATCCTGCAGTCACAGCCTCATAGATCATAGCCTCCACTGTACTTTATTAAAATATTATTGAGATTAGATGATATGCCTTTTCTTTTTCTTTTTCTTTTTCTTTTTCTTTTTAATTTTTTGATGGGAGTGTATATATATATATATATATGATTATGAGTGTTTGATTGCCTGAATTGTCCCCTTTTATGCGCCCTTCAGAAAGAGAACAAGTAGCTAGCAATCTAAAGATTAAATATTTTCAATTTATTTCGATTTTATATTCAGAAACACTTTTCTGAATAACTTTGATAAGGTCCCAGATTGCCTTCATAAAAGCAAAGTGCATCCATTGGTGTCTGACAGTGTATGGGTTTATCGCTTTCCTTGTTATCCTCAGCCTGAAAAGAGATTGTAAGGTGCAGCATGTTTGCTTTTGCGTACGACATGTGTTTGAGCCCTAAACATGATGGTGTAACTTCGAGATCACATAGCTTTAAGCTAATAAATACAGAAACCACGACCAAGCCGATAAAGTCTAATACGAATAACATTAAGAATTCAAGAAAGTTGAAGTACTGTGCACCTGTAACAGTATCGCTGGAGCAATCTTTGTCATTCAAGAGTCTAGTTCAGGACAAGGGGGAATTGGGTTTGAATAGTTTCAATGGAAGAGATGGATTGCTGCAGAAACAAGTGCCTGGATTTTATTTTTCACCGAGACCGGTAAGTGAGCTTGAAGCTGCTGCAGTTAAAGTTCAGAAGGTTTATAAGAGCTACCGGACTAGAAGAAATCTTGCAGATTGTGCGGTTGTGGTTGAGGAGCTCTGGTTAGTCCTTGGATAATCTGCAATTCCCAAGAAATTGCTTATCTTGATGTTTTTGGTGGATGGTTGTAATTGGATTGTTTGATACATTGCAGGTGGAAGGCCTTGGATTTTGCTGCTCTCGAGCGGAGTTCTGTGTCATTCTTTAATGATGAGAAACCAGAAACTGCTGTTTCAAGGTGGGCAAGGGCTAGAACAAGGGCTGCCAAGGTACCTTCTTACAGATTTCTAGTTTCAACAGCTTAATGTTTCATATTTCCATAGAGAAACTGAAACATTTCGTTTCTTTCTAGCTACAATCAAGTGGATATTTAAGGAAGTGATCTCTCATTGCAGGTGGGAAAAGGTTTATCAAAGGATGAGAAAGCTCAGAAGCTAGCCCTGCAACATTGGCTTGAAGCTGTAAGTTGTTTTCAACACTTCAATGTGAAACTGTAACAATGCCAAGTGGGCTTGATTGGAAACCATTCCAATCAACATTAAGCAGAAGCCTGGGCTTTTCTTTTGCAACATGATAGCAATGGTCTAACGCAAATTAACTCTGCTTTTTGTTATGGATAATAGATTGATACACGCCATCGATATGGTCATAATCTGCACTTTTACTATGATGTCTGGTTCAAAAGCGAGAGCAGCCAACCTTTTTTCTACTGGTAAGTACTTTCTCAAACTGCTGTCTGGTAAAATTGATACTTGGAAGTTCGATATAACATTAACAGAATTCGAAACAACGAATATTGTGGCTTTCAGAAAGTCCTTTCTGCAATGGGATAACTAATATCACACAACTACATTTCAGCCCTCTTTCTTCCTTTTTGACTGACAATGTCCTGTGCACTGAAATGAAGGTTGGATGTTGGGGACGGCAAAGAAGTAAATCTAGATAAATGTCCAAGGCCCACTCTGCTCCTTCAATGCATCAAATATCTTGGACCGGTAAGCTACAGGACAATTCTATACTAATCTTCAGCACACAAGATTCATTAATCTGATGTTCTTATGTTCCAGAAAGAAAGGCAAGCGTATGAAGTAGTAGTTGAAAATGGGAAGCTTGTTTACAAGGAAAGCGGAATGCTGGTGGATACACATGAAGGTTCCAAGTGGATATTTGTGCTTAGCACGGCGAGGGCTTTGTATGTGGGGCAAAAGAAAAAGGGCAGGTTTCAACACTCTAGTTTTCTAGCCGGCGGCGCGACAACAGCCGCTGGAAGATTGGTTGCACACGATGGGATTCTGGAGGTAAATTTTCATTATCACCATGCTCGTACACACTCCTGTTAATTTAATTTGCATCTCCAGTCTCCGGCACCAAATTAATTAATTCGTCAAGGACCTGAACAAGCTTGCCTTTAATGTTACGCAGGCTATATGGCCATACAGTGGACATTACCACCCAACAGAAGAAAACTTCAAGGAATTCATTAGCTTTCTCGAAGAAAACCATGTCGATCTTACCAACGTTAAGGTATGCTGATGTTCCTGTATATTTGTCCACAACATTAGACACAGCTATCTTACATATGCTGCATAGTTCCTGTATATTTGGGTGACCATGTCCAATTTGTGCTTTGAAATTAGTTTCAGTACAGAATAGCTGATGAGCGGTGTTGTTTCCTCTTATCATTTTATAAACAGAGGTGTGCAATTGATGACGACAGTCCTTCAATAAAGGCAACTGAAGAGGAACAAAAACCAGAGTCTATGTCGGGCCCCGCTGATGTCTCACAGTTGAAAGATGCAAATGCAACCTATCATCTAGACGCTTCCGACATCATAACCGTTGATCTAGCAGACAACACCATCACTAACAGTAACAATCGGCCGTCTACTGTATTTGACTTGACCGCACGATTGCCCTGCAATTGGACCTCTGGGGCTGGGGCCCGGATTGGGTGTGTGCGGGACTATCCTAAAGGACTACGATCAAGAGCGCTTGAACAAGTCAACCTGTCGCCTAGTGTGGGTCCTGGGCATCTGGCTAACTATGGCCCGGTCCCTTCTCCACGCCCTAGCCCTAAGGTCAGGGTCTCACCTAGGCTTGCATACATGGGGATTCCCAGTCCTAGGACCCCAATTGCTGTAGCTAAGTAGTTCATCATTTCATGCTCACCGTAGAAGAAGATGACGGAGGGGATTGAGGGACTTACTGTATTCTTTAATCTCCAAGTTTTGGGGATTTAATCTTTCTTGATTTATTACTTCATTTTTTTCCCCTTCTTCTTTGATGGCTTGCTTGGGCCAAGTGTTAAGCGTTCGTGTTTTGTATGTCTTGTAATCATGGAGTTGATGTAGTATTTTTCATTTTTTTCAGATGCATATAATCTGATTTATTTATTTATTTTACTGTGAATTCGTTTGGCAGCCTTGTTGGTTTTTTTACTATACAGGATAATTGTAACCATAACATGAAAAACCGCACCCTCCATCCCATTTTATGAATTTCCAATGTCTTTCTCAGTTTTTTTTTATTATTTACAACTTTATATTTTTTTTTTAGAAAATATATTTCATTAATATTAAAAAACAAAAATTAATACGTTATAATTTTCACATGACCTCGTGCAGAAAACAACAAATACCTATTTGATATTGTAATTGTTGTTGTGATTTTGATTTTAAAAAAATTATTTTATAAAAAATACTTTTAGTTAAAGTTAGTTTAAAAAAATATATATTTAGTTAAAATTATAGTTGAAATTGAGATTAACAAAAAATAATTTAATATGTTTGGTTAAAAAAATACTTTTTAAATTGAGGTTATAAAATAATTCAATATATATATATATTAATAATTTTAAATTTAAATATCGTAGATTTAACTACTGTTATCACATCATAAAATAAATAATATTAATATAAAATATTTTTTATTATTCTATTAAACTATACGCAATGTCATCACATATGAAATTTATTTAAAAAGGGCTATATTTTCCACAGTTTCTTAAGCGTGCAACAACAAAAATTAAATTTTTTGTCATGTCTTCAAGCGATCTCCTTCTAATTTTTTGAATAAAACACAATTAAAATAAAAATAAAAAGTGAATTTTTTTAATTGGGTCGGACCCGGTAATAACATAATTAAAATTGCAATCAAATTCCATAAATACTACGTCATCATACGATATTCTTCTAATTTATGTAGTGTTATTAAATAATATTAAATATTAGTTTTTCGAGTTAAACATAATTTAAAAAAATTTATAATTTCATTATGTACAAAATTCATTCGATAAAAACTACAATTTTTATAATTTTTTGAGCATGCAATAAAATTAAATAAAATATTATTAGAAATAAAAATTAAGATTATAGTACGAGTAAATTTAATTCATTTTAAACTACTTTAAAAAAAATACTATTTATATTCATATTCATGTGAATAATAAAAATGAAATCAATTTAATACATTGATTTAAAAAAAACTAAATTTTTTATACTAATTTTTCAAAAAAAAATATTTACATGAACAATATTACAG
>SRLM01000176.1:683985-770263 GCA_015708895.1 Populus ilicifolia
TTTCACTATATTTTATAATTTTTTCCATTTAAAACTTGTATTTAAATTTAAAAAAATAATCTTTTTATATTTTCAATTTTTTTATATATTAATATTAAAATAAATTTTAAAAAATAAAAAATATTTTAATATATTTGTTTGCTTCGTTTTAAAAAACACAGATCACGTATCATTTGTCACGTAACAGGAAATACTGGCCGCCAGTGCTCTCAAACCTGCGACACTTGCCACGTGTTAACCAGATGTTATCAAATGATTAAAATAATTGCTTCGGTGTTCACATCAACAGTGATGCAGACGCAGATCTTTCTTTGTTTTTTTTTATCTGTGGCGGACCCTCACAGTATTCATTCGCGTGCTTTATTTCCTATACAGATAAGAAGATAGTAAAAGTGATGTTTTACTGTGGAGATCGGACTGTATAACTGCGAGAGGTTGCGGACATTATTCATATGAACATTTTATTACGTGATCAAATAAATTTTTATATATAAAAATAGAACTTAAAAAAATTATAACTAAATTAGAAAAAAATATATATGAAAAATTAAGATTAAAAAATAAAATGAAAAAAATATTTATAAAAGAATGAAAGATAAAAATTAAAAATTAAAAGAATAAAAACTGAATTTACAAAAAAAACCAAGCTACTTTTTTTTATAAAAAATAAAAATAAAAAACTCATAGATAATAAATTAATACCCAAAAATAAAAAATATTACATAAAGAGAATTAGTGTCTTTCAAATATTGGTGTTAATCACAAATTTTTTATTTTTGAATTATTTATAAAAACATTTAATTGATCAATAATAAAATCAACAAATATTTATAGAAAGATTAAATAACCATTCAAGGCTATTGTTTTTCTTCTAAAATCATTTTTATTTGTGTTTACTTTGTGTGTTTTTTTCCCTATATCTAGTCAAATACCAAAGTGTTTTTAATCTAACATTATAATTAAAAGAAAAATCTTCATGAAAATATCAAATTGCTTCTTTAAAGCTATATTTAAAAATTTTATTTTTAATGATATTTTAATTATTTTACTGTATTTAAAAAAAAACTTATTTGTCTCAAATTAATTTAATAATGATTAATATACCTTGTAAAAAGATTTTAATACCCACAATAATTGGGTTTAAGTTTCTTGATATAAAGGAAAAACTCATAATAATTACACTGTTAATAAACAATATTTTTATGTTTGTAGCTATAATAATTACACTGTTTTAATAAACAATAAAGGAAAAACTCATGCTTAGTTTTTATTAATGCTTTTAATTTAATTTAAAAATGAAAAGACCATTGTCCATAAAAGTCTCATAATATAAATGTGTCTGTGCTAATAAAATTATAAAATTTATTTTTATTTTGAAATTGATTTTTACTAAAACTAAAGTAAAATATTCATAACCTTTATTCTCTATTTCTTTCTTTATTATGACATTATCTACTTGTTCTAAAAACCATATTAGATAATAATTATATTATTTATTTGGGCTTTTATTTGTGTGTTTTTTTCCTACTAAGAAATTCAAATCGATTTGCTAAAATTAAAGAAAGAAAATATGGTATTTTTTTTATTCTAAAATTTTCTTTAACAATATAAAATGTTGTTATTATTATTGTTATTGTGGTTATTTAATTTTAATATTAAATATAAATTATTAAATTTTAGGAGAATATTTCATTTAACTCTCAAGTCGGAAGATTTTGAGCAGAAACTTCTTTGAAAAATAAGTTCTTATATTATGTTCATCTTTTCAATATTTATTATCACAAGTATTTTTAAAAAATTATAAATAACAAGAAGGATGCACATCACTTAAAATATATTAAAATAATATTTTAAGGTTGTGAAAGCATAGAAATTAATCTTGGATAATTAAAAAATTATTATAGAAATATATTATAAAAATAGATAGTATATATATATATTTACTCTTTTTTTAAAAAAAATATCACAAAATAATTGATGAAGAACATGGGATAGACACAGAGAAAAAACTAATTGATTAGTTTTTGAAACAAAAAGGACTATTCAATCCGTTTTGAAAAGATAGAGGGACTAATCTATAATCTACTCCAAGTTGTTCTTGTTTTTTTTGTTTTTGTTTTTGTTTTGCCCCGAACACTTTGGTTTTGGATGATCAAAATTGAATTCAATTTCATTCAAAGCAGCGCAGAAAGAAGGGAAAGGAAAGATGATAGAGTGACTGACGCTATCTATCTAACCCTTTATTTAGTTTTTTCTAAATACTATTCGATTAGGAAGTTTGTTTGTTTGCTTTTGTAGATCTCGAATTCCGCCATTCTTGTATCGATTTACTGCTGGGT
Source organism: Populus ilicifolia (assembly GCA_015708895.1). Lineage (NCBI taxonomy): Eukaryota > Viridiplantae > Streptophyta > Magnoliopsida > Malpighiales > Salicaceae > Populus > Populus ilicifolia. The sequence continues at coordinate 686,325 of SRLM01000176.1, forward strand.
GTCAACTTTTGCCTCATATTTGTCGGTTAGGGTTTCGGCTTCTTTAGATGGAGCCGCGTGTTGGTAATAAGTTCAGGCTCGGCCGAAAGATCGGCAGCGGCTCCTTTGGAGAGATCTATCTAGGTTTTTTTTTTTTTAATTTGATTTAAATAATAATTTTTTATTTTTTCTCATTGGCTTTTTGGATTGAATTAGGTACGAATATCCAGACTAATGAAGAAGTCGCCATTAAGCTCGTAAGTTTCCTTTTAACTAATGTGATTTTCCCTTTCGATTATTTTGTTCAATTCCTCTTCGTTTTTCCTTTTTTTATTTTATGTTGGATTCAGTTCAGTTAACTATTTAATTTGATTTTGCTATATAGGTGGTCTAATTAATGTTGTCACTAATTTCTTTTAGCCGTAGGGGAGGATTTGCTATATTTGGACTCTACCTATTTTTTTTTTTATTTATGTTTGGTTTCGATTTTCAATCAAGAATTTAGTAGTGTTGTGAACTAAATTTTCTATTTCTTCTTACTGCACAACTTTAATAATGTTGGATTGCTTTTCAATCAATTAATTGTTTTGATGTGTTTTTAATTTAATGATTTTTCTTATTTAATTTTCTTTGTGGGTTTGAGCCGAAATGATTATATTCTTAGCTCTCTGTGATCCTTGAATTGTTCAGGAAAATATCAAAACAAAGCATCCTCAGTTGCTGTATGAATCCAAGTTATACAGAATCCTGCAGGGAGGAAGTAATGATATTCCTGACATCTTTTTCATGATTTTTTTTCTGTTTATTTATTTTTTAAAAATTTAATTTTGTATGAGCGTGTTGTTGTTTAATTCTTCTATTTTTTTCCTGATCATTTTCTATCTTGGCAGCTGGTATTCCAAATGTGAGGTGGTTCGGGGTTGAGGGAGACTATAATGTTCTGGTGATGGATTTGCTTGGACCTAGTCTTGAAGATCTCTTTAACTTCTGCAGTCGGAAACTCTCTTTGAAGTCAGTTCTTATGCTTGCTGATCAGATGGTGAGTTCCATCAAATGTTCCATTTTCAGTGCTACTACTTATCTTTCAGAAATATTATCTATTTATGTTGTTGTGTCCTTCTCTTCTCTCAAGATCAACCGTGTCGAGTTTGTTCACTCAAAATCATTTCTTCATAGAGATATCAAGCCAGACAACTTTCTTATGGGTTTGGGAAGGCGTGCAAATCAGGTCTTGATATGAAGTATATGTTTTCTTTTTTATATATATATATAGATAGATATATTTCATCTCTCTCTCTCTTTTTTTTTTCCTTTCAGGAAATCCATATAAAAATTGTGTTCACTTGTACATAGGTATACATCATTGACTTTGGTTTGGCAAAGAAATACAGAGATAGTTCAACCCATCAACACATTCCTTACAGGTGAAAAGATTGTGTTTTGTGTACATGTGCACATTGCACACACATAATTGTGTGTGCTTGTGTTACGTTAAATATATTTTGATACTCTTTTGCTCTATTTGGGAATATATTAAATAAAACTGCATATGGAAATTAATGTCATCTGCCAATATCTTCAATAGTTGTAATAGATATGCTGCTTTTTTCTTTGGTACTTAATTGCATTGATAATTGGGTTCTGAAATACAGAATATTGGTGTCTTGTCTATGTTTTACTGTTGATGTGATTGTAGAAGTATTTCATTCAGCTATCTCATTTATACTCTTTTGTTTTTCACCTTTGGTATTTCTATTGATGATATGTGGTAATTAAGTCATTACTGGAATTGCACACTACAGGGAAAATAAAAATTTGACCGGAACTGCTAGATATGCAAGCATGAACACTCACCTGGGCATTGGTATGTGCTTTGTCGTTTTTTTTGTGTGGTAATCTATTGGCCTTCCGTTTAGTGCCCTTTGTTTCATAACATTGATTGCTCCATTTTTGACTTGTTGGGCTGCACAGAGCAAAGCCGGAGGGATGATCTAGAATCTCTTGGTTATGTCCTTATGTACTTCCTGAGAGGAAGGTGATTCTCTCTGCCTGCCTGCCTACCCTACCTTGCTGTGTATCCTCCTTTGCAAATTTGATCACTGATATGTTTGTCCATGTAGCCTTCCTTGGCAGGGACTAAAAGCTGGAACCAAGAAACAAAAGTATGAGAAAATTAGTGAAAAAAAGGTTTCTACTTCGATTGAGGTAAAGTGGTTCTAATTACCAAGGTTGCCTGCAAATTCTGTTGCCAAGTCTAATAATCTAATGAGAGATATGATGCTTCCTCAGGCACTGTCTCGGGGTTATCCAACTGAATTTGCCTCTTACTTTCATTACTGCCGTTCACTTCGATTTGATGATAAGCCAGATTATGCTTATTTGAAGAGAATATTTCGCGACCTCTTCATTCGTGAGGGTAAGGATGTTTTAGTAGTTAAATGCCTTCAAGTCCACATTGTCTGTACTAGTCTCTGTATTTCTCTTCTATTGGCTTTGATAGAATAATAGAAGTGGCATTTGAACTCCTAATTGTATATATTGATATTATATCTCAGGCTTCCAGTTTGATTATGTCTTTGACTGGACAATATTGAAGTATCAGCAATCACAGCTGGCTAATCCTCCAACTCGCGGCCTCGTAAGTGTTCGTGGAACATTTTACTTCTTTTAGTTATTGGTGTGGAATTCATGTGAATTTTTCTTGTTTCTGTTAGGGCCTTGGTGTTGGAACCAGTTCTGGAATGCCTCCTCCTATTGTCAGTGCGGATAGACAAACAGGTAGTTTATGTTGTGTTTTTAAATTGGTTCCAACTATTCCTTCACATAATGGTTTCTTCATTTCATAAGCTGTCTTTTCTATAGTGGATGATCTCTTGTAAATTTTTTTATTACTTTTATTTAGTCATTCTCCAATTTAATTTCAGTCTTTTAATTTGCCAGTACTCTGTGTGTGTGTGTGTGTGTGTGTGTGTGTGTGTGTTGTGGATCTAGAATCTAGCTAGATACTGCCTACATGTTCCCACATGGGCGAATACCAAATAGCAGTTAATTGATGAAGAGTAAATTCTAAAGAGAAAGTGAATGATTATCCTGTAACATATGCAATGCAGGTGGAGAAGAAGCGCGAGTAGCTGGCCAAACAATGGAATCCTCTCGCCGGAGGCTATCAGGACAGATCATAAATGCTGGAAGTTCTTCAAAGCAGAAAAGTCTAGTTGCTAACGAATCTCCAATTACAAAGGATGCCATGGTAAGTTGCTTGGATTTATTTTTTCTTTTTCTGCCCCAAATTGTGCAAAGCTTCCTGATTATAACGCATGATCAAGCTTTAAGTATGGCCTGATGCATGTTGAATATTAAGTTTTCTATTTTTTTTATACATGTTTGCAACCTGTTCTCTTAACTTGCATTTGGTAAATCCCATCAATCCTGCCCCTTAAAATCTTGGCCAGTTTCTGGGCTCACTGACAGTCAAACTCCTGTTAGCATAGCATCATCAGGCCATGACCTCCATGTTGCGTTGTGTATTCATAATTGCTGGCTAACCTGAGTGTTTGAGGCTATGCATTATCTTCTGTTCATGCAGTTGGTTAAAAAAATTTACCCTGCATATCTATTGTTCTGTTAACTTGCATGTGTGAAATTCTCCGATAAAAAGTATGTTGTTTATTATCTTTCCTGGATTGATATTGATTTTCTTTGTTCTTGCTTTCTCTGCTATTGATGTTTGCTAATCTTTTATATCATGAAGATTTCACATACATACTGATAGTCTGCAATTAGTTTTCTTCCCCTGCATTTGTGTTTCAGTTCTAAACTGTGTTGTAATTGGCTGCTGCAGTTACCCAACTCCACTTTTTTGGGCCCATCAAGTGGATCCTCAAGGCGAGCTGTGGCTGTTGGAAGCAGCCGAGATGTATTTGTTGGAAGTGAGTCTGATCCCCAACGGTCTTGCACAGCTGAGGCTAGCCCTGGAGCAATACATAAAATTTCTAGCGGGCAAAGAAGTCCTCCACTTGGATCTTCAGACCCAAGGCGCACTTCATCAAGTAGAAACAACTCTCACATGAAGACATATGAGACCACCCTTAAAGGATTTGAGAGTCTGAATTTTGACAGTGATGAGAAGGTTCATCATTAGGAGCTCTGCACTGTGCATTGTTATAAATCATGAATGTACTGGTGTGCTGTTGCACTCGAAGCAGGGTTGTTTTTTCTCTTTGACTGAGAAGAGTTTGGAAGTAGTGGCTTCGAGCCTGGATGAACTCTAGATTTCAATGTATGCGCTTAAAGTGTCAGCTGATTAAATGGAAACAGACAGGCCTGAGAAGCTGAATTCAATTGCAGCAAAAAGGTTGGTCCACAACTGCTCTGGGTGTTGTATTCAAATCAGATGTACTTCTTCAAATCTCTCCACTTCCTCGACCCATTTTCCTCTCTTGTTCATCTATACATTGGATTTTTTCTCTTAATGTTTCTTTGACCCAGATTTAAAACTTGATGGCAGTGAAAAATGGCCACCGTATTCTTGTTCAGCTCTCAAGATTTTAGAACCCCTCAAGGCTCAGGCTTGGGGTTCAGATATTTTCCCAGGGTGCTATGTTGAGCGGTAGCTTGGTTTTGCCCTGCCTGTTTATTTTTTTATTTTTTAGTTTGTGAATATCAACTAGTAACAGCGGACATGTTTCCCTCTTTCAAGGGAACTACAATGTTGAATATTTTAGTAAGAAATGTTATTGTGGTCGCTGTGTTTTCTAATAAATGTTATTATTAGTAAGAAATATTTTAAAGTGTTTTTTATATTAAAATAATACTTTTTATTTTTTAAATATTATTTTTAAAATCAGTGCTTTAAAATAATTTAATATATATATATAATATTTTTTTGAAAAAATAAATTTGAATATTTTAAAAATATGGGTCGGTACTATTGGGTCCATGTCTATTTATCAAAAGAGAAAAGCTTTGCTTTCATTAAAAAAGAAAAAAAAGGGAGCGTCACGTGTTTTGAAACGTGTTTATTGATTGAGGAGTCAGCCATCCTCTAACCACGCCGTTGAAATAAATAATAAAGGGCTTGTCGTTAACTGGCAACGGCGTCTTGATATTTTACTAAGAAAATAAATAAATAATCACGTGCTTCATTCTTAACAAAAATCTAAAAACAAATTCTAGAAATTTAATATAAGTAATGGCCAATTTTTTTATTATTATTATTTTAAATCCTTGACGTGGTTCTATAATTTAATGCCCAATCATGTTAGATATTACTATATCTTTTGTCGTTCTTGGATTAATTTTTTTTAAATATATATATAAAAATAAAAGTATGTTCTTTAATAAAAAAAATTAACTATTAATAAAATAAATAAATAAATAAAACATATTAGACTATAAATGCTGAATAATCTGTTTTAAAAAAATAGACAGAAACATTGGAGTTATCCAATCCAACTTTATTTTATTTGCGAAATTCACGATCCAAGTTGCAGAATCAAGATGACCTCATAAAAAAATTAAAAAAAATTATGAAATTTATTCCTAATAAAACTAATATTAAAAGGTGAATATGATAAAAAAAACATTCAATTAAAAAAAAACAATATGAATAAACTAAGATAAACATGTCAAACTTGTGATTTAGATTAGAAGAACGAGATAACACAATGAAAAGTAAATAAAAAATAAATTATGAAAACTAATTCATAATAAACTCAACGTTGAAAGAAGAAATTGAAATAAATAAATAAAGTTTAGAAAAAAATATTAACTCTAGTTAATCCAGGTTAAACTATCAAACACGGGACAAAGGTCATGAGAAGAGGACAATTTCATAGAAAGAAAACTAAAAAAACAAAAAAATCAATCCATAGCCAACCCAATACTGAATAATAAATTAAAAATTAGTTTTTAAAATATATATATATATATATATATAAAATTTTAGGTCAACTTGAAGTAAACTACCAAACTCGAGACCTAGATTATGAGATCGGGATAACCTTATAGAATAAAAATATTATAAAGTTTAATTCCTAAACTAACCCAATATTGAAGGGTAAAATTGCAAAATAAATTAATAAAAAAAACTTGAGTTAACTCGAGCTAACCAACCAATCAAATATCAAAGGATAAAATTAAAAAAAAATGATCTAAAAAAATTGTTATCAACTCAAGCTAACTTTTCAAACTCATGACTTAGGTAATGAAACTATAATTACCTTATAAAATACAAATTGAAAATATCACAATATCAAATGCTAGATTGAACCTTGAAGGCAGGAAAACAAGGGCATGCGCTTTTCTACACTTAATGTTAGTGATCCATGTTAGCATTTTAATCTCAAAATTAAATTTAAATTGTTATTTAATGAATTCATATACATTATAAAAATCACACAATTATAATTTGTATTTTTAATTTCTAATAAAAATTTAACAGAGCCTCTGTTCAAGTTACTAAATAATTTTATACTTCTCTAATCTCAAATTCCATACACAATAATTCATATCCAATTATCAGGCTTTATATCATTTAATTAATTCATAATAGTACACATGTACTATCAAGTACATTTAAACAATCCAAGCTTAACTTTTCATCAAAATAACATTTCATTACAAAAAAAGCATTATAAGTATTTATTCATATTATAATTTCCATCCATTTGAATTACAATATAATATTAAAAATCTACCTAATATTGTAACAAAGAAAATCAAAGCCTCGTTAAAATAGGTGGTATTCTATATTGTGAACTTGCAAGAAAAATAAAAATTACAACACATTTAAGGTATGACACATAGAGCATGTTTATGATTTTTCATGGAACAAACAACAATAATTTCTTTTGATATAGATCACAACACCATTAAGATATGTCATATACAACATGTACATAATTCTTCATGAAAAAACCTCTATAATTTTTTTTGATAATAACAAAATTAACTCTTTTACCATAATTTCTATTAACCTTAAGTATTGTATAATCACCTCATGTAATTCCAAGTTTTATTTCTCCATTCAGAATTTACACCTTATTTGGAAATCCATCTCAGTATCTTTATCCATTGAAGCTTACTCTAAGATTTTATTGATGATAAAGACCTATTTCACTCATTTTACCTTAAACCATATGTTTATCAAAGGTAAATTACACTTTGTACTCTTTACTTAATATGTTTTTTGAGGAATCTAACACTTTATCAGTATTATTCTACAATTTCAAATAAATAAAATCAATAATTTATTGATTTTTATTTTTCATAATGAATATTTAACATTAATTTAACTTGATTTAGTTTGAGCCAACACGTCATAAGGTGTGATCTTACAAGAACTTTTATGTATACATGTTCTCACATACATCAATACAATTATTCATCCCTTAGATTGACTATCATATCACTTGAAATATGCAAACATAAATGCCTATATTATTGTTCTATTAGGCCACTAAAACAATTCTCAAATCTTTTACCATATAATATTTAAATCGATCTATATTTATGTCTTCTACATGATTAAACATTCACCTTTTTCTTCATAACAACACTATTAAAACTATCTTCATTAAACAACATTGCATTGTTTAAATCAATCCTTTTTTATAACCCATCTTACCATCATTATAATCCTTAGAGTTTTAATGCATACATTATCCAAAAAAACATTTAAAATGCTTATTATTGTTGTTCCCCTAACAACTCTCTAACTGATATAATATATTAACAAAATAGGCTACAAATTACACCCTAATATAGCCTCAAACACAACATATTTAGTATCATTAGTTAGAATTCTCGTGACTACCTACCTAATAAGTTTTAAATCGTTATAATCTAATATTACTAGTCTTTTTTCTTACCCCCCACCACACACACACAAATATATATATATATATATATATTTCCCATCAAATGACATGCTAATCAAATCAAACTCAATCCTCACGAGTTATTGATTTCTTTAGTCCTCACTTTAAAGTTGATTTGTCAACATTTTCCATTCTTGCGATTAGTTATATAATTTTTATCTAACCTATTTTATATTTTTTATTTCTTTTTTTTCCTTTTTCCTTGATTCTTAATGCAACCTGTATTCATTGCATTTCTAACAATTATATTATGAATACTAACAATCTTACTTTTCATCTCTGCTTTTTAATTATGTAGTCCACTTTAAATGACCATCATCATTGATGCTAAATTACTCTTAACCATCTAACATGAAGGCTAATTATTTTCAGCTATCCCTTACAAATGCTAATAAATCTAAATAACTTTTACGATTGCCAACAACTTTGGTTATCTCTTATAGATGCTAATAAATCTTGTTAACCCTTATACTTGCCAAAAACTTCATCTATCCTTTACGAACTTCAATAAATTTGGCTAACCCTTATTACTGCCAACAACTTTAGTTATCCTTCATAGACGCCAATAAATCCAGTTAATCCTTATGGTTACTAGTAACTTTATCTATCTTTTAAGGATGTCAATAAATCTAGCTAACCTTTATAGTTTCCAACAATTCTAGTTATCCATCAGGGATGTAAATAAATCTAGCTGACCCTTCTGGTTACCAATACCTCTAGCTATCTCTCTTGGATGCTAATCATTATGGCAATCCTTTTAGATACCAATCAATCCATCAAAGCTCAATGTTTATTGATTTATACACATTAATCTCACAAAACCCTTGAGAAAATCACTTAATTTTGCATGAAAAATAAAAAACCTTCCTTTCTTTCTAATCAACTACTGATTGGAGTTTTAAAGAGGATAAGGGTGACACTCTTCAATTTTTTTATGAGTTCGTCAATCATTTATATCTTTTTAGATTTCTCACTTAAACTACCTAATTTTATGCTTAAATTAAGATCCCTTTAATGACTTAGAATTTTAACCTAAGGTTGAAAAATATGTCAAGAAAATTCAGACAAAATGTTAGCTCAATTTAAGAATTAGGTTAAATGTTATGCTTGAAGACATAAAACTAGTTGGTAGGTGGTTTTACACTAAAAATCCAGATTTCCTTGTTAAATACTTGCATAAATCATACCAATGATTCTAATAAATCCCTAAGAACATTTTATTATTCCAAAATATATTTATTTGGACTTTTCACAATTTTTTTAATTACAAACTTTTTATCGTTTCATGATACCGTTACTGATTTTTAGATTTTTGATCTACACTCATAACATTACTTTCCTCTTTTTGTATTACCCTTTTTTAAAGTTTATTTTTTATGACATACTAATTCCTTGAGTTTTTTTTTTATTCTTTTATCCATCAAAACAAGTTACTAGTTTCACTGTTGTTATGAATTTAAATTTAAAATTTAAAATTTTTATTTTAGTTTTAACAATACTTTTAAATTTATTTATTGAGGTCTTCATTCACATTATATATTATAATTATTATTATTATTATTATTATTTATCCACGTCCTTTTATTCTGAATTTCCATTACTTGCTAGGACCTTACTATCCTCAATCATATTTTTACTGGGAAATTTATAATTACACAGTTTAATTTTTAATTAATTTAATATTAATAAATAAAATTAAAAAATAAACAAAACAAGACAGTAATAAAAAAAGCCAAAAGAATCAAAATTAATTAAAAAATCTAAAGGAGAAAAAGAACGCATAATATTTCCCCTCCTGTACGCTACGGCACTTTTTCTACAAGTTCTGTTTATTTTTTTGGGTAATTGTAATTGAAATGTAATGTCCGACGCCCCCTTATTTCTAACATTAACTATAGTCGGCTTGTTTAAAAATAAAATAATAATAATAATAATAAGAAAACACTCCCCTTGTTATTACTAAATCTTTTAAGAAATTGCTAATGCTTGACTGCTTCTAACCACAGCTTGTTGGAAGTAGGAACAAGCCATCATCATATGGAATTTCAGAGATTTGAAGTGTGGAATTCCAGCCGCAGTCCATGGGATATTTTCAAGGAGACAAAGCATTAAGCCCTTCGCTTGGTTCTGTAAGAAGGAAAGAAACGCAAGAGGTAGATTACCTTACCTGTCTGAATATCCCATCCACCTATGAACCATCAAGGATTGGCTTAGAAACTCAGAATCAAGTTCACAAATGAAGGTGCGCACCAAAGCATCATAGGATAAGGGGAATTGTTATTATGATCCCAACAGTCTTGTCTTCCTACACCACAGTACACGACAGAAATCTGAAGCAGAAGACATGACCTATAAGCTCACATGTCTTGGTTTCTCCAAACTTCTGGATGCCTCATGCATCAATCATATCACCACCAAACCTCTTCCTAGACGCGGCAACAGCTTCCAAGGAATGGCTGCCACTGTCCCTTCTCCACAACAGTTGTTATCCATCATCCGAAGAACCCCAAAAGGCATGCTTCTTCTGGAACCACAGAAGAAGTAAATACATACAAGATCAACAAATTCATGCACCAAAAAAAACCAAATGTCAGAAACATGTAAAAACTCTGAGCCACAACCTCCAAAAACCTCACTCTTAACAATATTATCCCAAATTAGGAACCAGAAGCTATGAATAAGCACAATCAGTTTAAGAAGTTTAAAACTATAAAAACAATCATTTACTCGGAACAGAAATACAGGGAAAAACAATAAAAAAAGAAGCATGATGATGATTATGATCAGTGACATGACCCAATTAATCATTACAATTTATCTATCTACTACTGCTGCTACTTCCAGTTGCCATTAACAACCCTGCCACACCTTTCTTTAATCCACCTAAAACTCTTCTTTAAAGACCCTTTAACTTTTCCTTCAACAGCATAAACCTTATAGCTAGCAACTCTCCTTTTCCTTTGTAACTCAGGATCATTGAAGCTCCATCTTTTAGAAGTTGACCCATTAGTTGACTTTCCTTTCTTGAATTTGACATCACTAGTTCCAATCTGGGCTTGTGTTTGGTAGACAGAGGTTGCATAGGAAGCACTGTAGCACCTGAGATCTTGCATGCTTGTGATAGCATATGAAGTAGGTGCTCCTCCTCCTCCATTACTGGCACCGTTGTAGCTTTGAATTTGGTACCTTCCATCTGCGTATGATTTGGATCTGTAGTTTTCCATTAAAGAGAAGAGAAGAAAATACAAGATCTTGATCTGCTATTTCTAATTTCTCTTGTCTAGAGAAGACTACGAAGAGAGGGGCTCTATGATCATCGCTCATTTAAAAGGACCTTGGCATGGCGTCTTCGGAGCGTGCCCGTCAAAAATAATTCTCAACAGCTGCCTTTTGGTCATTGGGTGCGGAAGCCTCCACAGTTATTCTTTGACCGCTCTACCTAACATATTTTTTTATTTAATTTTATAATTGGCAAAGTTTTTTTTTTAAAAAAAAACTGCACGGTAAAATACTATTTTCCTAATACATTACACTGCGAAAAAGAATAGTATTTTTATCGTCTTGCTATTGAAAACACACACACACACACACAGATAAGCAGGCCGTTGAAGATAAAAGTGTTTTTTGCTGGAGGATTATTTTAGTATTTTAAAATTAATTAAAAACAAAATACGAATTTTATTTTTTAATTCCACAATAAAATAACATTAATATCCTTTAAAATAAGAAATTGTTATATTGCCGTAGAGGGTTATTTATGTAATTTTATATAAAGATCACAACCTAAAATCTGATTTATCTCGATGTTTTCTTCATTACTTGAAAATAAATATATCAAAATAAACTCTTGTTTAATGTCAACAATCATTTTTTTTCTTTCTTATTCAGTATTTATAATACCTTTTTATTTTTAAATCAACCTCTCAATTTTTTTTAGTGCATGTTTTTTTAATTATTATTTGTTTTATTTAAAATAAATTATAAAATTAAAATTTTGTTTTGATTTCATCCTCCTTTAATTTTTTCATTGATAAACATGGTATCTAGTCTTGTAATTGCTATTTATGTAATCTAATATAATTTTAAAATTAATTATTATTTTTATGATTTCATCCTTCTGTCATTTTGTTTTTCCTATTATATTTTATATTTATTTTTTTATTTGTTGGTTATTTTGTTTGTCTAATTTTTTTAGGTTGTTTTATCTGATTTCATCTTTCAATATTAAATTAGTTTGGATATGAGTTTCTTGAATAAACTCTTGTCTAGGATTTTATACCTTATAAGTTTGAAAAATTAACCCAGTTTTAGAAGATTCGTTCGAGATTGCTTTGGTTTTTTAAAAAAAAAAATTAATTTTTTTATTTTTTATTTAATATTTATTTAATTAGAGATTGTACTCTATTTTTTTATCAAGTTTCTATTTTCTATGTTTTATCCTTTATTTTTTTATTTGTTTGGGTCATATTTATTTATTTTTAAATAAATTATATTCATGAATGAAATAGAATTTATTAATTGAACATATAATATACGAATGCACCTCTACTCGTTCCAAATCAATCATGGCAATGCGACTTTTTATTCCACTAACTACTGATCAGAATTACAGGATATATATATATATATATATATATATATATATATATATATAATCACAACATTAACTGGCTTAAAATCTAGTGAATAGTATTATACTGACATTTGAAATGAGTATCACAGACAGAGGGAGCAAATTAATCCAACCAATATTTAATTTTTATATATTTATTTAAAACAAATTGAATTGAATAGTATTATAATGATGATGTACTCGTTACAAAAAATTCTTCACGTCGGAATCATATTTGTTCTCGACGACTTTTTCGAATGAAGCAGGATTCGGATTAAGTCCAGAATTATATTGAAATCTCAATTAATTAATTAATTAATGGCGTCAACCTTGTCATGCCAGAAAAGTAAAGTGAACGATTTTTTGTTGCTTTGATCAAAATACAAAACGCCTTGCACGGCGGTGTGAAAGGAGGCTTGCCTTTTCTTCTCCTTACGGTCTGGTGGGAAGGAGAGGATTCAAACTAGACCAAAGGCCAAGTCATCTTTAGTTATCTAGTTCACTATATTTTGCTTGTGCGTGGCTACAAGGAATCTAAATTTATTATTTATTATTTTTTAATTGTACTTCTTGTTTGATTTTTTAGTTGTTATTTTAATAAATTAAAAAACATATATTAATAAAATATTTTTTAATTTATTTTTCAAGGTACAACCAAATAATAAAAAATATTTTTAAATATATTTTTTATTGACCTACTAAATATAAAAAAATAATTTATTATTTTTAAAAAACAAATCAAATATCATCATGGCTGGATATAATTTAAAAATAGAAATAAAGGTCAAGGGTTTTAAAAATATTAAATTATATTCTTGTAAAGGTGTAGGATTCTTTTATAAATTGTGGTAGTTTGGATGGCTGATTCAAGTTGACAAAGAATTTTCCGAAACGAAGGTGACAGGAACAAGCCTCAGTTCCCTGCCAATTTTGAACGAAATATTTCTTCAAAATACTGCTTGAATTACTATTAATGCAATCAAACACTAATACATATAATAACACAAAGACAAAGACAATGAATGAAATTTTCCCCACCCCAAATGCTAGAGATTAGTTAATTAACTAACTACAACAGTGCTTTGGTTTTTTTTCAATTCAGTTTTTTTTAATATTGGATTAACTATAAATTATATTTTATAATTTTTTATGTTTTTATAAAATTATATCAATCTGATAACTATGATCACGAGTTTGGTATATCAAATTTAGTTTATCATAACAAAATCATACATGTGAAGACATATGTATAGATTTTAGAATGTATATACTTGCAATTAATATCAAAATAAATTCCTAGCATGCATACTAATTAAACAATATATCTATATTTAAATTAAAATAATTAAATATATTTATTTATTGAAATACTTTAAAAAAATAAAACTTTTATTACTATCAAAGATGAATCATTAGAAGTTAAGATTTCATTGCTCCTTTCTTAATGTAAAGGTTATTTGCAATAGGTCTCTTGAGATTTTAACACTACCACCTTAATTTATATTCACTTTTAAATAAGGTCTTTCAACCAAAATAGATGGATTTAATAGTCTTTCAACAAAATGAACCTAAGCTATAGATTTGAGAAAAATATGAAAGCTTAAAAATAAAGAGAAAAACACTATAATTTGAGGTAAGGACGAGTATGTAAAATCACTAAAGATGTTTTTTGAACTCTTCCTTGGCCCCATCTCTTTTTATAGACTAGTATTAACCAGAATTAATTTTCACATTATCCACTTTTAATTAACCATCATAAATCCATAATAAAACTTTAACATTATGGTCATAAAATAATGTCTTTTGAGTTAAAAGAACTTGATTAAGTTTTATTGAAAGTATATTAAAAAACTGATCAAATTCTTCATTCATGGTTGGACAAAATAGTGGGCTAAGCTTGAATAAATAATTATTCATGGATCAAATCCAAACTCAAATTTAAGTTGGAAAACAAATTATTTTTTATGGCTAAAAACATTATTTCACAATGAACCAGGCCCAGACTTAAGTACTAACAAGGCCAATGCACGTGTGAGTGGGCTAAATCCTAAAGGCCACTTTATTTAGGTTCTTTCCCCTTTAAAAACTCGAGAGTCCTTTGGGTGCAGTCTTAAGTCTTCAATTATCCTTTATATAAACATTAAGAAAATCTTGTTTCTTTCTAGTATGGGATATAGTTTTTTAGAGGATTTTGGATTTAATCAAAACATATCAACTAATGATTCTTTGAGATCAATTTCTCATTCACCTATAATTTATTTAAATCATATTAATGTTTTATGTTGAAGAGTATATGTTGAAAATTGAATTCCAATGAAGTTTTAACCCTAAAAATGAGTGGATCCATTTGGAATTTGGCTTTAAAAGTGCATATTGACCATTATCTATAAACAAATGTCTGACAATCCTTATATATAGAAATCATCTCATCAATTTTAAAATGACTCGAAGATTTGTTAACAAATACTGATTTGGTGGATCGTTACATTAAGATAAGTAACCTTTGACTTTAAGCTTTCTTTAATGAAATACTATTGGATTTACTTAGCTAAATAATGAATGTGATGCAGTATCTTGAAATATTGAGTCTTTAATGTAAATCAAGATAATAATACTCATATAGTTTTTTACCTAGAGATTTTCTTTAGTTCTCAATATTATGTTTATTTTGGCCCTAAACAACTCTTGGATTCATGAGTTCTTTATAGAATTCAACCTTTATCGAAACTAAACAAACTACCATGTTTCTCACTTTTATAAGTGATCTTTTATTAAAAAGTATTCTACTATACTCTACTTAACATATCAAGATATGAAAATCATTAAGAGTATTGCTTAACTTTTATCACATTGCAGCTAACACTTATTTTATCACATGAATAAGCAAGAAACAATAATTTTTATATACTATCAAGAATGTTATATGAGTTAGTTTTTTATTTTAATCTAAATCTTGGAATCTTCAATCAACTAGGTATGATTACCATCATTACACTATTTTATTTTTAAAAACTTTTTAAGTTCATTCCTCATGATAAATTATACATATGCTCTCTTATCAAACTTATGGTTAACAGATTTGTAAAAAAAATTTTTGACTTTATATAGTCATTGAAAATGATTTTATTTGAAAGCAAGTATTTAATGATATTATATCTATCACATATATGTCTGAACTTATATTCTAAAAATTCACTTTTGTTAAAATAATAAATCTTAAATTCTACATAAAGTGGTTGACTATTTAGGATTACCAAATGAATTAGTTGAGCACTTATTAGTTAGTGATAAACATCTAGAGTTCTGCAAGAACCAGTTAGCCGATTGACTTGACTAATCTAAACTAGTTGATCATTTTCGTTGTCAGTGAGACTATAACGATTATAAACAACTAGTTTTTTTTAGAAACATATATATAGTTTATCTAATTATAAAAATAGGAAGAGAATTTGAACATATATGATATACAAGCAATTTTAAGCATAAAACAATATCAAAATCATCAATCATTCTCTAGTTTATCTTATTAAACTTTTATATTCTATCATAAAGAGTACTTAATTTCATTGTCACTACATTTGAACACCTTCTTATTTTATAAGTGTTATCTAGTGAAGTATAAAGATATAGGATATTCAAATTATTATATACACTCTATCAAGATAGTTTGTTGTGAAAATAAAATCATTATTACAAACCTTTAAGAGTTAGGTAAAAACTCTTGGCATTGTTGAGAGAATTTTACAAAAGAAAAAAATCTCAAAAAATATATATCTTCATGTTAAAAAAATCTTGAAGTAAGGTTTTTTTTCAAGTGGTGTAAAAAGTTTGATGTTGATTTATCAAGTAGAATTGTACTCTTGAACTTGGACTAAAGAAACAATACAATATTGAAATATAATTTGGTACTTGAGGTATGAATGTAGATTTATCAAATCATGTTAAAATAAATTTATAATTTCTCTTCATTAAATTTTAATTTTAATAGTTTAATTATATTATGATTATTATATTTAGTTGAAGTAATTTTTTTTAATTGTAAAATTTAGTGATACATCTAATTCAATCCCTTTTTAGGTGTTAAGTTTTCTTAATCCTTGAACAACAATTGGTATTAGAGTTTGATTCTCATATATAAAGTTTTTTTAAACTTTGAGTAGAATGACAACCACTAGCTACAATCTCTAAAAGGATCATCCATATCTATGTCTTTTTTATGGTAATAATTATACATATTAGAAGCTAAAATGATATTTTATCTTCAATTTATTGATTTTGATACGTGGTTATCTATAAAAATAGACCTCATAAACCTATTATAATTGAAAATATGTTGAGATTTTTAAAACTAGAAGTGAATATATGGATAATGATAAGACATTGCTTTCCATAGATGTCAAAGCCATGAACACCTTATATTATTCTTTTAAGTATAAGTGAATTCAATAGAATTACATCATATAAAAATACTCTAGATATTTGACATGCTTTAGAAGTAACTCATGAAGGAACTAACCAAGTTAAAGAGTCTAAAATTGACATGTTAGTCCATCAATATGAATTATTTAAAATTCTTCCTAATGAATCCATTACCAACATATTTACTATAATGATTATCATTATAAATAGTTTGCATGCACTCGGTTGAACATATACCAATGCTAAAATTATGAACAAAAATTATTAGGTTGTTACCAAAAATTTAGAAAGAGAAGGTGACAAAAATTCAAGAAGTTAAAGATTTCACCAAACTTTCATTAAAAGGAGCTTATTACTTTTTTATAATGAATGAGTTCACTACAGATGAATAAGAATAACAAGAAAAACCAAAGAGGAACATGACATTCAAAATCATTCATTACATTGATGATGATGATGATTGTCTTAATCATAAATCATTTCGAAAGTTTTCTAAAGAAGAAGCAAGGTAAGAAAATATTCTCAAACTATAAAAAAAGATGGGAACAAGAAAGATTCAAGCAAGGAACACCTAAGATGCTACAAATACAACAAAACAAGTCATATCAAAGTAGATTATCCACTTCTTTAAAAATAAAAAGAATGGTCATCATCACAAGAAGACAGTTAAAACTACTTGAGTGATGATTCAGATTCAAGCTCAAGTGACATGTGTTTTGTAGTAGTAAAAAAAGAGTGAAATTATAGTTAGACCATAGTTTTAATAGGTCTCACACTTTATAATTGTGTTTTAATTGGCAACTAAACAATTAATTTTGGTATTTTGGATGAAATGCAATAGCTGTCAAACATGGTCTAAATAATAAAGTTTTTGTTGTTATCAAGGATAAATTCTTTATTCTTAAGATTTTATCAGTCATCTCTTGATGTAAATATTGTTTACAATAAACCTCCCAAGATTCTAATAACATCACTTTAGTTTAGATGCACTTTAAATAAGGCCTTTATAGACCAAATCCAAGCTCAAATTTAAGTGGGAAAAAAATAATTTTTTATGACTCAAAAATTTATTTTATAATGAACCCAGGCCCGAGCACAAGTCAAGTCAATGCACTTGTGTATGTGTTTAAGCCTAAATGACACTTTATTTATGTACTTTCTCCTATAAAAATTTAGAACCCCTTTTAACCTAATTTAAACTCTTCAACCGTACATTATATAAACACTAGAAATTTTTATTTTTTTTAATATGGGATAGAGTTTTCGAGAGGGTTTTGGCGTCAAATATATCCATTAATTATGATTTTTAATCAGGTTTCTAACAAAACCATGTTGACTCAAATTTTTTTATTTTTTTTATAATTATTTTTTTATTCCATCCTCTAACGTTGAATTTATTAAAAATTAAGTTTTATAATTTATTTTGATTATTTTCTAACGTTGAATTTATTAAAAATTAAGTTTTATAATTTATTTTGATTATTTTTTATAAAATTATCTTGGTCTCATGATCAAGAGCATATATTCAAAGAATTAATTTACATTGACTCTTTTTTTTTAATTCATTTTTTTTCATTATTATTTTTTAATATTGTATTAACTAAGAATTATACTTTATAATTTAGTTTAATTAAGAATTGTGTTTTGTTTTCCTCTAAAATTATATTAATCTCATGACCTAAATTGTAAGTTTGATATATTAACTTGAATAAATTCATATTATTTTTCAATTAATTTTTTTAATTTTATTTTTTAATGTCATATTAATTAAATTTTATAATTTATTTTTTTATTAAATTGTCATAAATTCATAACTGAAATTGTAAACATAAGCTAAATAACCTATATTAACTAGAATCAATCAATCTTAATACTTTTTTTAAAAAAAAACACACACATTCAGATATATATAGATATATTGTCTTTAACAGTTATGTAGTTCCTTTTAAACTTGTTAGGCAAATTGGATTACATTAATTTTTTTTTCCAGCGGAAAACAAGAAGATAACAACATCTCGATATTGTTGTCACGTTTAAGAAAAAGAAATTTAATACAACCATCGGCATAGTCAACGATGTAGTTACTACCGCCAAACAAAAAACAGTCATCAGCTGTGGAGGACCTTGGACGCAGTCACAACAGGATATGAATTTGAAAAGCCAAACCATGGAACAAGAACCATTAACATTTTTCTAGAAATGATTAACCAACCAACCAACATAAAAAAAATAAATAAAAAAAATCCAGTGTTACTTGGGCATTTTAATTTCCAGTGCCTGTACTACCAAAATTGCGTGTACATCAAAGACATTCAAAAAAAAAAAAAAAGACATCTCGATATAACACGGCTCAACACCATTTCTCCTGCAGAACACATGGGAAACAGCACTTCCATAACCACGCCTTTTGTTGATCCTGGCAAGCTCTACCACGCTAGTGTCAACCTGATTCAGTTTTCCCCTTCCGATTCATCAAGTCATGGTAATACAGAAGCACACACATTGGCTGACCAAGAATGCTGAAAAACAACCAGAAGATCATGTTTCCCACCTGTCATGAAAAGAATTGCATTCTGTCATGGACTAAAACAGGCCGCTGCTCATCGGTCTTTGATTTTGTACTCCATGGCGGACTACACTTTGCATGATGGAATAGAGCGGGGTTTGCAAGCCTGCTATTTATCAGATGTTCCAGATTTTAACCTCTCTGCTTGGGAGATGAAGAGGTGAAGAAATGGACATACCATGGAGCTTCTGAACTTATTTTGGAGAAATTTTGTGATCACCACTAAGGGAACCTGATCCAAACGAGAAAAATGAAGCCATGTTTTCCATTAGCTACTTCAACACACTTAAAAGATGATACTTTCCCTTCTTCCTTTCTCTTCTCTTAGGGAGTGGGGAGAGCAAGCATAAAACTGGTTTTAAAACAGTCAGTTAAAACGAACTTCTGGCAGTCTCTGGTCAGAATCATATTACCTGTAACATAATTCCAATAAATGCCCAGAGCTTGAACACGTGGCAGGGAACAGCAATGCACAACTGCAGGATAATTAACATCAAATGCCACCACAAGTACATGGCTGTAATTGAAACTATTGAATAGAGCCAGCGGTGCATCAATTCAAAATTCTAGTGCAAGCATTGACTATAGAATCTCAAAGTGTTGGTCTATAACTCTATCGCAATCACTGCATTCCAAGAGTTCGCCCGCCATGAAGAGTTGAAGAGACAGTTCATCAGCATCATCCTCAACTAACCCCTCATCCCAACCCAGTTGGATCGGCCTACCAGTTATTCTGTAATTTCTTGATGTTTGGATCTCCTCCCTTTCCAAACCTACCAATCCATGTTATCAATGTGCCAAACTAAGCAGGTAACTTGGTGTGTTTAACTTTCATAATTGGTTGCTACCATTATTTTTACCACTGACATAGCATAAAGCAAAGTCCCCAGCAATGTGTGGTTCCCAGACAAAGATAATAATAGATTTTCATGACACTGCCACAATCCCTGTGCAATTTGTCGCTCATGTCTAGTTCATCTCATCCAAAGCTAATCTTTTAATAGTTGAAATTAATTCACATTAAGTTGAACACAAAATCACTCCACCCATCAAGAAAAAGAAAATAGAAAAAAGAGAGTGATGAGTCCCTAAGCAAAATCCTTGATTTTGCATCAAGTGTGTGCACGAGTACAATTCAAAATCCCTCATGTAATCCAGTTGGGCACATATCCAATACTATACTAGACCTGGTACTACTCTAATACAAATCGGATACTTGCCAAATAAAAACTAATGAATAATAAATATTATTTCAAATGCTTGGGGATACTTTAAAAATGCTTTCATAGATGTATCCATAACCTCATGGATACATCGTTACTACAATTTCGGGTGCAAATTGAATTTTACTAATTAGTTTTGCACATTTTCATTCTATAATATCAAATTAATATAATAATCCCTCCATCCCAAAGAGATTGTCTGGTTTTCTATTTTGTTTATCACAAACTGATTTTCTGATCAAAACATTGAGTCATGTATTTTCCTAAAATACCCCTAGTTAAACCCACTTTGTTAAGAGGCATGCAATAGAGGGTGTTTCAGAAAAGTGTAATAAAGAATGGTGATATGACATGTCAATTAATGATAGTAGAAAGTCAAACATGCCAATCCTTTTAGGACAGAGAGTATGATTTATATGGATAATAAATGAATTTTTTTTTTTTTTTGAAATGGATACTAATTGATGAATATTGTCAAAGTGACAAATGCAATCTTAACATTGTTATTATTGGTGTTATTCAAACTAATTTATGGTTTCCCATCTTGTAAATAGTTTTATGTATTTTGAATTAATTTCTAGAATAAAAACGAGAAACTACATAAAAAAATGTAAAAGTAGAACATAAATGTTTTTAGCTTAATAACACATTGATAACTAACATATCAACCTGACCATCCCATCCTCTAAAAAGAAAAATAAATACATAAATTTAAAATAAATATCTTTTATATAAAAAAAACTATTTTATATATTATTATACCAAACCAACATAATTTCATTTTATCCAAAAAGTTGGCATTATATATTTTTAATAAAGTATCCAAGACATCTGTATCATATCCTAAATTTAAAAAATTGACATCTGTATCATATTGTATTCATATCCTTGTTGATGGTTCCTAAAAAAGATACTTCGATAACCAACAAATAAACATGCAAAAATTTGATCTTCTATGTGAACATATAAGCCAGCTATGAGATAAAGTAGTCAAGATAAAAGTCATCAAATAACAAAAATAAAAAATCAACCCAATAATACCTCGTGAAATACAGCTGAAACTAAGAAGGCAATCAGTATAGCTACCCCCTGCAATGATATGGGAAAAAACAACAAAGAAGAATTGTGAGAAACTGCCAAGAGAGTATCTCTATTGAGTTTTTGTCTAACAAAATATAAAATCACCAGGACATGCTTGGTTAATAATACACAGCCCTAAATAAGAATAAACCTAAGACAACCCCCTTCATATTCCATGCATCATCCTTCTTCCAAAAGTTGCTGTCAACAATTGTCATAAATATGAGTTTAAAGTTTATACTTTTAATTCTGATTTCTTTGTGCAATTAGCAGAAAAATAAAAGGAAAGTTGGATAGAAGATTCAATAAATAAATTGCAAGATAAGCCAAATTATAGCATGTCTTGTAATGCATGGGTCACATTATAAGGCTTCCATCATAGAACAAGAAAATGAAAATCTGTGATGACAAAAGCAGAGATACGAATACAGCAAGAAGAAATGTTCATTTACTTTCTAACAAATCAAGTGCCGTTTACAGTCCACGGAGAGAAAGGGAAGTTACCTTCGGTATTTTATTCCGTAGGCAAGGAAAATAGATATGGCGAACCATCCACTTATGAACTGGCTGTAGACAGTTACGATTCAATTAGAGGTATGCTTGACAAACCAGCCTCTGTGCGCGTGTGTGTTCGTAAGCAGCACATCTTATGTTCGTTATAATAACTACAACATTACAATAAGAAGGCAAATGATATATAAAAGCACCAGATGAACACACTTGTAAGCATCTAACTGGCTTAAACATTTTTCCCTTGTATTTGTCTCAGTTCTTTAAAATTTCCCATGTCAGTAATTTATTTAATAACACTTTGTGTTTGTAAAATTGGCTCAATTAGGTTCAATGGTTAATTGTCATCCAATTGCTCAATTAATTGGGTATGACAACAAATAATGTCCATACATGATGAAAATTGAACTCATATACCATGTAAATTATATCATTTGACCTCCATGTGATTGATCAAAAAAATAAATAAATCTCTCACCTGAGCTGTAAGCTGCTCAAGTGCCTCTCTTTATTATTTATCAAACGCAGCCAGCCAGCTAGCCACCATCAACCCAAAATCTAAATTCTAGCTTCTTCCCTAAAATAATTAGAAACCCTTCCAAATCTTGATCAAATCACATGCGAATCTTTTTGTTTTTCTGGATCTCTAAGCCATTTCAACTTAGTTCATTAAACATCATTCATTTGATATGGGGATCCAATTTTCATCCTATATAGAAATTGTTTGTCCATGTCATACTAATTAATGGAACAAACGGAAGGAAGTTAACTATTGCCCACAATTAAACCAATTTTACAAACATATAGTTGCTAAACAAATTAACACATGGATAATTTTCAATAATTGGGACAAACACAAGGGTAAAATGATAGTTTATACAGCAGCAAATTACCATGGTATAGCTGACAATTGCATCAACAAATAAAATCTTTCCCACGACATGGACAAAAGATTGAATAGAAATTGAAGACTTTCAATCTAATATCCTTATCTTGACACAACTTTCATTCGAATAGAATGATTTGCAACTAATAGAAGTACCTTATTGTTCAGTCATAATGTTGATCCACAACTAAATTCAAACAGCACATGGTAACCATGGCCCGGATTTCAATAAGAGGATATAGCAACTTTTATAGCTTCATGATCCAATAGCCAACTAGGAAACTACATAACAAGAATTCATATAGATCAAATATTCATTTTTTTCCAATTCCATAGTTCCCTGACATTTTCCATTTTCTACCTTAAATGGGAATAGCATTTATCCTCTTGAGACTCCCGAATCAATTAAACAGCTATGAAAACAATTTCTAGGGAGGCACATGTTAGAATTCCCACACCATTCATGTTATAGATTTAAAACAAGAATGTATTCCGGAACACATGACTGCTATAACACACAAAGTTTCATGATTGACCATATCAATCCATAACATAAAATTTTGAAGGTGTTCCCATAATTTATTGACTTTCTAATGTTTGGAGGAACTTTAGACAACTAGTCGACATAATTCATTTTCCAATGAAAAAAATAATAGAAGCTTTAAAAGACGAAGCTTTTTTCTGGTTTGAAAGAATTGGAACACATTCATTAGGGCTCACGCACTAAAATCACATGTATTACACTTGTATTAATACTCTATATATATTGTATTAAAATGTACAATATATTGACAAAGTACAAAAATCTATATAATATTTTATAGGAAATTATATATATATATATATCGAAATCGAATGCAAGGGATTTGCTAGCCCACCCTGCCCATCCTTCAAGCATGTTAGCATTGTCATTTTTTTTCACATAATGTACCTTTAATGTAAAGCGTTATTGATCTCTTGTAACTGGGATTGTACTGCCATCTGGTACCCTTACTTTTTTTCTTCTTTTCTTTTTGTTATGTGAGACCCTTATTATTATTACTACTACTACTATCTCCATTGTCTCTCATGTTGTTTCCCTGAATTTATCAACAAGAAATAAACCACCATTCTCTCTCTCTCTCTCTCTCTCTCCCCCCCCCCATCTTTCTTTCTCCTTGAATTGTTATTTTCCTTTATCATCATTCTCGAATACCACTGCAAAGGCAATGAGTAAGGTTTTTATATCAAATCCATTTCTGATAATTAATGATTGCAAAGAGATAAATACAAGATAGAGAGTATGGGATCGCCATTGCGTTGCCAGATGAAGAGAAAAAAACGAGAGAGATTAACAGCTTGAGAAAGTGAAGATAGTGCTTCTTTGCAAAAAGATTGGAATACTATTTTCCTTAATTCTTTAAATTTGAAAGCCTACAGAAGCACTGAACAAAGCAATGAAGATTTAGCAGTTAGGCCACTTTAGAGTCCATTTCTAACTACAGTTTCTGTAGCAAAACTTGAAGTGATGATGATGTGTTATTGCTCATGCTTTATTCAGACTATAAAAGAACAAAAAAGGAAGAATGAAAGGGGAGGGGAGGGGAGAATAACTGGACCCCAGTGTTTGATAATTGTCATATTATCTCTACTAGAGGTGATTAAGAAAAGCTCATAATTACAATACATAATGTCCAAAAAATTTGGGCACATTGCTAGTCCGCCTAAAGAGTGAGCGGGTTAGCAAATCCCTATATATAATACATTTATACATATAATACATAGATAAGAAAATACTTTTTGTTAGAAAATACACAACATCTCGTATTATAACGATAATTATAAATAGAATGTTATTATGAAAAATGGATAACACAGGCAAGAAAGTCAGTTTCATTGCACAATAAGCATTGGAAAATATTTTCAACTTCATTTTCCATGGTAGAGCCAAACATTGAAAAATAATCCATTTTCCTATAATTCATTTTCCATGGAATTCATTTTACAAAAAAAAAAATCATTTACCAATAAACAATCAGGCCTCAAAATCTAAAGATAAAATAAAGAATTTCAAGTATAGAAACATACCATATTCCACATTCTCCAATACTGTTGAAAGCCACAAATCCCAAATCACGTTTGCAAATGTAAAGATGATAAGCAAGGAATTTTTTATCGATATATCAAGAGGAAAACATTTTCCAGAATATGAGTTCTTACTTCTTCAACAGTTCTTGCATTCCACCAATCCTTGTAGAACTCCCGATCACCAAAGCGAAGGAGCTCGGCAAGTATATTTAACCTACATTTGCAAAACAGTATCCAACTCAAACTAAAGAGCTGAACCTGGTCCTACAATTCCCCCGTTATGGGAGGGAAGAAACCTAGTGTAAATTTCTAGAAATATGCCAAGCTTCAGGAATCATGCTAGGTGAATAAAATTATGCATTAAACAAAAATAATAAGCACACTTTATAAAAATTACTCCCACTACAAAGGAATCTGAACACATTTTGAAATGCAAAGTTGTTACTTGTTGACAAGTTATAAGAAAAACATTTCCAAGGGAATGAAGTCAATAGTTGTTGAAGTAAATGTGTCCAATGGAGGATTCTTACAACTCCACTACAACTAAATGAAACTACACATAACACTATTGATCTAAAAAAATTTCCACTAAAGTATTTTCACTTGACACCATTGAGGCAAACTAACTACAGCTATAACAAGCTTCATGGTATTAATGAAAAAAAATTTTTTGGCAATTATTGGAATTTCTTTAACAAAGAGGAAACTATCCATAAAATGCGAAAGAAAAGTTCACTCACCACAGGTGGAAAAAGCAGTAGAACATGCAAAGCCATACATATAAATTAGGAACTGAGAGCTTCAAGACCCTCTCAATGGCATACAAGAGATTTCCTTTAAAAGGGTGCTGTGAATTCTTAACAATAGGATTGATATACTGCAGAATTATGCCCACCAAATATGTCAGGAATGCATGCCTTTATTTCCAAAAAAAAAAGAAGAAGAAGAAGAAAGAGAGCACTCAGAACTGGTTTAAATGTGAAATTCTACTTACTTGTTCTATGATAAATCCCATGAATCCAGTAAATATTATTAACTTGACAAATTGTTGAACCACCCATCCCTTTCTAACAGATTCAGTGCGAGGATAGCTTGACTACAATGACAATGCATCAAGGCAAAGATTAGAGAATCTGATAACAAAGACAAGATATGGCAGCCACAAAATAGGGACAGAAGTCCTATTTACAAGCTATAGCCACAGAAACACAATGCAAGAACTATATATAAAGTCCAACCACAAAACACAGCATAACCAGAATAGAGACCCCTACATTAATACTAGTCTTTTATGACAACATAAAAGTTAGATTCTATTTACAAATCCACGTCCCCTGTTATATGTGTATCATTTGTATTATGTGTCGTGGTATTTGGGAGACAAGTAGTTATTTCTTTATGCATTAAGTGATAGCATGGCATATGTAGCTCAGGGTATGGGTAATTGCTGCCAGTCCTGCATGGTCCCAAGACCCAAGTGTTTCAAGATTTTGTGAGCAAAACGTTTGTGAATTTGGTCAACTACAACAGAGTCAAAATTCAAGGTCTTTATCCACTGTCTTCTATCCAGACATGGAAAAGAATTGTTCTTTATGAAATGCTGGGCATTAAGCCCCAACCCTCGAGACCAGGAAATAACAATAAAATGTGCTGAAGGATAAAACTGCTTGGATGTATCTAAAATCATAAGAATTGATGGAAATGAGACAAAATAACTGATCCATGCAACTAGGACAGTCAAAACACATCCAGTCCCATACACAGAGATAACATAAGAACATTTGTCTACCATTAGAAAATGTGGGAATATCACACAACTCAGGTTTAAAAAGGTACTCTACACCAATCATTCCATGTACAGGAGTATAACCTGGTTGTTATAGCAGGAGTCCTCTCATTCCATGCATGCAGGGTGACTTTCAACATATATATCCTAGTAAGTTCATTCTTTCTTTTATTCTCTTGCAACTAAAAATAAAAGTCTTTTTGCAATGTATCCTCTAGAATTTTTGGAAATAAATCAAATATCATTAGGTAATACAAGATGAACCAATAAGAGTTTATAAAAAAGCTCAAAATGCAAATAGTTGTTCATATATGAGCCAAAGAAACATGACTGATTACCTGGTAACATAATGTGGGAGCCACCATGAAGTAGACCAAACTCTTAAAGGAAGTATCATAAGGATTACCCACACAAGGAGAAATGGATTGGACATCTTCCTGAAATTAAAAAGGACCTCGGTGAATAATGACTGAGAGAAACCAATTAATTAAATTTGATAGAGAGAAATATTGAATGTGCAATGATAATGATAATGGAAAGATGAGAGAGAGAGAGAGAGGATAACACGTCTACTTGATGCTTCTAGCACATATTTTCTCAATTCTTCAATTTACAATCTTATGTAGGACGCAATGCAACAGCTTTCACATGAAAAACCACGCACCTGCTAAGCTTTTTCAAATATACTTACCCTATCTATTGACTTGGCAATGGCTCTCATATCAGAGTTTGTATGAGCATAAGATACCAATTTTAACCACACAATGCAAGAAATGAGCATCAACGTGACACCAGATAGAAAAGCAGAATCACACCTGCACAAATTAGCCAAGAATATTTAAGTGTCTTTGTTAACATCCAATGACTAAGCATGTTAACATCCTACAAGATCTAACAAGATATTAAGACATTTAGCTTATCAATTCCACTCCGAGAGATAAAAATCAGCTTCAAAGAACTCATTTTTTATGCCTGTACAATAAATTATCCACAAAATAATTCTGACATTTTAAACTTTTCTGTCATCTAAAGTTTGCGTTAGAGAGAGAGAGAGAGAGAAGGAGGGGGTCCTTGATGAAATGGAACTGCATAGTTTACAAACTTGCACAAACTCTGATGCTTGAGGGTTGGGAACTGGGAAAATTCATACAATCCTAGGTAATTTCAGTTACCAAAATGTAATTCCAAGATTTTAACTGCTTTTCTCGCCAATATATGGTTACAAACATGGAAAATATGCATCCACCATTTTGACAATACAAAGACCACAAAATCAAATCCAAATCAAAAAGGGTTCTCTAGTCCTCTTGACTATAAGACGAAGGTACTGCCATGCACATTCCAGAAGCAGTGATTTATAAGGTGTCCAAGAAAACTTATGTCCCACAATGATCACTGTCAGAGGCAATGATCTCCTAAGATTTCAGAATCCCGCCCCAGCCGACTAGAACATGCTCTAAATCACCCCAGACATAGCACATCCAAAAGGCTCTTACAATCTTATACATCCATAAAAGATAAAGAACACTTGAATGATTCAACCAAGCTCTCTTTGAAAAATGGCTTCGGAGGTTCATGGTGGAATGATAACATGTGTAGATTGATCACTGAAGATATTCAAGAAGTGGATTTTAGGGGCAAATTTTCTAGACAGGAACATTTCTTATCCTAGTTTTTCAATATCTATTACAAAGGTTGGGTCATTTTTCTTCTCTTGTCAGTTTTGACTAGGGAAGAAGGCATGCTATTTTGCATGGCATGATAAATGGGATATGGAAGAAGCATTCAGATCCAGTTCCCTAAACCTTTTGTGTTAGCTTATGATAAACATGCTCTTTGAGCCATTGTTTCAACATAGATGAAGACAATATAATTTTGGCAAGCATGGCAATACTGGCAGATTCATGTTTAAATGAGCAAAAGCGTGTGGCAATGGTGTATTGAACTATCTTTTCCGTTGGCATATGGTTAATTTAGTTGGTCGACAGTTTAATACTTGGGATAGATTGTGGTTTGTAGAAGCAGCGAATCAAAAGATTCTATCAGAGATAAGAGTCTAATGCCGACTCTTTTGAATGATTTTTGCGTAAAACTACATTCTTATCAAGTTAGATAAATGTTTTCACCGAGGAATGTAAGAAAGTGAAAACTGTACATTTCAGGTGCCAGGACAAATTAAGAATTCCACATGTAAGTCCCCCTGGCTTCAATACATATAAAACGAGTATTAGGTGAGACTCATGAAGACTTTCAATTAATCTATATCTGAAATCTATATGAAAAGCAGGGGCCTGCATTTGTTCTGATGTCATCAAAAAAGTTAAATGCTGTGTTACACAGCATGATAAATGATAAAGTTAATAACTTCATCAAAATGAGAGAAATAATGAGGAAATGCAAAAGGACAGATATGAATTGTTGGCAACATTGCTTCCAAAAGCTAGAGGAAAATAGCCTTGCGGGAATATGACAATTAAATTTGTTGACTCAAATTTATGCACCACAAACTCACTACAAATTTATCAACCACTGATCAGAGAACTAAAAAATATGCAGACAGATCAATTGCCACAAAGATGATTTGAACAACCAAAAGTAAACTCAACACCTACAGTTTTATAGACACAGCCTAGTGCTTGTGCAATTTAAACTGCATTTTGCTCTTATCTAAAGGGAACTTGACCATTTTCATGCTCTAATGTTATCAATTTTTTGTATTATTTTTCAAATCAATTGTTTGACAATGTTAGACCATAATCTATGCAAACTGCAAGTCATAAGCTAGTTATCAATATCTTTCAATCCTCACTGTGATTTTCCAACAACAGTGTTTCCTTTTGCATTCGTCTTTCATATCACCACTGAATTCTATCAACGAAGGCTACACCATAACCAAGATTGGTGATTGAATTGAAGTTTATCATGGAACCTGACAATTCTGCCTCTCATGAAACCTAAAGAGTCTTATAGAATCTTCCTAAACGTGAACTCTACTTTTTTAGCATATCTGATTTTCAATTGGCATGCAATTTTCAAATGGAGTAAAGTTACACTTTCTGTTACAACAATCTAATTCATTGAGCAACATAGAGGCTATTAATTTCCATATTTGATAAACTAACAGTTATACATCACTAAACTTTGCAATAGATAACTAAAAAGAAAATGGAAAACTAAATAAAATTAACCTGAGAATTACTGAAACTGGATATAAAAGTGATCCTGTGGTGATGATTGTATGAAGGAAAACAACAACCTGCAATTTTAAACTTAAAGTTAGCTTCAAACTAAATCAGGCTCCACAATGAGCCGTGAGTTATTTATTTGAGCAATTATAATAAAACGGCTCTATTAATGGCAAGATGCAGAATAATCAGCATTTTAGCACTTACAAGTTTAGGCAAATAATTTTGATATGCCAACTTTTCAACAAGATAGGCCGCTAAAGGGAATGCTGGAAGGCTAAGACTGTAAAATAAGCAATAATCCATAACAAATTTCTTGTCAAGGAAAAAAAAAGTAACAATAATTCAGACTTGAAACCAAACAAAAAAGAGAGAGAACATTCTTCATCAGCCAGATAGAATAAATTGGAAAACAAAATATTACCAGCACATAAACAGGGGCCAGTCTCTTAATGATTTTGAACTAAACCAAAATCCACCGTTAATTAACCAACCGTACTGCCAAAAAAAAGCTCTTGAAATTATTTTATTTTAAATTTTGAGAGAGCATGCCACAAGATTTTTATTGTTACAGGAAAAAAAAAGGAGGAAGAAGAAAATAGCACTAACCTTGATTATATTTTCAATGATAAGTCTGCTGTTTATAGCCACAAGCACAACTATACAGAGATTGAAGAGACCTGCATGACTCTGCAGCCACAAAATTGTAGTAAAGACAAAATTATTAAAATGGATCAATCCATAAAACGCAAATTAAAATGAATTTAAACGATCCATACTTGTTTAAAAATAGCATCAGAACTAAGAGGACTCTCTCTAACACCACGATGAGCAGGCATTGAAGGCCGATAATTGAATTTAATATCCGATCGATTCTCATTCGTAACCTTATCGCATTCTTTACCATTACTTTTCAAATCCTCCGATTCCATCATCTCCGTCGAAGGCGAATCCGTGACAGTAGTAGACCTCCGTCGAACGGAGAAGTTAAGATCCGACGTCGTCGATGATGATGATGTTGTTGCCGTTGATGTTGCAGTTGCCTTTATATGATTCTCCGGAGACTCTAACGCCGCCATGATTTTTTTGATACACTGAAATGCAGTGTATCAAAATAAAAACTATAAAAGTTAGAAGCCTGTAATTTATACATATAAAAAAAAAAGTTAATAAGAGGTTGATAGTAAATGCGAGTAATTTATAAATAGACAGAAGCGTGGGGTGATGGAAATTTTGAATGTTTAATTTTATTCTTTTTGGAAAGAAAATCGAGATTTCAGGGTCAGTTAGGTTTTTTTTTTTTTTTTTTNTTTTTTATCTTCATTCACGGAAGTGAGGATACGCTGCTAACCAGACAGGCAGGAAGGCAGGGACAAGGAGAGGTGTCAGCTCTTCTTCTTCTGCTTCTTCTTCTTCTTCTTTTCCCGTTTCTTTGAAGTTCACGTGTGGTATGCACCTTCACTATGCCTTCTAGATAGATTGTTATTTTTACTATTATTTTGGGACATTAATAGCATGTAATATTATTTTAATGTTATTTTTAAAAATATTTTTTATTAAGAATATATTAAAATAATATTCTTTTTTTATTTTAAAAAAATTATTTTTTATATTATTATATTAAAATAATATTAAAAAAATAATTTAAAGAAAAAAAATCTCTTTTAAAAAAAACAAAAACAAATACACTCTAATTTATTTTTCAAGAAAGTCATTGATTGGCATATCTTATTTGTCTAAATAATAGCTTTTTTTATTTTTTAAATAAACTTAATAATTTAATCTTTTTAATGAAATAATATTATTCTAAAAAGTTTCAGTGGAATAATATAGTTTTATTTTATCATGTTTCAGAAATATGATATTTATTAAATATTATTATTTTTAAAAATGACAAGAAAATTGTTATATTTCAAAACAGTAACAATTTGGCATATTATGTTTTAGAAACATAACAATTAAACATGTCGTCGTGTTTTAAAAATGTGATATATCGTGAAATTTAATTATTTCCGTATCAAAAAACATTAACAGACACGACCCACCTCTTTGTAAAAAAATTATTAATTACTTGTTATTTTTGCCTTAAAACTCATCTAAGTCTTCGAATATTCCATGACTTTTCCTCTTCAAAATACACCATTGCCCTTGCCCTCATCATTCTTTGGTCATATATGTAAGATAAATATATTGCTTTGTTATTAAATATATGGGTTATATATTTAGTTTATGTTTGGTTTAACTAAAATTAAATTATTTTTTAGGGTTTACATAGAGGGATATTTGCTATTTTATACAAGTATGAATTGAAGAATTTAAAATATTTATTTACATTTTAAATATTAGTTGTTAACATAAAAAACCAAATTATTTTTATTTAATAATAGCTATGATCCTAGGAGCATTTTCATAAAGTTGCCTTCGAATTCCCAGATTATTACTTATGATTGTTTAGACTATAAAAATTATATTTTAGCTACGTAGATAATGCATTTATGTTGTCTAATTATAATTTTAAAAATTTAATTAAACTAATATGTTTGTAATGCTAAGTGATATATTAGTATAATATTTAATAATAATCCAACACATGTTTTGTCATTTAACTGAGCAAGTTATATAGTGATATATCCAGATATTTTTTTAATTATTTGTTAGAAATAACAATTTAATTTTGACAAATTATAAATATTGTAATATTTATTTTTTACAGGTCATGTGAACTCTATACTAGCATGATAAATTAATAATTGCTCCAGTTCTTTGCATTAACTAGATAGATATATCAACATCAATGATCTCATTGATATTTTTGAGATATCAGAGGTAAATTGCTCAGATTGTGTTGTTGCACATCACCTACACGACATCAAGCCGGCGATTTTTCATTTTATCTTTAGAATTTTTCACCTAATATTTAATTTGAGAGCTACTAAAAAAACTCAAATACACTGAACTTATTAAATATTTATGAGTAAGGAACTAGCAGTGACTAAGAAAAATATTAATACTTAACATGCTTTACATAAAAATATTAAAATTTATGAGTAAAGAGCTAGTAGTGACTAAGAAAAGTATTAACACTTAACATACATTACATAAAAATATTACATAAAAATATTAACACCTAGCATGCTTAATATGTTAAAAGAAATTTTAAAATTTTTATCTTTTCATCAAATATTAGAAATATAATTTATAATTCTTTATCATGAGCAAATCAAAATATTAATTTATTTTTTTTGCATTTATAATCCTATCAATCCTATCATGTAAAAATTATCTAAAAATAAATAAATAAATAATCAAAGCACACACATTCACTTTTACTATATATTTTTTCTTTTTCTTTTTTTCTTTTTTATTCACATTTACAAAATACAAATTCTAAAAATTCAAACTAAACACATATTACATTAAATAATTTGAAAATTACAAAATAACTCAAAACAACCTGAAACAGTGTCAAGCCGACTTCTGGTGTTGCCGAAACAGTGGCGGGGCATGGACCTCACCCACCACCGCCATTGGCGGAGAGTGGATCCACGCACTCCCCACTAAATAACAAGGGAAACAGGGGAGTTCGACCTGCTTTCTTCTTCTCTTCCCTCCCTTGCTAGCGGTGAGGATCCCAATCAACTGCAAATCCAAGAAAAATGCAACAAATGGCTTTGATTTTAGTTTTGTTTCCTTTACAGATCTGTTTCTTTTCTATTTTTCTTCATTTCGGATCTGCTTCTCTCTACAGATTGGTTCTTTTCCTTTGCTTTCTCATTCTTCTCTGTTTCAGGCGGCGGCGAAGTTATGGGTGTCGTCGCTGGGGTCTGAGCATTGATGGTTTTTGTTCCTTTTAGTAGATCTGGCAATGGCCATGAAAGAAGCGCTAGAGGCCGGTCTGTGCAAAGGAAAGCTAGTAGATGAGGAAGGGGACGACGTCTATGGGCGTTGCGGTTGTCGGCCGTTGTTGGATTCTTTGGTGGGAGGAGGCTGTGAAAGGGATTCCTACTGAAAATGTGAGGATAGCGTCTTCCAAGCTAGTGGTGGAGGGGATCGGCTGCAACTATATGGCTTGGTTGAGGTCAACGTTGATAGAGACCGAAGGAGAATAAGACGTCGCTGAGGGGAAGTCTTCGGTGCTGATAGAGGATTTCTTTCGAGTTTAAAGGAGACAATGAAGAATTGAAATGGAAGGGGTCATTGGCTCTATTCTGAAAATAACCAAGGACCCTGGGAAACGACGACTTTTCTATTAGCTGGGAGGGTGGAGCATGGTGAGGGGGCGGCTGTGTTTGGGCTGAGGGAGAAATGAGGTCTGCCGATGGCTAAGAGAGGGAGAAGGAGGTGATGATCAAGAAAGGAGTTTGGGGGGCGGTGGCTCAAGAGAAGGAAGGGGTTTTTTTTTATGGCAGAGGGTGGCTTTTGTGCAGTTGCTTAGGTGAGTGGGGAGAAAGAGTTAGGTTTTTAGGGTTTCTGTGGTTTAGGATTTTTCGTGGATTCTCCCTCTTTACAAAATTGTTCCCTTTCTTGTGTGTGCTGAGAAGATCAGTATTTCTAGATAAAAATATTACTAGGTTTCCAAACTTTATCCCTCAACTTCTTCTTTTTTTATATAAATTTGATTTTTTATGTATGTTTTAGATTTTTGTTGTTTTTAACTATTTTTTTGATTTTTTTAAAAATTTTATCAAATAATAGGTCAAAAATTGAATAATAACGTATGCTCCATTTTATAATACTTACGAAGTAAAACTCCTTAATGTTTTGCATAATAAGCTTTGTAAAAATAAAAAAAATGATCTCATTATTTTAGGCGATTTTCCCACACATGTTCATTCTAGTCTATTTTTAGAGGCAACCAGCCCACACACTTATATTGGTCTATTTTCACAAGTAACCTGCCCATACATTTTCATCTTGATCTATTTTTAGGGGCGACCAACCCACACTTTCACATGGTTAATTTTTAAGGGTGACTTGCCCTCACACTAATGGTCTATTTTCATAGACGACCTGCCCTTACACTCAAATTGGTTTATTTTCATGGGCGACTTGCCCACACATGTTCATCTTAGTCTATTTTTAAAGGCGACTACCCTCACACACTCACAAGATCTATTTTCATAGGCGACCTGTCCTCACACTTACATTGGTCTATTTTCACAGGTTACCTCCCACACATGTTCATCATGGTCTATTTTTAAGGGCGACCGGCCCACACATTCACATAGTTCATTTTCATGTGTGACCTGCCCTCATACTCAGATTGGTTTATTTCCACAAGTGATCTACCTATACATGTCCATCCTGGTCTATTTTCAAGGGTGACTGACCCATATATTTACGCGATCTATTTTTATGGGTGACCTGCCCTCACACTCACATTTGACTATTTCATGAGCGATCTGTTCACACATGTTCATTATGGTCTATTTTCAAGGGGCGACCGGCCCACATGTTTACACAGTCTATTTTCATGGGCGACGTGCCCTTACACTTGTATTGGTCTATTTTCACGGGTGACCTACCCACACATGTTCATCCTAGTCTACTTTCAAGGGCAACCAACCCACACACTTACACAGTTTACTTTCATGGGCGACCTGTCCTTACACTCACATTGGTCTATTTTTATAGGTGATTTACCTATAAATATTCATCCTGATCTATTTTCAAGGGCAACCAGCCCACACATTTAATATTAATGAAAGCAAAACTAAGCAATACAAAAAATACAAAGAGAGAAAGCAAGAGCATGATCTTGATCTAGAAACCTAGATGCCTAAATGCATGGCAAATGCCTCCTTTTATAGGCTAAAATTAAAAACTATTGATTTGATGACTAATTGATGAGTGGGTGACCAACTTTTAAAAATATTCATCTCCAATGTCATATTTCCAAATGATAGCTTCATCAGTCCATTCCTATAATTAATCAATGTATTAGAAGTTGCAAGAAATGGACGTCCTAAAATAACAGGAAATGAATTACATGCTTTAATAGGTTGCATGTCCAAGATAATAAAATTCACAGAATAAATGAATTTATCGACTTGCATTAACATATTTTCAACTATTTTTCTAGGCACTTTTACAGATCTATCAGCAAGTAAGAGAGTTACAGAAGTTGGTTTTAACTCACCTAGATTAAGACTTTGAAAAAGTATGAAAGTAAATTTACACTAACTCCAAGATCAAGTAAAGCTCTTTTAATTTCATGTTCTCCAATAAAGCAAGAAATTATAGGACAACCAGGGTCTTTATATTTCAAAGCATTATTGTTATGAAGAATGACACTTACTTGTTCGTTAAAAAGGCTTTCTTTTTCACATTCAATTTATTCAATTTCCTTTTCACAGTGCATAGATCTTTCAAAAATTTAGCATAGGAAGGAACTTGTTTAATAACATCCAGCAAATGTATATTGATCCTTACCTGTTTGAAAGTTTCAAAGATTTCAGAGTTGTGATTGACTTTTCTTTGTTTGGTCATGGCATGAGGAAATGGAAGTACTAGCGGAGAATCAATCTTTTCTTTGTAATTTTCAGACTTAACCCCTTCCTTACCCTCAAAGATTAACATATCATCTTTCTCGCAAGATTCAAGAGTGAGTTTTTTTAATAACCTTACCACTAAAAAGAGTAGTGACTAATTTAACTTAATCCATATGTTGACTTTCAGAACTACTTGCATTTACATTGTATTGCCCCTTAGGATTTTATTGTGGTTGAGATGGAAACTTACTTTCTCTTGAAAACTGAGAGCATATGTTAATTTTGCAAGAGTATCTTTAAAATCTGTCATGTTTTAAGCAAGTTAAGTATTGATTGTCTCTTACTTTTCAATAAATACATGCAATATTTCCTCAAGATTTCTTCTAGAAGGTGGAGTATAAGGAGGTGCATATCCATAAAAATTTTGAAAATTATGGCGTGCTTGAAATGGTGGTTGTGAAGTTTGTGTATTATCACTCTTACAACTAAAATTTGGATGATTTCTCCAACTAGGGATATATGTTTGCGAGTATAGGTTGTGGTTGGCCCTTTAAAAACTGTTTAAAGTATAGGCTTGTTTATGGAGACATTCCTTAAAAAAAGGTAAGGTTAGACAATTATTGGTTGAGTGTTCATTTGTTTCACATATTTGACACATAACATTTTCAATAGATTTTAATTGACTACTCTTTTTCAATTCTAGTGTCTCGATTTTTCTAGCTAAATATCCAACTTAGCTTGGAGGTTATGATCTTCTCTAAGATTGTACATAACTCCACTAGATGTATGAGATTGACTTTTACTCGATGCCTTCTAAGTACCCGCGATGTTCTAATTTTGAGCATTTTCAGCTAATAAGTCTAATTACTCCATTGTTTCATCAGCGTCTTTATCTTTAAAAATTTTATTGCACATCAATTCAACCATTTATCTATTTTTAGATGTTAACTCTTCATAAAAATGTGAAAACAATCTTCATGTTTCAAA
This sequence comes from Populus ilicifolia, assembly GCA_015708895.1. NCBI lineage: Eukaryota > Viridiplantae > Streptophyta > Magnoliopsida > Malpighiales > Salicaceae > Populus > Populus ilicifolia. The sequence continues at coordinate 723,996 of SRLM01000176.1, forward strand.
ACCATGATAAGGGCAAGTATTAAGCAAGTCTCGATACTTATCCCAACATTGAAAAAATGTTTCTCGTGGTTTTTGAGTGAAAATGGTGATTTATCTTTTAAAAGAGTTTGTTATGTGAGATGAAAAAAACTTCTTTAAAATCTGTTGTTATATTTCATCCTAAGCACGAATGGATCCTGGTCTCAAATTTTATAGGCATGTTTTAGCTTTATCTTTTAATGAAAAAGAAAAAAGCTTTAATCTGATGGTGTTTATGCTACAATTTGAATTATTATATATATTGCAGACCTCCTTAAATTCACTTAAATGCAAGCATGAATTTTTCAAATATAAGCCATGAAAAGAAGGTAAAAGTTGAATAATGTCTAGCTTAAAATTAAAATGAGATGCATCGGGGGGGAAACTATGCATAATGGTGCACTTGTTCTTGTGGGATTCATGTGGTCGCTAAGTATTCTAACACGGTTATTCTCATTATTCTTATTATGAAGTGATTGATTATCTTCTTCGTCCATATTTTCTGAAAATGATGAGGATACCCTACAAAGTCTATCACTTAATATACGTGATCACATTCTTATGCATGTGTAAGAATAGAATAAAAGGAAGAAAAAAAACAAAAGAAGAAGAAACAAGAGATAAAAAATAAAGTTATATACAAGAAAAGTAAAAAGAGAAAATAAAATAAATACTATAATTTGTATAAGAACTTACCTCCTTGGCAATAGTGTTAAAAACTTGACACGACCAAAAGATTGATGTCTTCTTCCAAGTGCAGGAGTGCCGAAGTAATAAATAACCCGAAAAGACCGAAGTCGAACCACAGAGAGGTTAATTGTATAAATTATAGATAACAATGATACAATAACAACAACAATAGTAACAAAATAATAATAATAATAATAATAATAATAATAATAATAAAGAAGAAAAAGAAAAAGAAAAGGTTAATGAGAACTTTGAGATGAAAGATTAACATAAGGATTAAATAATAATAATAGTAATAATAAATGTCAAGGTTAGAGGATCCACTAATTATATGTCAAACAAATATAGTATAAACTCTTATTATTCAATTGGAAACCACACACAAAGAAAGTTCCAATCAGATTATAAATTGTTAACATGATTACATTAGTCATCTTATTCGATTAATGCTAATACTTGTAAATCTCATCAGGCATTCATAATTATAACTTATGATTTTTCTTCTTATGACATGAATGTCTTTTGGTAATTGAGTTTTGATAATTGAATGAGGTTATTTTGATAATTATATTTTTAAATACATGGCAAAATAATGAATACAACTTTGAAAAAAAATAATTCAATACTTTTTGTATAAGTATGTTTTTGTATTTTCATGTTTGGTCAAACAATGAAATTACTATATTACCCCTGCCATTTCAATTTTTCACACTTGGATTCAGGGGCTTTGCAGTAATTTCTTCATGGTTTATTTCTGATTGTTGATTGGTCTTAGGGGCACTAATGGTTTTGTGTAATTAAAAAAAAAACTATTAATGCCTACTAAATATCTGTCAATGCATCAATCACTTCACGAACTTCAAGCAATATGTGCAGCTGACTTCGGTGGTGAACATGGTTTGGCCGGGAATAAATTTTTTTTCCTTTCTTTTCTTTCTCTTTCTTATTGAATTTGCGTGCAAGCCATACAAAAAATTAAACTAGCCCTTCAATTGATTTTCTTTCTATTCAGCCCTTCTTTTTTTATTTGTAATTTTTTTTATTTACATTGGTTATTTCTAATTGGGTTATATTTTTTATTTCATCTCTGATCATTTGATTTTTGAATTTGGTGCTCATTATTTGAATTGATATTTGTTTTGTTTTAAATTGTTTTCTTGATGGATTTTTTTTTTACAATTTCATCCCAAACATTTATTTTCATTTAATTTTTGTATCAAATATGGTCATTTTTTTAGTTGTTGCTTTTAAATCATTTTCTTGATTGATTGGCTTTTTACAATTTCATCTCCTAATATTTAATTTTATTTTATTTTTATGTTGGATTTATTCATAATTTTTTTAATTACTATTTTTTCTATTTTGCATTGTTTTTTATTGATTTGTTTTCTCAATTTCATCTCTCAACGTCAGAAAATTAGTCTTAATTGTTTTATCAATTTTTTAAGGATAATTTATTTATTTAATTTCATCTTTATTCTTTTTTGTCAGGTTGTAAGCCCCTTTTTTTCTGCTTCTTTTCTTTTGTAATTTTTTTTATTAGTAATTTTTTTTAATAATTTCATCATTCAAAATTAAATTGGATGACATTTAAGTTTTTTTAATTGAATTTGAATTCATTATCTAACGAGTTGCAAGTTTTTTAGATTAGATGAGGTTTTAAAGGTTTGCTTAAGATTGTTTTGTTTCTTTTTTTAAGTTGGTGTTTTTTTTTAAATTCAATTTTTTTTTAGTTATGTTCATCAGGTTGTTTGATAATCTAAATAGGTTCAGGTGTGGTATTTTTATTTTTTTTAATTATTTTTGATTAATTTATTTATTGTTGCTGTGTTTTATTTTTTTATTTTTGAAATTACCACTTTAACCAATTAATTTAGACTTGAATGTTTTTAATGCATTTTATTTTTTTACATAAAAAAAATTATTGTTTCACCCATTTAAAAATACTACCAGCATGTCCATGTCTAGATGGATCAGGATCACATGCGCTATATTATTTGTCAATAAAGCTGACTGTTTTCCTATTTTTGAGTTATTTTCAAATAGTTATTTGGGATTAAAGTGGTAAAATGTTAATAGTTTAAGCTCAAATATTTATTTTGTTTTTGAGATTTTAATCGATTTTTATTGGTGACGGAAGCAGGGAAGATTGAATGACAAATTGAAAGTGTATTATAGGGTTGCATTTGATCGAAAATGAAGTATAAGGTGCAGAGTATAACTTAAATCAAAAGCGAATCAGACCCTCTCCTCGTGGAATTCTTCTCATATTAAAAATCCCCAAAGCAAGAAAGCAGCGTCTTTTGCAGTCGCCTTCCAAATTTCGTAGCAACATCATCGCCTGGAGACTCCTCCCGAAATCATCAAGAAATAGGTCGATCTACAGTAGCTCCTTGAAGGAAGGTATTTTATACACCCCTCTGCATATGTCTTTTAGATCTGTCAGTTTTTCTGTGGTTTGTAATGCCTGACAGGATGAACAGATCTTATAAACAAAAATAGCATCTGGGTGGGTTTTGGTTTCTTAACACAATGATTTGATTTTTCTGCGGTGCGGTGTCTGGATTCGCTTCGCTGTTAGATATGTTTTTTCTCTTCTACTTTGATAATTATATCTGTTTTGTTTGATAGGAAACTTGATTTGCTGAAATGGCTGATAACAAAAACGATTCACTACCTGGGTCTTCGAAAGATAACCCTGATCATGATTCTGAGACAAACCCAGTTTCCAAGGAAAATAGTTCACTCTCAACTATAGTCCGTAGGTTTAAGGACTCGGTTTCTTTAGGCAAGACACACAAGTTTTGGGAAAGCCAACCTGTTGGTCAATTCAAAGACATTGGTGACTCAAATCTGCCTGAAGGTCCCATCGAGCCTCCAACCCTGCTTTCTGAAGTTAAACAGGAACCTTACAATCTCCCTAGTCAGTATGAATGGACCACCTGTGACATGGAATCTGATGAGACTTGCCACGAGGTTTACAATCTCTTGAAGTGCAACTATGTTGAGGACGATGAGAACATGTTCAGGTTTAATTACTCGCCGGAGTTTCTTACATGGGCCTTGCGTCCCCCGGGCTATTATCGAAGCTGGCACATTGGAGTTCGTGCCAAATCTTCGAAGAAGCTTGTTGCTTTTATAACAGGCGTTCCTGCAAGGATTCGGGTGCGTGATGAAGTTGTGAAGATGGCTGAGATTAATTTCTTATGTGTTCATAAGAAGCTTCGATCCAAGAGACTTGCTCCTGTTATGATTAAGGAGGTTACAAGGAGGGTTCATTTAGAGAATATTTGGCAGGCTGCTTACACTGCAGGAGTGGTTCTTCCAACACCAATAACAACCTGCCAGTATTGGCACAGGTCTTTGAACCCCAAGAAGCTTATTGATGTTGGCTTTTCAAGGCTTGGTGCAAGGATGACAATGAGCCGGACCATAAAACTTTACAAGTTACCAGATTCCCCTGCCACCCCCGGATTTAGAAATATGGAACTTCGTGATGTGCCTGCTGTTACGAGGTTGCTAAGAAATTACTTGAGCCAGTTTGTTGTTGCTCCGGATTTTGATGAAAATGATGTGGAGCACTGGCTTCTTCCAACCGAGAACGTGGTTGATAGCTACTTAGTTGAGAGCCCAGAGACTCATGAGATGACCGACTTCTGCAGCTTCTATACTCTTCCATCCTCTATTCTTGGCAACCAGAACCACTCGACATTGAAAGCTGCTTATTCATATTACAATGTTAGCACGAAGACTCCATTGCTTCAGTTAATGAATGATGCACTGATTGTTGCCAAGCAGAAGGATTTTGACGTTTTTAATGCATTGGATGTCATGCATAACGAGTCTTTCCTGAAAGAACTGAAATTTGGACCAGGTGATGGGCAACTACACTACTATCTTTACAATTACCGCATAAGGCATGCTTTGAGACCCTCGGAGCTAGGGCTAGTACTCTTATAAATCGAAATGTCTGAAAGTTGGTTCTGTAGTTTCTTTGACTGACTGGGTATGTGGCTGCACTCTTTTTTTGTTTTTTGTTTTTTCTCAGCATCAGGATCAATTATGAATCTATTTGAGAAAACAGGTTTTGTGGTTTTATAGGCCTAAGCTGTCGAGGCAATTGCAATGTCATTAGCTATTTAAATTGTTCTCTGGACACAAATAATGCTGTGAGCTTGAATAACCCGTTTTATTCTGAGTTGTTGCTGCTAACTTGTTCTTACCTGCATGCCACGATTATAGCTTGCTTATTGGCTTGTGTCATCACTATTATTCATGCCAGCATCTTCAATTTAAAGCCTTTTAAATTTGCTATTGCTGTATTTGATCTTCTTCAACATCAACTGGTTTTTCTCTGTTGAGTTGCTTTCCAATTTTGTGATCTCCCATCCCCCACCAGACAGTGGTAGATCCAAGCCTGAAGATAGCTGGGGAGGAAATGTCGTTCAAAACTAGAATCAATCAGTAGCTTCAATAGTTGTGTTTTTGAAACAGAGTTCTAACAAATTATGATGGTCTGTGCATCTAAATTTCAGAGATTTTATTTAGTTATTCACCCAGCGACTCGTGTTAAAACCATCAAGACCGAGCTATCGTTAGCCAGTGACGTGTAAACTGGGTGAAAAAGTTAAAATTCCATTTTCATTTCATATTAATTAAATAACATACACTAAAAGTAAAAGTATTAAGTATTCGGCTTTTTAATGTAGCAATTAACAATGAGAAGTTGATTGTTTTTCAATTTTTATTTATTTTTTATTTATTATTCAGTTTAATGGATATAAAACTTTATAATTTATTTTGATTTTGATTTGTTTTTTATAAAGTTTTTTTATTTTATAATCTAGATTAAGGATTTTGTAAATTAATTGTATTGATTTGACATATTATTTTTACTATTTTTTTAATTTTATTTTTTTAATTTTATTTTTTAACATGATTGAAAATTAGATTTTATAATTTTTTTTATTTGCTTTCTATTTGATTATTTTAATTTTCTAACTTGAGTTTAGTATGTTAATTTAAGTTGATTTGAGTTATTTTTTTAATTTAATTTTTTAAAATTAGGATGATTAAAAATTACGATTTATATTATTTTTTAAATAGTTGTTATGGTCTTATGATTCGGGTTGTAGATAATACCAATTGATTCAGGTTATTTTATCATTTTTTAATTTAATTTTTAAAATTTTATCATTTAATATTAGATTAATTATAAATTAAACTTCATAATCTTTTTAGTTTACATTATATGAGGTTATTTCGGTTTCATAACTCAATTCACGAATTTAGTTAATTAACTTAAATTATTTTTTTATATTTTTTATATAAAATTTTACTTTTCAATAGTACAATAATTGGAAATTGAGTTCTATAATTTTTTTTATATAAAGTTATTTTAGTTTTATGATTTATATTTGACAGGTTAATTTAAGTTGATTCTATTTATTTTTTTAATTAAATTTATTTTAAATTTTGTCTCTTAACATACATTATGTTAGATGAAAATCAAATTTAATATATATTTTTTATAGTTTATTATAATCTTATTATATAATTAGTAAATTCAACGGGTTAAGTTAAGTTAATCTAAATTAATTTAATATATTATTTTAAAAAATATCAACTTAATTTTTTAAAGTAAAATTATATAAAAATTCAAGTTATTTTTGAAGTTTACCCGCAGTTGACTTCAGTGCATCGATGGGTTTACCGAAGGAAAAGTTTATGATTGACCGAAAAAAATAAAAAATGAAAAACCGTTGTTGATGGATACTGCCAAGCAAGCAGTCTATCGTCATTCGTCAATGTTCCTCAGCTTCGACGGCATGCCAGGCTGCTTGAATGCTTCAATAAAATGCCATCAAATAGAAAGGATCAGTAATTTCCAAACTAATATCCTGAACCTCGCAAAACACAGAGAGAGAACGCCAAACCACTCTGTGGTTCCTTGGCTGGAATTGCCACTTCCTATTCTTGAAAGAAGTTTCTCCTTTTTTATCGTTATTAGGATTTTTTTTCATTTTAATTCTTTATTTAAAAAATTAAATTATTTTTTATTAACTTAAAAGAATTAAAGATTTACTAACTAAATTTAAAGCTTTATCAGGTATTCATTTTTTTATATATTATATAAAAGAAACTAAAATGGTGTGAGAAAATCATTATTTTTTTATATTAAAATGCATTGTGGATTACAATAATAATTTATTTTTGCTGCACCTTTTCATTTGTTTTTTTTGTTTTTTTTTCAAAATTACTTTCCTTTTTTTTACAACTTTCCTCTTTTTTTTTCATTTATTTTTTTTAAAAAATATTTTTATTGATTTTATTTTTTTAATATTAAACTGGTTAAAAATTTTACTTTATAAATTTTTTCTTTAAAATATTATGAATTATTGTGTTATTTTTTCACATAGTTAAAAAGTTTGGAGAAATCATTGTTTTCTACACCCAAATACAACTGTGGATTACAATAGTAATTCACAATGCATTTTTTATTTCTTTTTTTTTGCACCTTTTCATTTGTTCTCCTTTTTATTTTTATTTTTTATTTATTTTTTAAAATTATTTTTATTGATTTTACTTTTAAAATATTGAGCTAGTTAAAAGTTTTGTTTTAATTTTTTTTTGAAATGTTGTAAATTGCTACGGTGTTTTTTTACATAGTATTTCTTCATATTTTCTTTATTTTTTATAATTTTTTCTAAAATTATCTTTTTTAATTTTAGTTTTTAATATTAAACTGGTTAAAAATTACAGTTATAATATGTGAGGAAAGTACTTTAACTTTTATCACAAATCATTATGGATTACTACAATCTGTTTTTTCCATATGGTTTTTTTAATGCTTTTCTCTAAAACATTTTTGGTCAATTTTATTTTTTAAATATTAAGTTGTTTAAGAATTGCAATTACAAATAAATACAAGTTTTTCCTCGTAAAACATTATAGATTGATTTAGTTTTTCTTACATAGTTTTTCCCCTGTTTCTTTTGTGGTTTTTTTTGTAATATATTTTTTTTAAAAAATATCTTTGTTGATTTTTTTAAAATTTTAAGTTCGTTAAAATATAATTTTATAATAAAATTTAATCATATAAAGAAAACACTGTAACTTTCTTCACAAAATATTATGAATTGCTATAGTGTCTCTTCATATGATTTTTATTGCTTATGATTTTTTCAAAACTATCTTTGTCACTGTGAATATATGAGGAAAAGCTTAATCATTTGGATTGATATAATTTTTTATGATTTTATTTTTTTATTTTGTAATTTTTTCTTTAAAATATTGTGAATTGTTATAATATTTTCCCATATGATTTTTTAATGATTTTTTTCAAAACTATATTTGTCAATTATTTTTTAAATATGTAGTTGATTAAAAATTATATTTACAATAAAGCTAAATCATGTAAAAAAGCATTGTAGTTTTTCTCATAAAATACTATAGATTGTTACAATATTTCTCTAAATAGTTTTTTATTTTATTTTATTGGAAAAACACTGTAATTTTCATCATAAAATATTGTTAATTACTATAATATTTTTTCTTATTGGTATTTTTCCTTCCAAGATTATATTTGATACTTTTTTAATATTAAATTAATAAAGAATTTAGCTGTGAAATTTTTTCTTGCTTTTTATTAATAAAAAAGCTAAATCATGTGACAAAAATACTGTATCTTTTCTCAGAAAACACTATGGATTGCTACAAATCATTTTATTTAGTCTCCAAGCTTTTTTTATCACCAATACAATTTGTTTTGTCATGAAATATTGACTACATTATACATTTACTTTTAATTACTTATCTAGCATTGATTTATAATTATAATATTATCAAGTACATTTGTTTTATAAGCTTGCGGCAGCGCGCAAACATGCTATCTCATGTATGTGTTTAATAACTAATTTTATTTTTTTGTCACAATTTTTTTTTAATTTGATCTTTTTAGGGCATATTTATTTAGAATTTGACTTGATAATTATTTTGGTTATCTAAATCAGTTTACAACAATATTAAGGGAGAATTTTAGTGATTGGTTGATCCTTAATTTGACAATAAAATAAAATTATATTGACATAAAATATTTAAAACTTAAAAGATCAAAATTAATCGTATAACAAATATGTTGGACTAAGATAAACAAGTATGGCAACTTAGCTGGCATGTGAGAAGGAAGCTTGCCACGTTCTGGCAACAAGTGTTTCCCTAACAATCAAATGCTGGCTTACCTGGTTGCGTTGAAGTGGCATGTTGAGGTTGTTCGGGAGAGGTAGTGCATTGGTAGATGGGTGGTAGTGCGATGCTGATAATATTTTTTTCCTTCTTCTCCCCCCTCTTTTACCCTCTCCTCTCCTCAATATTCGTGCTGGCCTAGGAAAAAATAAAATAAAAAGTGCCCTGTCATTTTATTTTTTATGTAAAATTTGGTTTTGATTTTTTCATTTGCTATTTTTGCTTTAGGTTTTTTTAAATTTTTTTTATTTAATACTAGATTAATTGAGAAATTAGATTTTATATTTTTTTTGACATAGTAATTTAGATCTCATGATCAAAATCATAAATCTAAAGATTAACTCGAGTTGATATCAATATTTTTTAAATTTTTTTTTATATCAATTCTTTTTTAATTTTATTTTTCAACATTTGATTTGTTGAAAATAAAGTATCATACTTTTCTTTGTTTTCCTTTCCATAATGTTATCCCTGTCTGATAAGGTCTGATAAACTAGGTAGTAGGCCAAACGAGTTATTTGAGATTAACTCAAATTTTTGATTTATTATAATTAAAATTTATAATTTTTTCTACCATGCCTTGTATTAGGCTATCCCATTCATATGATCCGGCTTCCAAGGTTTGAAAAACTTACATAGCTTTGCTTATATTTTATTTTTTAAGAGTTTATTTTGTTAACTTTTTATTTACTTGGATTTCATCTTTTTACATTTAATTTGCTAAAAATCAAGTATCATTATTTTTTTAATTTGTTTTTATAAAATTATCTCAACCGTGTCATCTAAGTTACGAGAATTTGACATGCTAACTCAGATTAGTTTAATTTATTATTTTTATTTTTATTTAATTTAATTATTTAATATTAAATTATCTTAAAAATAAGCTTCTTGATATTTGTCCTGTGAGCAAACGTACTTTTTGTGCCAGTTATCAAGATCACATCTTTTTAAATTCAATTCATTAACTTTTGTTTTTTTCATTAAATAACCCATCTTATTAGATATAATTGGATCTATTATCCGAGTCACTTATTTTTCTCTCTTTAAAACACAACAATAATACCTAAAAATCGTTTTTTACATTCATTCTTCTTAATCCAGCCCGCTGAATGGTGGAGACCACTTACAAAGTCTTTCTCTAAACAATGTCATTGCAGAACATCTAGCTAGAGCTGAAAGGCCATAATCAAAGCTCAGGCTTTCCTCTCACGCAGAGACTGCATTTGCACATTCTAATAGATCTTGAGAAACATTGTCTAGGAAATCTAAAGAATTTTTGGTTTGAGAATTAAGCAAGAGAGATTCAAGCAGGGAGGGGAAAAAAATCCATTCCGCTGCTAAATGGCATCTTTGTCAAATTAAAGAACAAGAACTCTGAGGACATCAAAATTAATTGTTTTCTTCTACAATATCTATCACGAATATCTCATCTGAGAAATTACATTATAATAGCTACCGCAAAACCAGCCCAATACTATAGCTTAATCATGCCTGAAAAAAAAATTGAGGGCAGAAACAGGCACTATTTACATGCATTCTAGTTGTTGGGTCATCTCCAGCCCACCATTTTAAAAGGTCTGAGCTCGTATCTCATCCCATGATCACAATCTCACCTCGTAAGCCTGCCAAATCAAGAATAGGGGCATGAATTAATAGATAGAGGAAAAGCAGTGACAGAAGAAGCAAGGATGAATTACATTTCTCAAGTATCTCGTTGGCCAACTGCAGTAGTGAATCTGCGTCTTCAGCCATCTTCGAAACCCTCTCTGACTCCTTAACTGCTTCAGTGGCAACAAATGATTTGTTTTCTGCTTCTGCAACACTATATGCAGCGTCATTTGCTGCTCCTTCGACAGTATCACCAGTGTCGTGTACAGACTTAGGACGCACCTCTTTCTTAGGAGTTGGTGTTTTTGTCCCAAACGAAGAAACTTTCTTTATCTTGTAGCAATTTTGGACCTGTACTTAATTCGTTAAAACTTCAAACCATTCAGTATGTTCTCACAATGTCTATTCAATACAACTTCTGTGCATTTTATTCTCACAGGACAAACTAAAAAACACACACAAGAGATTGGACTTTTCTGTTTCTTCTCTCAATGTTAGCCTTTAATTCAGTCATTGAAGGACAAAAGAAAAAAAACACAAGAGATAGGACTTTCTTTGCAGCCATCACTAGTGGCAAGTATACTATCATCTAATTCCAAGGAAATTACAAATAACTAATGGACTTTTACAAACCCATGTATGAACCTTCATTCTCTCTGTTTTTTTTTTTTTTTGGGGACATGGCAGTGATGGTCTTTGAGAAATACATTAACTTGATGCAACATGCTCTTCAATTGCAATTCTCATCCAAGGAATAAGGCATGAACAAAGAGGTGAGGAGCGCAACAAAATGCAAATGAAAATTAAAAAACAGGAACAATTTGATTCTACATTATAAATTTATGAGAAATTATTTAGTAGTCTGAAAAGGTGCGCATCAGTATTAGGGATATCACCATCAGTAAAGAAGTTCCACTGGAAAGATCGAGATCACTTACCTTTTCAAGTTTTTCCTGAGCTACCAGCCTCCTCAACCTTGAACTTAATTGCCTCCTAAAATTTTGTGGTAGCTCTTGTCTTTGCTGCACGAATTATCAAGGGGAAAAGAAAAAACCCGTCATATTTCTTAAAATTCATAGAGCTGGAAAAATCAACAATGACGAATAAGAAATAATAACAAGCAAATTACGGTTGATTTACATAATTTAATGTTTTCATAATCATTCACTAATTTCATCCAGATGACAACAAAATTTTTGTAGGGGTCTATTGTGTGGTTTTCTTTCCTCTTCCCTTTTCAGGATGGCAACCACTGAGGCATGGACAGGGGTGTGGGATATGGATGAAGTGACTTGATCCTGATACTCTTTACCAATCAGAGGAATATCACCTTGGATTTGTCCTCTGCTCTCCATGCACAACATGTTAGGCGAGACAGATTTCAAGGGTTTTCGTTTTCTCCTATTGCAGCTATAGGATTTAACATGTGACATGCGCAAAGTCCAATTCTTGCCAAAGTCTCGAAAAGATCAAGACAACAAATATAAACAGCACATATATATTCAACATCATGTCCACCTACATAATTGCCAGAGATGACAAAATCACGAAGATCACTCTTCCATGTCGAAAATAAATACATATCTTGATGGTAAATCTATGACTATCAAATACAAAAGGAAAACACATTTTAATGATATGAAATTCGTTGGAACCTCAATGTAGCTGATTATTGCGCTAGTATCTGCTCCATTTGGCTCATTAAAGGCTGAAATTGCTTCAAAAATCATGGCATTGTACCTGCCAAATTAAGTAAATCAATCAAATATCATTGCATTGCAGAGATCCCTCAAGCCGCATGCACGCCACCATTCTATGTCACTTTACACAAAGCAACTACAATACTTGTCTTACGATACATACGAGCTACGACACGATATTACCCTAATTCCCACCAACTTACAAGAATTCATAAAACAATCTTGTTCCATTTTTTGTTTGAAAGGGAATACAAAAGAACATACTTAGGAGCAGTTTTCGAATCCGCTGCGGCTTCCAAATAATCATCGATCACAACATCGGCGGCGGCGGCAGCAGAAGTTTGGGGGTTGGGCAGTGGGGTGGCAGCAGCAGCAGCATCAGGAATGGATTTCACTTTTGTCGTCCGAGACTTATCCTTAACGCTTTGGCTACCGGCACTAACAGTCATATTCCTCCATTTATCCTATTAATATAATAATATCATACAACAACAACAACAACAACAAGACGAAGAAGAAGAAGAAGAAGAAGAAACCTTGAGATCGATATTAGAGCGGGAGTAAAGGTAAGGATTGAACTCAGGGTCTCTCTGTATGTTTTTCCATTTTCCAGTACCGTGTTTGGCTACTCCTGCTCTCAACGCTTCTTCTTCCTCTGATGTCCACTTTTGCTTTGGATTCCCCATCTCTCTCTTTTTCTCTCCTTTCCTTCAAAATTTCTGTTTTCTAGGGTTTCTTTCTGCTTTCATCTGATATCTTCTTCTTCTTCTTCTTCTTCTTCTTCTTGTTCTTGACCTCAAGGTAGCATGCTAGACGAGGCAACGCAACCGTTGATTTGTCAGCCCTAATTTGCAACCGAGAACGAAAATCCTGATACGGTGTCGTCCTCTCTATATGTGACCAATCTTAAAAAAAAGGAAAAATCTGAATCATATTTCCCAACTATACGTGTTACGTTCAAGCACTTTTTTTTATTCATATTTCCATCCAAATTGTAATTTTGTTTTTACAAGGAGCTTAATTTTGTCCCCTTAAGCGTTCTAACAGAAACTGTTAATTGAAAAATCAAAGAAGTTTAAGAGTGAAATTGTTATAAAAAATAGTGTGGAGGTAAGATTGATAACACTCTTATAGTTTATATTATATTATACATATGATTCGCACGGTCCTTCATGCCAATTAATAAATAATATAAATGACATTGACGGTCTTGTTTAGTGGTGAAATGAGCTTGTCTTCTTCCACTGCACCTGAGTTCGAGCCCTAGCGTGCACGCCTGTCACCCCGCGGTGCCTTACATGCCTACTAGATTTGCAGGGTATTTAGTGGGTCGTGAGAATTAGTCGTGGTGCGTACAAGCTGGCCCGGACACCCCATGTAAATAAAAAAAATAAAAAATAAAAAAAGTAAAAATAGATAAATAATATAAATGACTATTTCAATGATAGTCAGCAGTATTAGACATATGCTATTATGAACTTGAGTAATCATTAAATTTATATTTTAGATTTAACAATTATATTATATTTATATTATTTAGATTTATCAAACATATCAGTTTAAGTTTAACAACAATATAACATCTAGATATTTTCAGCCTGACAAAGCAATTATATTATCCTGCTAGTGACATATTTATATCTTTTTTTTTTATTTTAAAAATACAAAAACCTTAACTTAATGATTAAAATTTTATTTTTTAAAGACAAATTAGTATTTATAGTGCAACTCAAAAATTCAAAACAGATCATTTTGTTTTCATTTTTTTTTAATATCAATTCTACCTCTAGATGCATGCCTATTAAGTTTTTCTGGCAAGAATAATTTTATTATTATACTACTTTAATTCACAGTAATTTATATCTAAAAAAACAGTAAGATGAGCGATAACCTTACAGTTATTGTTATATCAAGGAAAAAAGGGAATAAAATGGCGTCGCTTGGACCCGTTCGAGATAGGAACGGCTACATTGAAATAATTCACCAATCTAATTCGTCCACGTGGCGGTCTCGAAGATGAGAGTTGAAGAGATGACGAGCAAGGCAAAAAGACCAGAGAGCAGAGAAACCAAACCAGCCTTCCCTTCCCTATCCTCAAAAAACAAAGAAGAAAAGATCTGACCGTCAGTGACATTATTTCATTTATTTGTGTTTTCAAGAACTCAACAAAGACTCTGAGATAAATAAATCAAATCAACAAGCATCTCCAATAACGTCACTGGCGTTGTTGTCTTCGATTATTTTCTTTTAACTACCCAAACAACAGCAATGGCGTGATTGTTTTTGCACATAAATAGCGGCAGAGAGCAAGAAAAAGATAGCGGACATTAAGAAATGGAATGCATGGGAGCTCGGAATTTCGGAGCAATGGCGGCTGTGCTGCTGTCATGTCCATGTCCTGTGTGGAGGTCTAAAACAGGAGTAGCAACACAGCCACAGAGTAGTAGCAGCAGCAGCAGTGCAAAGCAGAGTGTTTTTAATAGTAATAAACGATACCGTTTATGTCAAGTGAGGTCAGGAGTAGGTAGTAATAGTAGTCGAGGGATGAATGATAGCTGTAGTAGAGTTGCTTTCAAAGAAGGTATGTTTGCTGATGAAGAGGATTATATTAAAGCTGGTGGTTCTGAGATTGGTTTTGTACAAATGCAGCAAAAAAAGGCCATGAGTCAACAGTCTAAACTTGCCGACAAGGTGTTTTTTGATTAATTAATTAATTTTCCTTTTCTTTTCATGTTAACATATTAACTTTGTTATTAATTATGCGGTTGCAGTTGCGGCCGATAGCAACAAGCGGAGAAGGTGGAGGAGAACTGGATTTGGTGGTGGTTGGTTGTGGTCCAGCAGGATTAGCTTTAGCTGCAGAATCAGCTAAGTTGGGTTTAAGTGTTGGACTTATTGGTCCTGATCTTCCTTTTACTAATAATTATGGTGTTTGGGAGGATGAATTTAAAGGTATTAATATTTAGTATTTCTTTTCCCTTTATTACAAATGCCATGTGTGTTTAACTTAAATTACGTATGGAATATTAAACTATTTTTTTGCCTTCCATTTTTTTTTCCAACTTCGTGTGTAACTTGCCTAAGCTTGAGTGCATAATCTAAACTGGGTATTTTTCTTACCACTTGATGCAACTTTGCTGCAATTTGTAGGCTTGGAAATACTTCATTTCCTGTTTGGATTAACCTGTATAAATTGCTGTATTTTCAGATCTTGGACTTGATGGGTGTATTGAGCATGTTTGGCAGGATACCATTGTATTTCTTAACGACAATGATCCCATTCTGATCGGTCGCGCCTATGGACGAGTTAGTCGATATTTGCTCCATGAAGAGTTGTTGAGGAGGTGAGACTAGCTACAAAGAGTGTGTGCGTGAGTGTGTGTTTTAAATAATTGCTTTTATCATAATTTTCAGCTTAATCCCGCCTTTGATATTGAATTGGAGTCCTTTAGAGGTGTATAATCTATATTAATTTCCTCTAGGTGTGTCGAGTCAGGTGTTTTATATCTGAGCTCAAAAGTGGAAAGGATTACCGAAGCAACTGATGGTCATAGTCTTGTAGCTTGTGAACATGGCATTGTAGTTCCATGCAGGTAAATTTTGATGTCCTCAAATTTTTAGTCCTTGCTTAGTAAACGTGAATTTTATCTTATTTATTGCATTTAAACCCAAATATGATTTTTGACATGTTATTATAGGCTTGCTACTGTTGCATCTGGAGCTGCTTCGGGAAAACTGTTGCAGTATGAGGTGGGAGGTCCAAGGGTTTCTGTGCAAACAGCTTATGGTGTGGAAGTTGAGGTATGAGTGAGATGTAACATTTTAGAAGTCATTTAAAGCTCAAAGATTATATGTGTAAACTTTGTTTATCTGTTAATAACAAGAGCTGGTTTATTAGCCCTGTTTATCTCCTGTAACTATCAATAATTATGTATTATACGAGCCCTGTTTTTCTATGTCATTTTCTTCCTTCCATATTTTGACATGAGATGGTAGCCTAATACTGGATTGTCCTCATGCCTACCTAAATTTGAACAAAAGGGAAAAGAAAGGATTGCGTGTGTAAACCCTTTTCTTTTCTGAATACATATTTTTGATGGTAAGCAACTTTGAATTAAGAAGCCATTACAATAACTTTCAATTCTCCCTCTCTGGTTTGCACCCTAGCTTTATTCTCTATGCTGTTACATTGATAATTTCAACCATTGGATCGATCTGATTTTTAAATATTGCTCTATAATGCTCTTCTAAGAAACCGGTCAAGGATTTTATGAATTGTTCAGATCTGCAATTCCTTTTGACAATATCACTTTGTTTCCCAATTGCAGGTGGAAAACAATCCATATGATCCTAGCCTAATGGTTTTCATGGATTACAGAGACTACATTAAACAAAAAGTTCAATGTTTAGAAGCTGAATATCCAACATTTCTTTATGCAATGCCCATGTCATCAACAAGAGTTTTCTTTGAGGTTTGTTCAATATGATTTGTTTCGGATATTTTCAATTTTATTAATAACAATAATTTGCAAATTTTAAAGAGATAGTAAACTGCAGGAAACTTGTTTGGCCTCAAAAGACGCAATGCCTTTCGACTTGTTAAAGAAAAAACTCTTGTCAAGGTTAGATGCAATGGGAATCCGAGTCTTGAAAACCTATGAAGAGGTAAACTTCACAAGCAAATCCATGATGCATTCTAGGGGTAGTTTCCTTATCTTTACTTCCAGAACATGTGTTTATTTGCATGCCATGTAAAAACCAATTATGTTTTCAAAAACAAAAGGTGGTTGTCATTTTCATATGATGTGCTTTTTGACAGTTATATTGTCCTGATATCAATCAGAGGTTATCTGGTTTGATTCCTCCAAATTTGGATTTTTGAGGTATAATAGTTCCTAGGGTGCTTATTGCGCATTTGTAATTGTTGGTATTGCCATTACTAGATGGTACACGCTCTTGTTATGCAAAATGCTGAAGCCCCATGAACAAAGTGCTATTAGTGTTCTTTTCTGACTATTAATGCATGCACTAAAAAGCATTTTGCATTCTTGGGGATATAGCTATTTCACAAAAATAGTTGAATTATATTGACAACATTATTGTCCCTTGGGTGCGTGAAGGGTAGTGAATAGTTTTTTGATCTGTTAAGCAGGAATGGTCTTATATTCCAGTTGGTGGTTCCTTGCCAAATACTGAGCAAAAAAATCTTGCATTTGGTGCTGCTGCTAGCATGGTGCATCCAGCCACAGGTAAGAACAGTAGTGATAATCTGTGTTTTCTGAAGTAAATGAAACTTAGAGGCACCTATTCATTTTGTGCTTCCTCAAACAGGCTATTCAGTGGTGAGATCATTGTCTGAGGCTCCAAATTATGCTTCTGTAATTGCAAATATATTGAATCAGGATCATTCTAAGGGAAAGCCTACTCTTGAAAGACGTTATGCAAATATATCAATGCAAGGTATGGAACAGTGGACACACTCATTCCCGAACACTATTTCGTCCATTTTACATATCTTCCTTAAAGATGGTAATATCATAATTTCAGCAATCAAAATGGGACATCACAGATCACAGTAGTTACTCACATCTAATTCTTACTGAGTTTGTCAATCTCATTGCGTGAATAAAACAACATTTCCAGCACAGTGCAATAAGTTTCTTCATTTGACAACTCTTCTTTGGGAGAATCCTCTATACCATGGATTTTAGCTTCCTGTTAGGCCTCATTTTGGAACGAATTTTCTAGTCCAGTTTCTGAAAATATTAATAAAAACAAGTTAGCTGATGCTCCTTAACTTATGGTGGAAGATTAATTTGTGCTGAATGCTTTTCTTTTTTCTCAGCATGGAATACTCTTTGGCCACTAGAGAGAAAACGTCAAAGGGCATTCTTTCTCTTTGGACTAGCACTTATATTGCAGCTGGATATTGATGGCATCAGAATATTTTTCCATACCTTCTTCCGCTTACCCACTTGGTATGATTAGTATCCTTTTATGTCTACTCCCATCATTTGCCTATATATACTAATTATCAGTGTTCTTTTAATATCTGCTTGCCCCATTCGTAGTTAGAACTCAATTTCATATGAGCTTGATACAAGTCAATCTGGGATGAAATGTAATACTCGTTCCGGAAAATGAATACACAAAATAATAGAAAGGATAGAACAATGTGTGCCCTGAGTTAGTAAAGAATGTAGGCAAAATAATGGTTCTGCATCATGTAATAGAAGAAGGCAGTGATTGGGAGGTAATGATATATGGTGTTTCTTGTTTTATAGCATAATCAACACGCAGTAGAGTTGTGCTTGTGAATGGCTTTGGTAACGATGGTGGTGGGACTACTAGCCATCTTATAAGAAGTTGTGCTTGAGATGGCATCCAAATTATTTTAGTTTCAGGGAGAATGGCAGAACTTGTGATTGTGTTTTTTTGGAGAATTTGATGAGCATATATTATGTTAAGGAAGTTTTCCATAACAATGTGTAAATGAAAGAAAAGAGGTTGAGAATAAGGAGAAATAGAGAACAAAGGATTTTCTACAATTACAGAAACTGTATACTTCATTACTTAACTCACGTATTTCACATGTCTTATCTGTACAATCTGTTTATCGCTAACCTTCTTGTAACTAAATCTCATCCACCTTCAGCTAACTAACTAACTAACGATACAACTGTTATTTCCCACTTGTTTATTCTTAATTCCCACATGCTCAATTATCAAGTAAATCATGTAAAATGTAATAACCAATGCTGCCGCTATTCTTTCTCTAACTGTCAAGCTTCTTTCTTCCATCTCATGACAATTACCCTTCCTTTTAAGATTCTTGTCCACAAAAATCTGTGTTAAAATCAGGGAACTGTTGGCTCAATTCTTCCAGGATTTCCCAGGTGGCATCTTCCTCAAACATATTAGACCACTGGATTAGCTCCATTACTACTGCCCTGTTAATCTTTTTTCATGAGCTTCCTGTCTAGTATAGCCACTGGTTGAATCTTCACCCTTCCTTGATCATCCACTGCTGGCATAGTTGTTGCTATGACTGCATTTGTCCTCAGTTTCTTCTTGAGCAACGAGACATGTAAAACAGGATGTATTGCAGCCCCAACTGGCAACTATAACCTGTAGGTAACTGTTCCCAGTTACTGTAGAATTTTCTAAGGACCATAAAATCACGGGTTGAACTTGAAGTGCTTTCTCAATGCCATGCTTGATTGTTTATATAGTTGAAGCTTCAAATGCACATAATCCCCAACTGGAAATTCTCTCAATCCCGTGTTTGTCAATCATCTGTTTCATCCTATTCTTAGCCATATCCCATTGCTTTTGTAACCACTGATCAGTAGTGACTCTTCTTGCTATCATCTCATTCACTGTAGCCACATAACTTGCTTCAAGTAGATAACTCTCTGCAAGGGGGTGGATACCCGAATAGAGCCTGAAAAAGAGTCATTTTTATGGCTGAATGGAAACTAATGTTGTACTACCACAGCGCCAAAGGCAACCACCTTAGCCATCTCTTAGGATTTTGCATTGTCATGCATCTTAAGTAAACTTCCAAGAACTAATTCAACCTCTCAATCCATCCATCTGACTGTCGATGGTAGGCAGAGCTCATGTATAACTTCACTCCCAGTTTCTTGAACAATTCTTTCCGGAACAAGCTAGTAAAGATCTTGTTCCTATCAGTCATTATTGTAGCTGTTAGTCCATAGAGTTTAAAGAGATGTCACATGAATAACGGAGCTACATCTTGGGCTGTAAAAGGATGAGACATGACAATGAAATGTGTAAATTTAGTGAATCTAATTGTATCCTTCCCTTCTGACTTGGGAAGTCCTACGAAATCCATTGTAATATCCTTACATGCCCCACCTGGAGTTTCTAGAGTTTGTAAGAGCCCTGGAGAGGCAACTCTCTCTAATTTGTCCTGTTTACACACATCACACTCATTGACAACCCTTTCTACCATTTTTTTCATGGAATGCCAATAAAACAAAGTCTTCAGCCTTCTGTAAGAATTCTGTATGTCTGCATGACCACCAATATTTGAATCATGAGCTGTAGATATTAAACTTTTCCTCAAACTACCTCTTGATCCAATTACAGTCCTTCCCTTGAATCTGAGAATTCCTTCTGTAAACTGATATTGTGGTCAGCTATTCATATTAATCATCTTCTCGGTAATGACTCCTTGTAGGATAGAATCATTCTCATAAGATGCCTTTACTTCTTCATGCCAAGCTGGCACCATTACAGTGATTGCATCAACCCTGCCATTAAGCATATCAATCTGTTTATTTCCAACAGTTGCTCATTCTTCTTCAAATATTCTGGACAATGCATCAGTTGTCACATTTTCGTTTCCTTTTTTGTAATGAATTTGATATCTAAGCCCTATTAACATGGTTAACCCTTTCTTCTGTATTGGTGTATGGATCTTCTGTTCAAGTGTTCAAGTACAAACTTCAGGCTCTCATGATCTGTTTTTATGATGAATTGATATGTAGTGCTTCCACCTTTCAACTGCCATCAAAATGGCCATATATTTTGCTTTGTAGATTGATAACCTAAGCTAGAGGTCTGCCTTCTTGGCTCAACTTCCAATCCACTGGAACAAGCGTCGGTTTCCAATACAAAGACCTTATCAAAATCAGGCAGTGCCACCACTGGTGCTGTGCTTAGAGCTACTTTAAGTTTATCAAATGCATCTTGAGCCTTATCATTCCATACAAAACTGTTCTTTTTCAGTAAGTCAGTAAGTGGTTTGCTAATCATGCCAAACCCTTGAATAAACTTTCTGTAGTAAGCTGCTAAGCTTAAGAACCCTCTTAATTCTTTGATAGCAGAAGGTGCTGGCCAATCCTTAACAGCTTCAGTCTTTTTAGGATCAATGGCTACTTCTTTCTTTGAGATAATATGCGCAAGATACTCAACTTGCCTTTTACAGAAAGAACATTTTGATCTTTTTGGAAAAAGCTGGTTGTTGTTTAGTTGCTCCAGCACTAATTTAAGATGACTAATATGTAACTCTAAGGTAGAGATATATACTAGTATATCATCAAAAAATACCAGTATAAACTTTCTCAAATTAGCTTCTAACACATTATTTATCAGTGTCTGGAATGTAATCGGAGCATTTGTTAATCCAAAAGGCATTACCTTGAATTCATAGTGGCCATGGTGAGTTCTGAAGGCTGTTTTCTCCACATCTGCTTCAAACATTCTCACTTGATGGAATGCTGACCTTCTATCCAACTTAGAGAAGAACCGTGATCCATGAAGTTCATTCAGCAGCTCATCAACTAACAAAATTGGGAGCTTATTTTGAACAGTTAAACTATTCAGATGTCCATAGTCTATGCAGAATCTCCATGTGTTGTCTTTCTTCTTAACTAGAAGGACTGGGGAAGCAAATGAGCTACTGCTGTGTTGAATAATCCCATTCTTTAGCATCTCTTTCACTAGCCTTTCAATTTCTTCCTTCTGAATAAAAAAACTTCTATATGGCCTAATGTTCACAGACTTTGCTCCTGGAAATAATGGAATCTTGTGGTCTAAGTTCCTGGCAGGAGAGAGTTGTGTGGGTTCTGCAAACACCATGTGAAACTCTTTCAACAATGCTTCTACTACTGGATCTTTTTCATCATCCACTGCTGCCTCTACAACTTCAATTGCAAAGAACTGTCCATCAAATCCACATATAGCTTTCTTAAGACTTTTGTAAGCCTTGGTTGCCATGATCTCTTGTAGTCTTGCGTCATTTACTACACCTTTAAGTTCAATCATTCTTTCTTCTTTCTTGAATGAAAGTTTCAGTTTAACAAAATCAAACAATATAGGTGAATACACCCTTAACCAATCCACTCCTAACACCATGTCACATCTCCCCAACTCCGAGATTTGCAAACTTGCATGAACCACTAGAAGTTGTGTGCATCACATCTCTTAATATTTTTCAACACTGTTGTCCTTACCATTGCAACCTTGATTCTCAGCGTCACCTTTTCATCAATGAAGCTGTGCGTACTTTCACTGTCTATTAATATTATGAACTCCTCCTCTTGACAACTTCCTTTTATTCTAATAGTGTTATCAACATAGTTTTCTGCCATAGTATTCAGAGATAGCCCATTTTCTTCTATACCATCTTCCTCCACAGTTTTCACTTCTCCTTGTTTTTCAGCCTAAAAAAGGTTCTTCACTTCCATCTTCCAATCTTTCCATCATATGCAGTCCTTTCACGGTACATTTATGTCCAGGGTTGAATTTTTCTCCACACTTAAACACAATCCAATCTTCCTTCTTTGCTCATAAAGATTTTCAGAGGATTGTTCTCAGCCATTTAACATTTCACCCTTTGATTAGGTTTTGTTTGGAAACTACATGTCGGTCTTCCAAATACATTCTGTTCTTCTTGGCTATTGCATAGTTAGACTCCTCTCGCTACTTGGCCTGTTCAAAGGCTTGCATGAGTGTTGTTGGCTTCAAGATTTTTAGCATTGGTCTAATGTCTTCTTTAAGCCTGTTAATAAAGCTGGACACATAGTATGCTTCTGGCAAGGGAGGATTTCTTGAACTCATTAACGATTTGAGCTCTTCAAATTTCTCCACATAATCCTCTAAACTCTTTTCCTGTTTCAGCTTGTTAAACTCTTAAACCACATCATTGCTATTCCCAAATCTTACACAAATCCCTTTAGAACCCATTTGGCTACGTCATTGCCCCATACCAAGAATCCCTCAAACCAGATCTCTGCTCTCCCTTTGAGGTATGAAGAAGCAATTTCAATCCATTAGCGTACAGTTATGAAGTGCATTTTAAAGAATTTGTGACACTTCATGATCCAACCTCTTAGATTCTCTCCAAAAAAAAGTAGGTAATTCTACTCTTGGAAAGATTGCATTATATCCTCCCCTGTTGCCTTCTAGAATTCCCATATTATCTTCCTGATTGCCAATCCTTTGAGGAGGAATGCTACCTTCAATGTTAGTATTCTACCTTCCTCCTCCTCCATTATTATGAGTGGCCTCAAAGGAATTCAAGGCTGTTGATGTTGTATCCATCCGTACTTATAGCTGCTCCATCTTCTTGCTTAATTCTGTTCCTTGCAATGTGACTTCGGCTCTGATTACTTGTATTTCTTCATCAGTATGCCTGCTATGCTCCTCCAAAGATCTCATCCTGTTACTATCTACCATGGTTGAGAATGACAGGATGTTCTTGCTTGGTTCTTTGTAGCTCTGATACCAAGGAAGTTTTCCTTAACAATGTGTAAATGAAAGAAAAGAGGTTGAGGATGAGAGAAATAGAGAAGAAATTACAGAAGCTGTATGCTTGATTACTTGACTCACACATCTTTCACGTGTCTTATTTATACAATCTGTTTATTGCTAACCTTCTTGTAACTAAATCTCAATTAACTTCAACTAACTGATACAACTGTTATTTCCCGCATGCTCAATTATCAAGTAAATCATGCAAAACGTAATAACCAATGCTGCTGCTATTCCTTCTCTAACTGTCAAGGTTCTTTCTTCCATCTCATTACATATTCAAACCTTATTTTGGGCACTCAATTATGCTTAGTTGCATAATTCCTATAATGGCAGGTTGCTTGCAGAGCTTAACCTATCATTTACTTTCTGCCCTGTGTGTTTCCATTATTCAAAATTAACCTCATGCTAATAATTTGTTCAATAACTTTCCTTGTAAAATTGGTTCAATTTAACAAAAATGACATATTGGCTGAAAATTGAACCCATATACCAGATAAATTTTGTCATGTGAACTTCGTTGTATAGTTAAAAGACCAGTAAAAGCGAAAAAGATTCTTTTGATATTGTATGGTTTCAGGTTGTATTGTGATTGGTCAAGATCTTAAAGGGTTTTTAACTGTTCTAGCAAAGAAATTAGGGTTTAGATTTTGGGATGAAATTGGTTGTCTCATGATTTAATAACAGTGTTATTGAACAAATTATTAACAGGAGCGATTTTGAATGAGCCTTTATAGTAGGTAAGCAGTTATCAAATAGCATGATAGCCAGAGATGTTAGAGAAATTCATTGCTAAAGAACATAGGGGAAGCATGGCTGTCAATTCTAATTGATTTTACACATAAATTAATAGGGGTGAGCTAAAGCTGTAAATAGATGCTGGACTTGCTTGCATTGCACTTTTACCTTGGAATAACTGATAGATGTGTTGGTTTGCAGGATGTGGCAGGGATTTCTTAGCTCCTCGCTCTCCTCAGCTGATCTCATGTTATTTGCCTTCTATATGTTTGTTATTGCACGAAATGATTTGAGACTGTGCCTCGTCAGGCACCTGCTCTCCGATCCAACAGGAGCAACTATGATAAGAACTTATCTGACATTGTAGACCTATCTTTTTTATGAGTTTTTCCCTTTGTTGAGTCCTGTTTTGCACTGCTGTTCAGGATACTCGAAGGCCACCCGTGTTGAAAAACTAGGTATATGTACATATATAAATTTTATGTGTATATTCATCCGTTTGAGAACGTGATGGAGACGTTGTTTTACTTGTGTAGATGCTCATCGTATCTATGGCATCTTTTTCATGACGAACTTGATTTGCTATGGATTTAGTGCATATCCTGCACTAATTTTTCCTTCAGCACAGCATGCTTTCCTCAAATCTTTACCTAGATCACTAGATCTTGTTAATAGTTCAGGTAGTGAAGGTTTGCTAATTTCAGTGTCTACATCATAAATTGTGATTTTACTCTTGCTTCTGCTAGGCTCTAGATTTTCTCCCACCTTGTGTGGTCTGCATCTACTAAAGCAAAATTAACGAGAATGAAGTATCTATAGAAATACTTCTTCCCTTCTCATAAAAAGCAAAAGGAAAATATGGAACATTGAAGCTTCATCTGCAGGCTGCAGTTAATATAGCCACTAGCAATTTTATGCCCGATCCCTGTTTTAGACAAAATTTTAGGATCTTCTAAAGCGTGAAAAGTATGGTTTGTCACCTTTGAAATTTCTCCGGTAGAATTGTTAATGAAAATGATATTTCTTTTATTTTTAATGCATGAGTATGGCATGTATATATATTGGTCTAAGATTAATTTCAATCTCTAGAATCAAGCTAAAATTAAATGTATATAAATCAGCCTTGCAATCAGTTTTATAACCAATAATTTTATAGTTAATTGACTCTATTTAGAACAATAATTAATCCTATAATTAATTTATTATATTTACAACATTCTCTTTCAAGCTGGAGCATTTATGTTAATCATGCTCAGCTTGTTACAAATATTTATAAATATATTGAATCTTAGAACCATTTAAATATTTAGTAAAGATATCATCCAATTGCTCTGTAATTTTGACATGACTCAGAGATATTAAATTTTACTGAATTTTTTCACAGATGAAATGATAATTAATTTTAGTATGCTAAGTCCTCTCATGAAAAACTGGATTTGATACATTTTGAATAACAACTTGATTGTCACACAATAACTTTATAGGTAGTGAACTATTTAGATTATTCTCACTGAGCAATTGTTGTATCCATATAAGTTCATAGATGGATTGTCTCATGGTTTTGTATTTTGGAACCTGCCCTATCTGCACATGAGAAACATTCTATATGAGTATGACTATGATTTCTATACCATATAACACTCCTTAGAGCTCCTTTAAGATAACATAAAATTTGTTCCGAGGCTG
Organism: Populus ilicifolia; assembly: GCA_015708895.1. Taxonomy (NCBI): domain Eukaryota; kingdom Viridiplantae; phylum Streptophyta; class Magnoliopsida; order Malpighiales; family Salicaceae; genus Populus; species Populus ilicifolia. The sequence goes on from SRLM01000176.1 coordinate 749,963, forward strand.
CCTAATGGGTGGTTTGTAGGGAAGACATAAACTGGCTCACAATGCTAACAGGATATGCTATGTTAAGACAAACCATCATTAGATAATTTAACTTGCCAACTAATTGATGATACATCTCAGGATCTGTAAACAACTCACCATCTTCTCACCATCTTCTACTGTAAGTTGTGTGTTGGTGACTATTGGTGCACTACAAGGTTTGACACTTAACTTTCTAGTTTTTGTCAAAAGATCAAGAATATACTTTCTTTTAGATAAAAAGATACCTTCTTACATGTAGTAACTTCAATATCTAAAAAATACCTACGCATCTCCAAATCTTTAGTTTGGAAATTTGCTTGAAAGAAAGACTTAAGAGCTGAGATGTCTTTACTGTTACTATCAGTGATAATAATATCATCAACATACACAACCAATAAGATAAGGCCAACTTCAGATTGTTAGTAGAATATCAAATGATCACATATACTTTTCTTCATACCAAATTTGTAAATAATCTCACTGAATCACCCAAACTAAACACATGGACTCTATTTTAACCCATATAAGGACTTTTAAAGTTGACAAACCTTAATAAACTCCCCCTAAGCAATAAACCCAGGTGGTTACTCCATATACAACTCTTCCTTTAGATCACCGTGAAGAAATCTTTTCTTGATATCTAACTAGTGTAAAGGCCAATCATTAGTATCGGTAATATACATAAATAAACGAACAGTTGCAAGTTTAGCCACTAGAGAGAAGGTATCAGAATAATCTATTGCATATGTTTGAACATATCCTTTGACAACAAGACAGGATTTAAGACGATCCACAGACCCATCGGGATTGACCTTGATAACATACACCTATTTACAACTAATAGTTTGTTTTCCTGCTAGTAAGTCTACAAGTTTCCAAGTGTCATTATTGTCTAAAGCTCTCATCTTTTCTTCCATAGCAGCTCGCCAACTAGGATGAGACAAAGCCTCAATTAAAGTTTTGGGAACAAAGACAGTCTAAAGAAGCAATAAAGCAAAGCAAAAAAGGAGATAAATGTATATAAAAAGCTAACAATGACATATGATGTGTACACTCTCTTTTGCTTATACGAACAACAATAAAAAGATCGAGACTACGATTTGTAGATGTATGAACTGGTGGAGGACGTTAAGAATACACTTGGGTGATGACTAGTTTAATGGGAATTGGATCATTTAAGGAAGCATGGTTAATAGTAATGGTAATATTCTACACTAGAATATCATCATTCTCCCCCTCACAATTATAAATTATTGACATGGAAAAGAATGGAGTGGTTTCAAAAAATAAATTATTACAAGACACCAAATAATGACCCAACTTAGAAGAGTAACATCAATACCCTTTCTCTAGATGAGAATATCCTAAAAAGACACACTTTAGAGACTTAAGATCTAGTTTAGACACCTCAGGCCGAACATTATGAAGAAAACAAGTACAACAAAAAATATGTGATTTAACTAGAAATAAGTAATGAGAAGGAAACAAAATAGAATGAGGAGCAGCATCAGCCAAAATAGATGAAGGCATACAATTAATTAAAAAATAAGCAGTTGAAATTTGTCCAGAACTGTTTAGGGACATTCATTTGAAAAAAAAGGGCTCTAGCAACTTCTAGTAAATGTTTATTTTTATGTTTTGCAACACTATTTTGAGGTTGGGTGTCAACACATGAAGATTGATGAAGAATTTCATTTTGTGACATATAGAATTAAAAGGCTTGAAAAAATACTCTTTTGCATTATCACTTTGTAAAATGCACACAACATTAAATTGAGTTTTTAGTTCAACACAAAAGGCACTAAATATAGAGAGTAATTTTGACCTTTTTCTCATTAAGTATAACCAAGTGACACGAGAATAGTCATCAATAAAAGTGATAAAATATCAAAATTCAGACTTAGAAAGTATGAGACAAGGACCCCAAACATCAAAATATATTAACTCAATGGGGGACGCTGCTCGTTTGTTAACTCTTAGTACATATAAAAAGCAATGATGTTTGGCAAATTAACAAGACTCACAATTTAAATGAGATAACTTTTGGAAATGAGGAAACAATTTTTTTAAAATAGGTAGCGAATGATGCCCTAACCGATAGTAAAGTTCAAGAGGTGTCATTGTACTGGAACGAGTAACAAGTTTTGGCATTTTTGGATTTGGCATTTTTGGGTTAGTAGTTTCAAGCACATAAAGACCACGAGATTCACGTCCTTTACCAATAGTCTTCCCCATCATAAGATCTTGAAATAAACAAAGGTTAGAGAAAAATAAGACACAACAATTGAGAGCCTTAGTGATTTGACTAGCAGAGAGTAAATTGAAGGAAAAGTTAGGCAACACAAGATAGATGATAATGAAAGAGATGATATAGGAGAGATTGTTCCAAAACCAATAACAGAAGTGGTTAACCCATCAACCAAAGTAACATTAGGAAGATTTTGAAGATTTTTGTAAGGTTTAAAAGGGGAAAGAATACCTTCGTCACTTGTCATATGATCTGTAGCACCTGAATCAATGACTCATTTGCTAGAGGATGATATAAGACATGTAGTGGGTTTACATGACTCATCAATTATAGAAGGATTAGACTTTGGTGAGGCTTGGTATTGAGTGAAATGAGCAAATTCATCAGCAGAGACAAGCACAAACTTATCATTCAATGAAGACACTATAGATACATGGCTGATTTCTTGAGTTGCGATATTAGCAACTTGGGCTAGCTGTTAAGGTTTATCGTGAAACTCCCAACAAGTACATCTTATATGACTAGGTTCATCACAGTAATAACAAACTGGTTTGTTATAAGCAGCATTTCTACCTAGGCCACCATAACTCTAACTGCCTTGAAAACCAATATTTTTACGACTACCTCGACTTCCTTGACCAGCTTCATTTGAAGTTCCACGAATCATAAGGGCATTAGTGACAATAAAAGTGATCGAGATCCCTCTAAACACAAGATTCTTGTAAAGGGGTCATGAAAAGTGGTTATCTCCGAACTAGAAAAAATTTATGTCCGAGCAACATCAAATTCTAATGGTAGACTTGCAAGGAAACTTATAACAACCATTTGTTGACATTAAGAATGCTAAGTTTTCACATCAATACTAAAAGGAAAAAGAGAATTTAGCTCCTCATATACCCATTTAAAATCTATAAAGTATTTAGTGAGAAACCTATCCTGCTTCTCCAAGCAATAAAACTCCTTACACACATTATATATATGAGAGATATTTCCTTTACCAGAATATAATAAAGCCAAATAATTTAGAAGATCTTTAATAAATTCACAGTGGTCAACTAAATCAATCACTTCAGTATCAATAGAATTTCAAATCTATAGGAAAATTCTGGCATCATCTCTTGACCATGTCTTCTTTGCTGCAACATTAGATGTGGATCATCAATAAGGTAATCATCTTTATCAATACTATGAAGATACACTTGCACTGTTTTGCTCTAATTCAAATAGCTGTCATTATTTAGTTTGTGCTTTGTGATTTTTGTTATCATAGGAATAACATCAGAAATTATAGTTTGCACTTCTATGTTTCTATGCTTTGTCATTACTACACTTAAAGTAGGATAATCTACAGCAAAAAAAATAAAATATATGACTCAATTGAGCCACACTAAAAAAAAAAGAATTATATGGCTCTGATAGCATATAGAATTGTTAGAATATGAAATGATATTACTGCATGAGTATAGTATGTATATATACAGGTCTAGGATTAATCTAGCTATAATTGAATGCATGTAAATCAGTCTTGCAATTAACCCATAACTAATAACCCTATAATTGATTTACTCTATTTATAAGAATAATCAATCCTATAATTAATTTACTATATCTACAATATCATAAATATTTGCTTAACAGTAATCAATCCTATAATTAATAGATTTACAATATCATAAATATTTGCTCATCAAGGCCTAGAGGGAAATTTTATGAAGAAAGTCAATTGTTACCTTTTCAAATGAGTAATGATTGTTCAAAATTTCATAGCCATATCGTCTTTCTCAAGCTGGAATAGCATTTGAAACACCAATGAAATAAACTCAGAATCAATTTCAAGGGGATTTTCCAAAATAAAATAAAAATTTATTCTTGATTTGAAATTTGAACATCTAAAGCTGAAATATTTATTGGGAGTTGATTTATGATAAATTAGGAAGAAGAAAGGGAGGGTGGGTGTTAGTAATCATTGAAGGAGATAGTCAACAGATTTTAATCCAAGGAAAAGGTGGGGAACTTTCATAGAACCTACTTTTCTTTGTTTTATACTGGTGGAAAATAGCAACGCAAATATAGAAGTCAGTCAACTTGACGGTTTCCATAATGGCGGCCTTCTTGCATTATCTAATCGAGGGAGGATGAGTTGATGATCAGTCCATTTCCAATTCATTTGTGCTGGTTTGACTCTCATCTTTTCATTGCAGGAATTGAGCAATCATCTCATGTCATCAATCCAGTGTAGCAAGGAGATAAACAGCTTTTCTAGGCAAACTTCAATCAACTTGTTCTTTCCTTCGCAGAAGAATTTCATCTATGGATATTGTTTCTCCTCTGATTGGCATGGCTCACAGCTTGTGCATTTCTGTTGCTGCAAGGTTGAGCTATGTTGTTAATGTGGATCAAAGGATTGACTCCCTCTCAACAGCACTAAATGAATTGAAGGACAAAAGGGATGACTTGAAGAGACAGGTTGAGCGAGCTGAGGTGGAGGGATTAACCTGCACAAGCCAAGTCAAAGGGTGGCTACAAAGAGTTGAAGTTATCGAAGCTGAATCAAGCTCCATCATTGAAGATCTTGGACAGAGAAGACGATGCCGTGTCGGCTGCAATGCTTGCTTTTCAACATACAAGCTCAGCAAGAAAGCTTCGAAGCTGCTAAACAGAGCTAATGAACTGATTGGAAAAGGAGCTTTTAATGTCGTCGCCGATGATCCAATTCCTGATGCGGTTGAGGAGATGCCGAGTAGGCCAGCTGTCGGACTCAATATGATGTTAGAAAGAGCTCGACAATTTCTGGCAGAGGATGGAGTTGGAACAGTTGGAATTTATGGAATGGGGGGAGTCGGGAAGACAACTCTCTTGAAGACTATTAACAACGAATTTCTCACCAAACGCCACCATTTTGATATAGTAATATGGGTTGTGGTCTCAAAAGAATTTGTTGCCGATAAAATCCAAAGGGCTGTTGGGGCCAGGTTAGGTTTGCCGTGGGAAGAATCGGAAAGCCACGAGCAACGAGCACTGAAAATACATAAACTAATGAGAAGGAAAAAGTTCCTCCTTTTGTTAGATGATGTCTGGGAGGGAATTGATCTTCTGAATGTGGGAATCCCTGTTCCAGAGAAAACGAACAAATGCAAAGTGATATTCACAACACGTTCATTGGATGTGTGTACCGGCATGAATGCTCATCAGAAGCTGAGAGTTGAATTCTTGGGTGAAGAAGACTCGTGGAAACTCTTCTGCGAGAATGTTGGGGAAAAGGAGATCTTTGATTCAGAAACTATTCGGGCGTATGCTGAGACCATTGTGAGAAAATGCGGAGGCTTGCCGCTTGCCTTGATCACAATTGGAAAAGCCATGGCCAATAAAGAGACTGAAGAGGAATGGAAGTATGCAATTGAGGTATTGAACAGATCTCCTTCTGAACTTCGAGGCATGGAAGATGTGTTTTCTCTTCTAAAGTTCAGCTATGACAATCTGGAGACTGATGCGCTGAGGTCATGCTTCTTATACTGTTCTCTGTTCCCTGAAGGCTACTCTATCGAGAAAGAGCTGCTTATAGAGTACTGGATTGGGGAAGGATTTCTAGGCAGTTTCCATGCTAGTTATGTGTATAATCAGGGACATGCTCTAATTGGTTCTCTTAAAGTTGCATGCCTGCTTGAAACCGGCGAAGAGAAAACTCAAGTGAAGATGCATGATGTAGTCAGGAGTTTTGCCTTGTGGATAGCTTCAAAATGTGGATCGAACAATCAGTTTCTGGTGAAGGCCAGTACGGGGCTGACTGAAGCACCCAGAGCTGATCATTGGAAACATTCACTGCGAATTTCATTGTTTGATAATGGAATAACGACACTAGCAGAGATTCCCGAGTGCCCCACATTGTCAACCTTGTTGCTCCAATGGAACAGTGGTTTGAACAGGATTCCAAATACCTTTTTCCACTTTATGCCTGCTTTAAGAGTCCTGGATTTGTCGTTTACCAGTCTTAGAGAGATTCCAGTATCCATCAATGAGTTAGTTGAGTTGCGGCATCTTGATTTGTCAGGGACAAAGATAACTTCATTGCCTAGAGAGCTTGGAGATTTGGCCAAGCTGCAGCATTTGGATCTGCAGCGAACACATTCTCTTAGAATAATTCCACAAGAAGCTATATCAGGACTTCTGCAATTACGAATTTTGAATGTTTATTACAGCTATGGAGTTTGGGAACTGCAGGATAATGAAGTTGGATTTGAAGACTTGCAATCCTTGAAGCATCTTACCACACTTGGTATCACTATTAATGAATTGAATACCCTGAAGAGGCTCTATAGTTTCAGCGGCTTACTAAAAGTAATACAGTATCTTTACATTAAACAATGTGATGGCTTATTTTACTTGCAACTGTCATTGAATTCCAGTTTTGGCGAAAGGTTGAGAAGGCTTAGCATCAATAACTGTTATGACCTGCAGTACTTGCAAGTTGATAAAGAGGCTGGTAAAAAATGGTTGCCCAGCCTGGAGGTATTGGCGTTACATGGCCTTCCCAACTTGGAAACAGTGTGGAAGAATCCGGTGACTCGGGAATGTCTGCAGAATCTTCAATCTATAAATATCTGGCACTGCCGCAAGTTGAGGAATGTTTCCTGGGTTTTACAACTTCCAAAGCTAGAGGTGATTTACTTAATGTACTGCGAAGAAATGGAGGAAGTTGTCAGCAGGAGTGGGATACCAAGTGAAAATTCAAACGCATTTCGAAGCCTTCGAACTCTGTCTTTCCGCGACCTGCCAAAACTAAGGAGTATTACTCCATGGGAACTGGCTTTTCCTTCCTTGGAGAGCATTGCAGCAATTGATTGCCCTAACCTGAAACAGCTATCGATCAAAACTCACAATACCTCAACTCTACCAACTGTATATGGAAACAAGGAATGGTGGGATGAGCTTGAATGGAATGAAGCCAGCAGCGAAACTGCTTTCGTTCCACACTTCATGCCAATTTGATCCTTCCGGTTGTGGTATCATGTCCAATTTATGTAGAATACGGAGTTGAGTTAGTATAAATACACTAATCTCAAGTATAAAAAGAAGTTACGGTTATTTAAGAATTTACTTTCTTGTTTTAAGATCAATTATTTTAGTGTTATTTTGATTATTAGAATTAAAAGAATGTTTTACAATATAAAAGCTTTTATAAATTTTATCAAGTTAATTTAAAAAATCAGATTAAAAAACAATTATATTTATTTTTATTAAAAATTATGTCCCTATTTATAAATATAAAAGGAAACAATTATTTTCTTTAATAATTATATGAAACAGTTGCAACTACTATATAACTCCTCTAAATTTTATTTATTTATATAATATAAAAAGATAATTTCATCTATTACATAAATATATTTACCGGTCGGTGTGTCTTGATACTAAATTAAGAGTAACCCTTGTAAATTTTAAAAATCTAAAATAACAATTTATTTTTATTAAATAGGATAATTACTAGGTATTTGATTTGTTTTGTTACGTGTTAGATTTTTTTTAAATAAATATATAAAATTTTACAATATGCTTTTTTAATGTATCAAAACCTATAAGTAAATTAAAAATTTTATACATATATTTAATTAAATTAATTAAAATCATCAAGTAAAAAAAAAGTTATTGAAGATAACTAAAGATGAAACTTGATCTCCATTAATCTAGTTTTGTTTAATAATTTTATTTATTAAAATTATTTTTTAGGTAATCAAATGGTAATAGAAATAGATATACACATGAAATTGACTGAATAAAAATAATATTATGCAAGGTTATATGTATTATAAAAATTATCCAAGAATAAATATTTTATATTCTTAAAAATAAATTTTATTTATATAAAATATATATAAAAATTATAGATAAATTAAAATAATTTCTTTGAAACATTAAATATATACAAAATAATTAAAAAAAACCTCCTTTTAAAAAACAATCTAAAAAATCAGAGATAAGGTGTATGCACGTGGGTCTTGATTAGTATTTAAAAATATATTTTTATCAAGATTTTATATCATCATTTTGCATTTGAAGTATCAATAACTACTTAACTAAAGTATATTTTATAATAACAAATCTGATACCATAAGGTACCTTTAATTTATAGTAAATGTCCATCTTAAATACATGTCTATCACATAAATAAAAGGATTGATTGATGAGTTGAAGTATTGAAATTAAAAAGACAAAAAAAAGAGCCAAACTTAGAAAAGAGATGATGGTGCAGTCTAAATTAGAACACTGTTCAGTAATTGGATCATATCTGGAGTTGTAGATCTCAGATTTAGGTCTGTGTTATATGAATGGAAAGCTAAGATATAGATCTAAAACTTTCTTAGAAAGTCAAGACTCAATTATGCTGTTTGGAAATTCAAATCTTAACAACAACATAAAAGTTTGAATATGTTCTGCAGCCTAGATACTGTTTAATGCTTAACCTATATCTCAAGTTCTAGAATTCCAAATAACCTCAATGTTTTTTCCTGGAAAGTTAAGACAATTTCCTAAAACTTTCATGTGGAAGTCTGGTTTAAATTCTGATGTTATCAATAATGTTTTATTTAGACAAGGAGATAAGGATTGTTAACAAGTGAAGATATGGTCACACACTCAACAATTAGTCATCAAATCAATAATTTCAAATTTTGGCCTATAAAAAAAGGTATTTTTCATTCATTTAGGCATCTTGGTTTTTGGATTAAGATCATGCTTTTGCTTTCTCTCTTTGTATTTTTGTAATGCTTAATTTGTTCTTTCATTAATATCTTATTTATATTTTTCATTTCTTGATTTATTTTATTTATATTCTTATCTTATTTATTTATGTTTCTGTCTTTCATTATGTTTATCTAAACTTATTATGTTAAGGTGAAAATTTTACACTAATGGTGTAAGAATAAGTATAGTATAAACTAAATATAGACTTTAATGTTTGATACTAATATGTTTTGTATTTGTTATCTTATTTATTCTTTAACACTTTGCTTGTTAAATGACTAATCTAGATTTATGTTGTATAACAATTGATACAACAAATGTGTGGCATTTTCATAACATAAATTGTATGGTATAACCGACATCTGTGCTATGAAAAGAACTTGATTTATTATTAACATAAGTTATAATCATGAATATCTAAGAATATTTACAAGTATTAACATTATTCGAATAAGATAACTAATGTAATCATATTAACAATTTATAATCTGATTGGTACCTTCGTTATGTGTGGTTTTCATTTGAGTAATAAGAGTTTATACTATACTTGTTTGACAAATCATTAATAGATCCTTTAACATTAACATTTGTTTTTATCATTGTTTGATCCTCATATTGATCTTCTATCTCAAAGTTTTCATCAATTTTTTTTTATTACTACTACTACTATTGTTATTATTGTTGTTATTGTTATATTATTGTTGTTTATAATTTATATAATTAACCTCCCTATGGTTTGACATCAATCTTGTCATGTTATTTATTACTTCGACATTCTTATACTTGGAAGAAAACATCAATCTTTTGGTCGTGTCACTACCCTCATGACCTGCCATTGCACCCAAACCTAAGCGAAAAAAGTAGTCCCTTAGCGGCATAGAACCCACTGCAAAGTTGTCTTTAAGAGGCTGACCTGACCATTCTTTGTAATTGGTGACAATGACTTTTAGCTAGTGGTTGAGGTCCTTTCCATTGAATTAAGAGTGAAGATTCATACCTAGTAAAGACCATATGTCTTTCTTTTATCTCCTATAAATAAAAGTGAATTTTCTATAAAAAAAGAGAGATAATTAAGAGGGAAGAGAGGGGGGAAAATCAATCAAAAACCATTATTTTTTTCCCCAACTACCTAACTAACCTCCTTTCTCCTCCTCTAGCGACCATTGTGAACGACCAATAACCCTGAAGACACCACCACCAGATGGTTAATAACCAACTCTCGTTCAGGTAATCTTTTTATTTCCTTTATTGGTTCATTATATGATGTTTTGCATGGTTTAAAAAAAGATTGCAATTCATTAAAAAAAAACATGTTAGGCTGTCTATTGCCCTAACAAATCAGGTTGAGTCTGAGCCCAAGCTATACACAAAGGCTTAGGCCTTAGGCCCAACCTATATTGTTAGGTCAAGCCCAATCCAAATATAAGGGTGTATTTGACCCACCATATTTCTCCTTAAGAAATAAAGCCTTGTTTGGCTACTTAAAACGTGTTTGGCATGACCAAAAGATTGATATTTTCTCCCAAGTGTAAAAGTAATAAATAATTCGGCAAGACTAAGGTCGAACCATAGAAAGGTTAACTATATAATAATAATAACAATAATAAGTTAAAAAGGACTTAGAGATGTAAGATTAATGTGAAGATTAAACAATAATAAAAACAAATATCAAGGTTAAAGGATCTACTAATCGTATTTAAAATAAGTATTATATAAAGTCTTTTTATTACTCAACTGGAAACCACATATAAAGAAGGTTCTAATTGGATGATGATTGATACCTCAAAGTGTATTTTTATCAAGGTTTTATATCATCATTTTGCACTTGAAGTATCAATAACTCCTTAACTAAAACATGTTTTATAATAATATATCTAATAATATAAGATACCTTTAATTTATGGTAAATGTTCATTTTCAATACAGGCCTATCACATAAATGAAAGGATTGATTGATGAATTTAAGAACTGAAATTGAAAGGATAAAGAGATGATCAAACTTAAAAAAGAGACGTCGGTGTAATCCAAACCGGAACATTGTTTGGTAATTGGGTCATATCTGGAGCTATAGATCTCAGATTTAGATCTACTTTATATGGATGGAAAGGTAAGACATAGGCCTACAACTTTCATATGGAACCCAAGATCTAAAAAAGCCATTTTCAAGTCCAAATTGTTGCAACAAAAAAGAAGCCTGAATTTATCCTCCAACCCAAGCACTGTTCAATATTTTAGCAATATCTGAAGTTCTAGAAATCAAAATGAGCTGAATTTTTTATACAAGAAAGCTGAGACAATTTACTACAACTTTTATGTTTTCAAGGGGCTCTGATTTTGAAGTTATTAATGATGTTTTGAGTAGACAAAAGAAGATAAGGATTGTCACCAAGTCAAGAGTTAGTCACTCACTCATTAATTAGTCATCAGATCAATAGTTTTTAATTTTGGCCTATAAAAGAAGGCATTTGCCATGCATTTAGGCATCTTAGTTTTCAAATCAAGATCATGTTCTTGCTTTCTCTCTTTGTATTTTTTGTAATGTTTATGCCTTACTTTCATTAATATCAAGTTTATGCCTTTCATTTCCTTTCCTTTGCTTTGTTAACTCTTATTTTATTTATGTTCTTATTTTGTTTAACTATTTTTTTTCTTTCATTATGTCTAGCTAAGTTAATTATGTCAAGGTGAAAAGGCTACACTAATGGTGTAAGAATAAGTATAGTATAAATTTAATATGGACTTTAGTGTTTAATACTAACATGTTTTATATTTGTTATCTTGTTCACTCTTTAATACTTTGCTTGTTAAATAACTAATCTTGATTTATGTTGTATAACACTTGGTACAGCAAATGCTTGGTACTTTCATAGCCCATACTGTATGGTATAACCGACACTTGAGCTATGAAAGGAACTTGATTTATTATTAACATAAGTTATAATCATGAATGCTTGACAAAATTTATAAGTATTAGTATTAATTGAATAAGATGACTAATGTAATCATGTTAACAATCTATAATCCGATTGGAACTTCCTTTGTGTGTGGTTTCCAATTGAACAATAAGAGTTTATATTATACTTATTTCACATACCATTAGTGGAACCTCTAACCTTGACATTTGTTATTATCATTGTTTAATCCTTACACTAATATTCTATCTCCAAGTTCTCTTCTTCTTCTTCTCTTTATTTATTACTACTACTACTACTACTACTACTACTACTATTGTTGTTGTTATTGTTATTGTTATTAGTGCTATTGTTATTGTTTATAATTGTTGTTTATAATTTGTATAATTAACCTCCATGTGGTTCGATCCCGGTCTTGCCAGGTTATTTATTACTTCGACACTCCTGCACTTGAGAGAAGACATCAATCTTTTAGTCGTGTCAGATGATTTGTCATTAATAGCTCATTATAAATTATTAACATGATCATATTAATTATTTTATTTAAGTAACACCTAACTTTTAAATATTGTCAGGAATTCATGATGTTAACTTATGTTAACGACAAATCAAGTTCCTTTCATAACACAAGTATAGGTTATACCATACAGTTGGCTATGAAAATGTCTAACATTTATTGTACCAAGTATTATACATCAGAAATCTAAATTAATCATTTAACAAGTAAGGTATTAATAATTAATAAGATAAAAATGATAAGACATGTTAATAGCAAGTTGTTTAGGATATAAGCATTGAAGTCCATATTGGTTTATATTATACATATTCTAACACCATTAGTTAAACCTTTTCACTTTGACATTATAAACTTATCTAAACATAATGAAAAAAAGAAACATAAATAAACAAGAGGAGAACATAATCATATAAGTATACTAATGGAAATAAAAGGCATAAATAAGATATTAATGAAACTATAATATGAAATAAAACTAAAATATTAAAATTATAAAGAAAGAAAGCAAGTAAGGAAATGATCTTGATTTGAAAAATAAAATGCTTAAATACATGGTAAATACCACCTTTTATAGACCAAAATTTGAAATTATTAATTTGATGACTAATTATTGAGTGGGTAGCCACATCTTGACTTGGTGATAATTTTTATCTTCTTGTCTGAATAAAATATCATTGATAACATTTGAATTTAAATAGATTTTCCTCAAAAAAGTTCTAGAAAATTGTTTCAGCTTTCTAATTTTTTTTTAATGCATTTGAACTTCTAGAACTTGAGATATGAGCTGAACATTAAACAATATTTGGGCTGCAAGATATATTCTAACTTCTCTATTATCGCTATAATTTAAACTTAAAAACGACCTTTTTAAATCTTGGACTCCTATCAAAGTTTTAGGTTTATGTTTTAGCTTTTCATCCATATAAAATATATCTAAATCCAAGTTTTACAGCTCTAGATATGACCCAATGATCAAACGGTGTTCCAATTTAAATTAAATCAGCATCTCATTTCTAAGTTTGACCTTCTCCTTATCTTTTTAATTTTAGAAGTTAAACTCATCAATTAATCCAAAGTTGTCAAAAACGCTTTTTTGACATGACACAAAACATACAATATTAACTCGAATCGTAAAATTGCAAGTAAATTTTTTTAACTAAAAATCATAAAATCATAGTTCAATAAATGAAGAGCATGCATGTTAAATATACATGTTATATCCTACAGTTCAATACACTTGAACACAAATTAATTAGATATGTTAGTTGTGCAAGGAAAAGAAATTTAATAAATGTTGAGGCTGCCAACAACACTATAATGCAATCAACATCTAAATTTCTTAGTTTAATAAAAACTTTTTGGTTACAAATCTAGGTAACAATTGACTTGCCTAAATAGGCATGTGGAATTTCCATGGAAATGAGGTTACAATACAACTTTTTTCACTATAAAAATATAAAAAAACTGAACTAGTATAAAGATTGACAGAATAGGAAAACACAAACATCATACTACAGGAAGTTGAACCTTAATTTTAAGTTTTTCAATTCTGCAAAACTATAACAATAAATATGAAAGGTGAAAGCAATGGATTAGGTTCTATATTGGAGGATGAAATAAAGCACAAAGATCCACCAAGAAGGGATTGTAAACTTCCTTCTCGTAACTCTTTTCTCAGTATAAAAAATGCTGAGTTAGCTCCCTCTTCCGCAGTCTCCTCTTACGCTGCACGTAATCTCCAGTCAAGGAACTTCAACAAAGAAGTCGATTCAAACTAATAATTTGGACATTGTTAATCGATAATTAACAAGATAGGAGATTCCTAAGCACCCCCTTGATGTTGAAAGTTTCCCATGAGCCTAAAGATTCACTAGAAAGATTTTCAGTTACCAACATTACCTAGGTCACTTTTCAATATAATTAACATTTGAACTACATAAACATGCATGTTTGGTTGTGTAAACCAATCTAGATTATGCAAAAAAACCAAAATCAAAATGTTAAATGTTAAGAGTCAAGTTTTGAGATAAAAGGATATATTAAAGAAGTTTCCATACTGCCCAGTAATGTGAGTAACAATGTTCATCCCTACCCTTTTAGCACAAACTGGACATACCTTAAAACAAACAATTCCAGTATCATTTCAGTAACAATATCTAGACAAAAAGAAACTAGGAAAGTGTAATTAATAATGTTACAAAAAGAAAATGACCAATTTATATGCTCTAGGATAAAATCAAAAATCCTCAAAAATAAGACGACAAACTCACATAGTTAACCAAATTATCTCATTTAAAATCAAACCTCATAAAACCCTTTAACATTAAAGAACTAAACTTTTTAATTTACATTCATCAATAGAACTCGATAAGAATATGATACCCTATTCTTGGTTTCAGCAGGATGCTCTTTATCGATGTGGCAAAAGAGACCAACAACATCAAAATCCTCACCGCAAAATGGACACAAATACTCTGCTTTCAAATCTTTTTCTGTTTCAATCTCATCATACAGATCTAACACCACAAACCAATAAAAAATCCAAAAAAAGAGCAGCTTTCAGACACCATCTCTTACTAAACTACGAATATTGCAAAAGAAATGAAAGATTTTAAACAAACCATATCCTAGCTTTTTTGTTCTTGGTTATGATGGTTCTTGCTTCTATGCATTTAAAAAGGGGGTAAGAGAGATAAATATGGTGAATCCTTTATCCTTTCATAAAAACCAGAGTCATTAGGTGGACAACAAAGGTCCTCTTAACATGGTGGTGTTGGGTTCAATTCATGCTCTCTGAGCTCTCTCTACACCCTAAATGATGATCATTTCTTCTTCAAATAATAAAAGCCTAGTTATTGGAAGATGAAGAACTATAGCCTTCGGTTACAGCATTGTAGTACTGGCTTCCTTACTCAACTTGCATAATCCCAATTCATGTCAGTCACGAGTGGGGTGGGGATTGGGAAAAAGAGGTGTTGAGTTAGCACAGGGCACAAATTTAAAATTTCATGTGAAATCATGAAATCAAACTGGTTTTTATGTTTTTTACGAGTTGACCCGATTTTATGTGAGTTTGACTAAGTTTGACTGATTTTACCGGTTTTTGAGTCTTAAACTCGATTTTACATGTTTTATGCATTTTAACACATAAAATCAACGATTTTCCGAGTCAAAACTTGTTTTTAACAACCATGAATCAATCCTTTCATTTATATGATAAATTTGCATTTAAAATGAATATTTACTATAAATTAAAGGTATCTTACAGTATTAGACATGAAATTATAAAATATGCTCTAGTTAAGGAGTTATTAATACTTCAAGTGCAAAATAATTATATAAAACTTTGAAAAAAAATATATTTAAGTACTAATTAGCATTTGCCAAAAACATTCTTAAGGCATTTTTTATGCCTTTGATTTTAGGCTAAGAGCGTGTTTTGAAAATATACCCTAACCTTTTCATTAAGTTTTAATTTGTCTTTATTTTGGAGTCTAGCTAAATAGCCCCTTAAGAATTTAAATTTTTTTAAAAAAAAACTCAAAGACTATTTTCAAATTATTTGTAGTTCATTCACATGCTTTTCCGATAATTTTGTTTAATATCGAACTGTAAACTTACAATATAAAATATAAACCTAATATTAAAAGTACCCTTTTTTTTTTAATTTCAAAAGAATTTGAAAAATTTGAAAAACAATATCTTTATTTTATAAAAAATTAAAAAATGTTTTTTAGAACTTTATTTGATAGACTTATACTATAAAATTAAACCCAATATAAAAAATACTTGATTTTCTTTGAAATTTCAAAAACAAAACCCAAAAAAAATTAAATTTTTTTATCACTTCAAAAACACAAATGATATATTTTATTTTCATGCATATGACCAAATTCTATTAGTTTTTCATGATATTTTCTAAAAAATAAAATTGCATTTTATCATGTAAAATGAATATTGTAACAAATTTATGATTATTCATTATGATTTGACCAAAATTAAAAAAAATCCCATAACAATTAATTAATTTAATTAGTATTCATAGTATTAGGATTTAATTATAGACTTCAATATTTCAGAATGTGAAATTACATTGTAAAGTATAACTTCAAGTATTAAAGATATAAAATAGAAAATAAATTCATTGCTAAAAATTGGGTTATAAAATGTTTAAGATTTAATCCGATAAGATATAGACTTCCTCATGATAAAGAAAGATTTATCATGAACCTTAGATGAGACAAACAAATAGAAACATCTATTAGATTAACAATCAATCAATGATGCAACTAACTATACATAAAGTGTAGTGAGGGTGATGCGTTTTTTCCTTATACAACTAGTTTTCTTACCCAAACTCTTGCAGATCATTAAGTTTTTTAGTGACCATAATACTAGGTGGTGACTCCTGAACTTTCTAATCATAACTTTATAATTAAACCTAGATACCCTTCAATTATAAGAGGCAGTTTCGCCTTTTAACATTGTATAGGTCACAACAAAATCCAATATATATTTTCATCTAGGTAAAACAAGTAATCAAATTCTTAACCAATATATTTTTTCCATTCCAATAAATGTCAATATCAATATATCCCATTGAAATTGTTAGCTTCTAATTTACCTTAAACAACTAATCAAGTTTGTGTTTTTTTCTTTTCTTTCTTCCTTATCTCTTTCATTTTTTTTTCTTTTCTTTCTTCCTTATCTCTTTCATTTTATATTCATACATTGTATATTGTAAGAAATAACAATTAAAATAATTTAAGTGATACAATTGAAAGTATCAAATTGTAATACATCTACTTGTTGCAGATGACATTCCTACAACCATTTTAGGCTGTGGTATCCTTTGTCAAATAGGATTACTTTGTTTATAGATTTCAAGTAGACCATTTTACATCATCTCTTTTTAAGCTAACACTTTCTAAATTTGTCCAAACCATTAATTTCAAACACATTTATTTCATTATAATTACAATTTACAAAGTCAATTTAATCACAGCATACACACATTCAACATTTTTTCGCTCTTTCATCAAAAGTTCATATTATTATTATTATTGTTATTGTTATTTCATTTTAACCTTGCATAATTCACTTCACATAATACATTTAGACATACATTCCATGTCAACTTAAATTGATGAATTTAATCCCCCTAACCTAGTGATTAAATCTCATTAACACGACGAAAAGATTGATGTCTTCTCCCAAGTGCAGGAGTGTCGAAGTAATAAATAACCCGACAAAACCGGGGTCGAATCACAGGAAGGTTATTGTATAAATTATAAATAACAATAATAAAACAACAACAATAACAACAAAAATAGTAGTAGTAGTAGTAATAATAATAATAATACTAATAATAACAATAATAACAATAATAAAGAAGAAGAAGATGAGAACTTTAAGATGAAATATTAAAGTAAGGATTAAACAATGATAATAACAAATGTCAAGGTTAGAGGTTCTACTAATGGTATGTCAAACAAGTATAGTATGAACTCTTATTGTTCAATTAGAATCCACATATAAAGGAGGTTCCAATCATATTATAGATTGTTAACATGATTACATTAGTCACTTATTCAATTAATGCTAATACTTGTAAATTTCGTGAAGCATTTATGATTATAACTTATGTTAACAACAAATCAAGTTCCTTTCATAGCTCAGGTGTCGGTTATACCATATATTATGAGCTATGAAAGTATCAAGCATTTGTTGTACCAAGTGTTATACAACATAAATCAAGATTAGTTATTTAACAAGCAAAGTATTAAATAGTGAACAAGATAACAAATATAAAACATGTTAGTATCAAACATTAAAGTCCATCTTAAGTTTATATCATACTTATTCTTACACCATTGGTGTAACCTTTTCACCTTGACATAATTAACTTAGCTAGACATAATGAAAGAAAAAAATAGATAAACAAAATAAGAACATAAATAAAATAAGAGTTAACAAAGTAAAGGAAAGAAAATGAAAGGCATAAACTTGATATTAATGAAAACAAAGCATAAACACTACAAAGAATACAAAGAGAGAAAACAAGAGCATGATCTTGATCTGGACACCAAGATGCCTAAATGCATGGCAAATGCCTCCTTTTATAGGCTAAAATTGGGAACTATTGATTTGATGACTAATTGATGAGTAGATGATCAACCCTTGACTTGGTGACAATCCTTATCTTCTCTTGTCTGCCCAAAACGTCATTGATGACGTCAAAATTAGAGCCACTTAACATGAAAGCTCTAGGAAATTGCCTCAGCTTTCTTGTGTAAGAACTTCAGCTCATTTCGACTTCTAGAACTCCAGATATGACAAAAATACTGAACAGTGCTCGGGCTGGAGGACAGATTCGGGCTTCTTTGTTGTTGCAACAATTTCGACTTGAAAATGGTCTTTTTAGATCTTGGGTTCCATATGAAAGTTGTAGGCCTATGTCTTACCTTTCCATCCATAAAAGTAAACCTAAATCTGAGATCTATAGCTCCAGATATAACCCAATCACTAAATAATATTCCGATTTGGATTGCACCAATATCTCTTTTCTGAGTTTTATCATCTCTTTACCTTTGCAATTGAAGTTCTTAAAGTCATCAATTAATCCTTTCATTCATGTGATAGGCCTGCATTTAAAATGAACATTTACCACCAATTAAAGGTATCTTATATTATTAGATAGATTATTATAAAATGTACTTTAGTTAAGGAGTTATTGATACTTCAAGTGTAAAATGATGATATAAAACCATGAGAAAAATGCATTTTTGAGTACTAATCACTCATCATAAGAGAAACATAAGATTTTTCTTCAAAGCTTACCACAATTGACATGTTATCCCATTATTTGATATTTATTCTAACAAAATTCATAAGAACTTTATCAATTAAATCAAGTGCCTTAAAACTCCTTTTATGGTCAGCCCAATTTACCTAAATTTCTTAAGTTTTTTCTTTCACTTTGTTCCACTTCCTTCATTTCATTCATTTATCCACAATTCATTCATAATCCATTTAGCTCTTAACACTTATATGCATTGTGTTTTTTTTAATATAAAATTAAATTTTCATTGTTCTTCTCATATAAGAACATACAATTTATTCATGCAATTAAAACTCAATTTATCATCCTTTTGCATTTATACATCTTACACAAACACATATTATCATACATTTTAAACCAAAATCACATTCCTCCTCCTTACTCAAATTTAGCTAGCCTTGTAGTTATAGTTTTCCCTAAGATATATTTCAAATTTTGTCCATAATTCATCTAGTTTATACCCTTTAATTGTTGATTGATTAGTACTCAAAAGTGCATTTTTATCATGGTTTTATATCATCATTTTGCACTTAAAGTACCAATAACTCCTTAACTAAAGTACATTTTATAATAATTTATCTAATAATATAAGATACCTTTAATTTATGGTAAATGTCCATTTTAAATGCAGGCCTATCACATAAATGAAAGGATTGATTGATGACTTTAAGAATTTCAATTGCAAAGGCAAAGAGATGATGAAACTTAGAAAAGAGATGTCGGTGCAATCCAAACCGGAACACTGTTCGGTAATTGGGTCATATCTGGAGCTATAGATCTCAGATTTAGGTCTACTTTATATGGATGGAAAGGTAAGACATAGGCCTACAACTTTCATATGGAGCCTAAGATCTAAAAAGGCCATTTTCAAGTCCACATTATTGTAACAACAAAGAAGCCCGAATCTGTCCTCCAGCCCGAGCACTGTTCAGTATTTTGGCCATATCTGGAGTTCTAGAAGTCGAAATGAGCTGAAGTTTTTACACAAGAAAGCTGAGACAATTGCCTAGAACTTTCATGTTTT